>CM058044.1:17637170-18050303 GCA_030169165.1 Centaurea solstitialis | reverse complement strand
TGCTCACTCGCAAAAGTAAGTGACCATGTAAACGCTTATCCGGTTAGCATTTTGTTAAATCACCTCTTAGTAAACACCATATGTAGCCAAAAAAACGTCAGGACTAAGACCCTCTAAGAGTTGATGGATTGTATGCCATGTGTAACTGCTCCCCCTGATCCGAGTTCTGGCTCTGCTGCTGTTTTGGAGCTAACAATTCATTACATATAATTATATTGGTTCTTAGGTTCTCAACCATTTTATATTTTTAGTTTGAACTAGTTATCAAGAGCCTCCGGGCTTCGCGCCGGGTTATAAACTGTAATAGATTTTATCATTAGTAGTAACATGGATTTATATGAAACATAAAGTTTATACATATGTTGTCAAACGAAAGGTTAATATGACGGACTTTATGCATTGTGTTGGGTATTTAACTATATGCTAACAATAAAAAAGAGTTACCCGTTGCAACTGATGTCTATTTTACGTGAGTTTTAGTATGTAGATAACGTATGTGTGTGTGTGTGTGTGGGGGGGGGGTTATAAATATCAAACCACAGAGACGAAAGTCGTACTTTCTTCTTATACTTTACTATTCATCTTCGTGTCAAATGCTAGTATATATAATATGATGAATGTGTAAAATTAAAAATAGAAAACTATAAAGTAAAAAATAAACTGAAATACGTTTAAAATACATATATAATTGTAGTATATATGGTATATAATAAAATAATTACATCAAAAAATATTTAATATTAGGTTCGTTTCGAACGTATCGACGATACGATTATAATGGTGTAATCTGTTAAAATTAAAACGTTTTTTTAACATATTTCAATCAATATTTGATATATGACTAAAACGTAAAATGAAATATAAAAAAATAAAAGCTATAAAATGAATAAATAGTATAAACTTAGGGGCTAAAATGAAAATATTGTAAATTACTGTTCGTGCTCCCTGTCAAATGTTATATATTATATGATGAATGTGTAAAATTAAAAATAAAAAAACTATAAAAGTAAAAAATAAACTGAAATACGTTTAAAATACATATATAATTGTAGTATATATGGTATATAATAAAATAATTACATCAAAAAATAGTCAATATTAGGTTCGTTTCGAACGTATCGACGATACGATTATAATGATGTAATTTGTTAAAATTAAAACGTTTTTTTAACATATTTCAATCAATATTTGATATATGACTAAAACGTAAAATGAAATATAAAAAAATAAAAGATATAAAATGAATAAATAGTATAAACTTAGGGGCTAAAAATGAAAATATTGTAAATTACTGTCAAATGTTATATATTATAATTAGTAAAATGTTGAAATTTTAAAAATTCGGTATCTACATTGTTTAATAAAAAAGAACTAAATGTATATATTAATGCTGCCTTAGATATTCAATTCACTTTACAATGCCAATATCTTCCTCTGTTGTGACCGTAATATCTCCTCTCGAGATCATGTATATACATGTTTTTAGTATTGGTATATGTTGTCGTCTTTTAACTTTGTAAGAATTTGAAGTTTATAAATAAAGTTGTTTTGTAAAAACCATACTAGTTGTTTCCAATTACATACGACGAGTTATAATATATTATAAATAAAGTACAAAGAACTGATTTGTAAAAACCATTAAACCATACAGATCAAATATGTAATTTACTCTAAAAAAAATATTTTGTTAGATATTAAATTTCCCCTCATATCCAAACATTTATTCCTGAAACGCCACTCTTATCATCGAACCACAAGTAGGGGTGCACATGGGTTGGGTTGATCGAGTTGAGGGCGTTTTCAGAATTCAACCCGATGTTGGCAGTTTGAAACTTTTTCAACCCAACCCAACTCGTTTGGGTTGATCGGGTTGGTCGGGTTATGTTTAAAATTAGGATATAAACCTAAAAATGATGAATAATTAAAGGGTTAAAGACGATTTATGTATTGCTTCTGGGTGTTATGGTACACAAAACTACTTTCTTAATTTTCATATGTATGTGTGTCGATATATGATTTAACACACACACACATATGTATATATATGTTGAGATTTAAAGTATATACATATGAAAATGCTATGTACCAGTGTAATCATCTAATCTACATATTAATACTAGCTTAACTATCAAATTAAATTCAAAAAATAAAGAGATATTGGGTTCATCGGGTTGGTCGGGTTGGGTTGGGTTGGCTTCATATGACACTAACCCAATATCAAACCAATACCTATGGTTGAAATTTTTTTAACCCGATTAGACGTCGGGTTGCTTCAGGTTGGATTATTTTGCATTGGGTTGGGTTGGATTGATCGAGTTCGTCGAGTTGATGGGTTTTTTTAACACCCCTAACCACAAGGGCAAAGAAAACCCTCTTCCTGCCCATGACTCGAAATATTTATTGTTGAAACGTCATTTTCATCTTCCTCAAGTGATTTCTTCACCTCGCCATTGGCTCTTTGATGTTGTTGGTCCCGTAAGGTACCTTAAAGCAATTAAGCTTGGGGGGGGGGGGGGGGGGGGGGGTTGAATACAATCACTTTTTCAAATATATACTTTTAAATTTTATGTGTTCCTTGATTATGAAATCAATAACATAATTTACAAGATTGTTGCGGAATAAAAATAGGTAACCTAATTTAAACAATCTTATGAGAAACACTAAGCTTTCACTTTTGTGCAAATGAGTTCTAGAGAGAAAGAAATCGCAGAGAAGATGAGGAGGGCAAAGGTAGAAACCTGAGAGCTGTAGTTAGGGCTGACAATTCAGATCAGGTTCAGATTAAATGGGTCGTGTTGCTTTCAGGTTAGCCATTTTCATGTTATTTTCATGTCGACTCATTTTCGACCCAAACCCATTTCGTATCAGGTTCGGTTCGTGTTATTTCATTCGTGTTCGGTTCGGGTCGTATTTCATGTCGATCCACTTTACTGTCGGGGGGAAAACCGTGTCAAGTTTTCAGGGTGGAAACGGATATTCGGGTCGGATTTCGGTTTGGTCGGTTGACCCATTTCAAGAGAAAAATGCATACACATTTTACCTTTTAACTTAAAAGCACATAAATGTTTTAATCTAATAAACTTTAAAACTTCAATCGAAATCTGAAACCGAACCTTCAAACCTGCTCAATCAAAATCGAACCTTCACGAGATGGAGATAGAGATGGAGAGTGGTGAGTGAGGCCAATTGCGTTTGCCGTTTGCATTTCAAAGAAAAAAAAAGGACAATTGCTTTTGTTTTCTTTAGCGTTTCATAATTTCTATTTTCTAATTTCTATATTTTTTGGAGATAATAAATTAATAAATAAAATTATTATTTTTTTAAATAATAACAATATGCGGGAGAGGGGAAACTGAAAAACTCAAATAATTTAATTTGAAGTTTCATTTTCATTTTGGTTATACACCGCCAACACCATTAGATTTTTACACAATTAGATTTAGAAATATGATTTTTTTGTAATATTTCTTTTAGTAATTGATTAACTGTTTATTTGACAATTTGGGTTAATCGGGTCATTTATAGGTAACCAGGTTTTACCTGAACCTAGCCCATTCTTCCGTGTCATGTTTGTGTCGATCCATTTTAGTTTCGAATCGGGTTTGTATCGACCCGTTTGTGTTCGATTCAGGTCGGGTTTCGGGTTCGTGTCTCAGATTACCAGCCTTAGTTGTAGCGAATGAGAGATCTGTACTGCTATTTATACCAAGTGCATTAAATGCAAGTCAGAATCACTTTTCATGTGTAAGCTAGAGATTGGTCTGATATGTACCATTCATCAATGTGTAGGAGCATGCTTTTGGTAGCCCATACTTTTTCCCTGGTAAATATTTGCTTTGAGGTTTGACTAATATGAAGGGAACAATAGTTACCATCCATTATACGATCTGTCAGTAAAAAATGTATGTTTGTCCTTTGTGCAAAGTAGAAAATAAGACAAAACTTCAGGTCTTCTTCTTCAAGGGTCTAATAAGCTACATAGGCCAATGAGTGGTGTTCTCAATGATAGCTAAGTCTTGAATCTTCGAATCTTCACGTCGTATGTTAGTAAGATGATATCATTGAATCCTGCTTTATATCACGATCAATATTGACTGTATCATCAACTACTTCTTCGACATCGTTACATTTATGTTGGAGTCGTGCCCATTGCGACAACATTTTTAATAATATCTATTTTCTACTTGGTCCCACACAAGGTCCAGATTATAGATGCAAGAAATATTCTCCAGTTTATTAACATCGAGTTGAAGGTTAATTAGAAACATAAAGATTTTATGGACTATAATACTCACACTTGATTAGTTAAAAACGACTCTCGTAACTAATCAAATAAAGAGGCAGGGGCGAAGGATGTCCATAGCAAGGGTTAGCAGCCGCTAACCCTCAAATTTTCAAAAAATCTTGTGTGATATAATAATCTAATAACATTAAATAACATAGTCTAGTTGGTAGATGGTGGAATGTAGATATCGCACCTTGTTAACTCTTTAGATGAGTTGATAGAGAAAGGTAGGGGGATGGGGTGGAGTGCGAAAGGTGAGTTGAGATGGATGGCAACGATGTGGTGTGTGGTTTACTTAATTTGGTCTCATCGGAATAATATGCTTTTTGGTCAAGGATCCGGTTCGTTGGAAGATGCTTTCTTTAATTTTCAGGTTAAGACCTTTGATTTGGTGAATCGTCGCTCCAAGGAGATTGTGGTTGACTGGAATATTTGGTTCCTAAATCCGTCTGTGTGAACTCTCTGATGGAGTCCAAATCTTTGGAGATGACCCGTGGTGGAAGGACGCAGATCGGAGCAGCTGGATCGAGTTGTGGTAGTCAACGGTTGGAAGTGCAAAAGAGATTCGACGGTGGCAACGGCGATAGTTCATTGTTGTCACAACCCAAAAACCACAGGTTGCGACTACTAAACATAGCGGAATAAAAAAATAACTAATTTATAACTATCCAACTAAAAAAAATATAAAATCCAACTAAAATCTCAATAGCGGAAGTCTTTAAGTACTAAAACGAACAATCAAAACAATAGGTAAACATTTATTCCGAAAGAACGGCTCCAAGTCGATTCTTAAATCATGTCTTTACCCTTCGAGCTACTTGTTTTCATACTACCTGAGAGATGCATGCTAAAAAGGTCAGCTTACGCCTAGTGAGTTCACGGTTTTCTTACATGTTTTAACAATAAATCAAGTGTCTAAAACAACATACTTTAATTAACGAGATATGTGCAATTAAATCATATAACATGCGTAAAACTTTATCACCATTATTGCTATTCCGCCAAACGTACATGTGCTGTCTCACCACGCTATTGACCTACACAAAGGCTATCGTGCTATAATGGGCTATCTCCCCAAGTCATGACCAATTTATACCGGTAAACTAATCTGGCAAGAGTTTGCCCTATTCCGTAGGAAACCCGACACATATCATATACAAGCACAATCTCAATTATAAAACTATCATGTATTTATAAAAGCATGTAACTAAGAAAATACTAAAACATATAACTTTTTAAAACTTGCATCATATATGCATAATATGCATACATCTTCCATTTTATAAATCCCATGAACTCACCTGTATGTGCTAGCGCTCTCTCAAACCTTTTACAGTAAAGCTTTTATCAAAGAATTGCATTACTTTCAGAAACATAAATCATACTCCAACTTCAAATAAAAGGGGGCTCTAGCTTGAGTCTTTCAACCATTATTTCTTTTCTTTTTATCTCCACCTCTAATGGCGGTTCCGATCAAAGCGATGACCGTCCGGCCATCACCACAACTCACTAACAATGGTGGCACAACTATCATGACGGAAAAAACATATTACTACTAACAATAAAATAGAGTAACTTAAGCCATACCTTGAGTTTGTTGGAAAACCTAAGTCTTGTTTGCTTCCTTGATTGGGTTATTTCTCAAATCTAACTCTCTCTCTCTCTCTCTCTCTCTCTCTCTCTTTGATACTTGAGGGATTTTTTTTCTGATGATGGTGAAAACTAGAGGCATCTACCTTCCCTTATACACTAATGAGAACATGATTTTCATCCCTCAACCCATATCCCCACCATCTTAGGGATAACTTTCTTCATAATTCATATTTTGAAAATGTTGGATCAAAATGATTCCAATCTAGTACTGAATTTTATATGATTACTTGCTAGAATGAACAATTAAGCAGCGGAAGAATTATAACTCAAAGCAAGTAATAACATAAATCAAAACAGTTTCTAATGAAGAAGATGAAGAACACATATTGCTCCAAGAATGTATTTGATTTAGATTGAATTCAAATTTGACGATTACAAATCAATGGAACAGTGTTTTTGCTCTCTAATTTCAAGCTTCTAAAAACAGTACAGAAAACATTGGAGAAGACTATCTATTTATACTAGTTCCTAACCGACTAGTAGACACCTTTCCACGTGGACCAATCCCAGCCCTTGAAAGTAAGTCGGTGAGTAACCAACTTCATGTGCCAGGCATGTGACTAGGAAGATCCTTGCAAAAACTCCAAAGTTGTCATCCGTAGAGGTTGATATCGCAGAACCTCTGTCGTCAGTTCCAGAGGCTCTACGGTTCTGGACTTGTGAATATTTCGACCTCTGTCGAACCTCGGTGAGATGAAACTTATGCTAGAGCTAAAAACTGACATTTTTACATACTTGATTACATGAAAGGTTGGTGCTAACAAAAATTTACTTTTATAATTATCCCTTTTTCCAGCAGTGAACTACTATTTTGACCCTTGGACTAAGTTCAACTTGTTGTACCAAAACTTTCAAGAGGGTAAAGTACAAAACTATACATATGTATGTTTCCTACGTACACCTATTTTCCAATATGGTGCTAATACTAATAATATAATTAAAACTTTCATCTATTCAAAATTTTCCTTGTTTCTTTAATCTAGTCTCCATATAGGATTCTTCTAATTTGTCTAAATATATATATATATATATATACACTAAAGAAACAAATTTCAAGACTTGAATAACTCCATTTATTTAAATAAGAAAGTCTAACCTTTGGGGTGTCACAACTCTCTCCCCCTAACAAGAATTCCATCCTCGGAATTCTAATCGGTAAATAACTGCGGAAACTTTTCTTTCATCTCCGATTCTGGCTCTCAAGTTTCCTATGAATCTTTATGAAATCATCAACGAACCCTGACTAGAAGGATTTTCTTGTTTCTAAGCCTCTTGACCTTTCTATCCAATATCTGTAGCGGTTCCTCTTCATAGAACAGTCTTTCATCGACGGTCACATCTTCTAAGGGCACTACCGCCGATTCATCTGCCAAACATTTCCTGAGATTCGATACATGAAATGTATCGTGGATCCCTTGCAATCTTTCAGGTAGCTTTAGACGATAGGCTACCTCTCCAACTTGAGCTATTGTCTCAAACGGTCCGATATATCGTGGGTTTAGCTTCCCCCACTTGAAACTCTAAGGGTCTCCACCTCTTATTTGCATAACTCCTTTGGCGATCTTGAGCAACCTTTAGCCTTTCTAATCTGCACTATTTTGTCTGTAGTTTCTTGAATGATTTCAGGTCCGACAAGTTGCTTCCCCCCCCCCCCCATTTCAGTCCAACAGACAGGTGTTTGACACTTCCTACCATACAATGCTTGTTGGTCCCAAGGGGTGACCTTCAAGCTAGGATTAGTGCATGGGATTATAGAAGGGGGGGTTGAATATAATCACACCAAATTTCACTTTTAAATTCTATGTTGTATTAACACTTTGAATTTACAGATTGTTGCCGAAATAGAAAAGACTAAAGTCTAAACTAAACAATCTAAGTTTTCTTTCACTATGCACTAGAGTGAGAAAAACTAGAAAAGATAAGAAATTGAGGGATAAAGAAAGAAAGGATTTGGGTAATAAGATGGATGAAGAAGAGGTATGGAGCACATCTTCTTCACGTCCTATTTATACCTAATGCATTAAATGCATGCAGACCAACTTTTGTGTGCGTGTCACACTCTAAGTGGTCCTTTGTACTATTTACTATAAACAATGTCTTTTGCATGGTGTACAAAAGAGAGCTTATATAAACAGTTGCCTTGAGGTCTGATAAGTACGGAGGGAACAGTAAAGTGACTGTCCTTGTGTACTTTTTGTGTTAGTAAAGGCGTATAATCCTTTTGTGCATTAGATTAAGACATTACACTAATCCTTCAGGATCAGGATACTGATCAGTGAGGAAGGCCCTGATACTGATGTTGATTAGGGGTCACTGTATCCTGATGAGTCTTCAGGATGTCATACGAAATTGAGCAGCCTGCTATCACTGAGTTCTGTCTTCAGATCACGAGCATGTTGTTCCTGTCATCAGCTAATTCTTCGACTTTGCTGATGGTTCTTGAGTATGATCTTAATGTCTTCAGGAGGTCTTCACTTCGATGGTCAGGACCAGTAGACTTCAGAACAGACTCGTTCATCTCCTGATCCTAATCCTGATGATTATAATTACAAGTTACAACATAATTATCAAGGAATAACACTGAACAATCTCAGTGATAATTCCTCAAGCTATAACTAAAAGCGAAGACCTATTCACTAAGTAAAGTAACAGGATCATTATCATTTCATCAGGTCTTAGGAGAGATGGATCAACAATCTCCTCCTAAATGATAATGATAAGACAACAGAGAAATTGTCTAAGTCTAGAAAGTTTAGAAAAAAAAATCTAAGTCTAGAGTTAACAGTAGGAAATAGAACTCATAAAGATACATGTCCCATTTACTGTTTTGAGGGATCTTTTTCAGTACTATGATGAAATAAAGTACGATGCACTAAAATGCATTTCCATTAATCTCATATGATGATTTTACAAGAGTAAAGAAAATACACAAGTACATAAATGAAGTACTGAAAGAAAATTACAAAATTCCTAACTATCAGAAACTTCCTCAGGCTCTTCCTCCTTGACTTGGATGGTAAGATGGGTTTCTCCATCTGCTATTCGTTTATTGAGGATAGATCTGACAGTGCGCATGAATTCTTTGGCATCTTTGTCTTTCTTCTCTTTGTTAGCAGTTAAGAGGACTGATACCAGGTGATCAGAAGGTGTTTTGTGTAGCTCATTGAATCGTTGAAAACGAAGAATGTTGAGGTTGTCGCTTACACAAATACCATGAACTGGTTCCTTGATGACTTGACCCTCAGAGAGAGTTACTCCTGAAGGAAAGGAGAGATCAAGCATCGAGAGGTCGGTAGGTCTGAAGGAAGTTCCTGATCTAGGAACACAAGGAGTGTATCTCCTTGTAGAAGTGCCTGCTGATCGTCTGACAGGAGGCTTTGGCAGTGCTGAAGGAGGTTGGAGTAGGACATCAGGAATTTCAGTTGTTCTTCTGATTCGTGCTATAAGTCCATTAATGACTTCTTCTACTTCAACCCTGTAGTTCTTGTTGGCTTTGTGAAGTAGGCTTCTGATTTCGTTCCACTCTGACAAGTTGTATCTGTGTAACTTGTCGAGAGTGTGCTGCACGTCCTTCACTCCTGAGCGTTTGACGGTGATCCAGGTTTTACCAGGAGCTCCTCTTTTTCCTCGAGTTCGGTTGAGAGTGACTCCTGAGATTTTAGCACCGTGCTTCCTGAGATGAAGTCGGTCTCTGCACTAGTCAAGCTTTTTGTACACCTCTTCAGCCTGTTCTTCAGTCCTCCTGTTGAAGACTTTCAAAGCAGCCTTCTGTGCGAGTAGAGGATCCGCACTTATTTCGTCGTCTTCATCGACGAAGTCAAAAGCAAGCTTGCGAGTAGCTTGTGTAGAGAGAAAAGCTTCTCTTTTCTTTTTATTGAGCTCCTCTTGAGCTTTTATTGACTCTAAATACTCCTCCTGTGATAGATAGGTGAACTCGGAGTCCCAAGAGGTACGAAGATGAATTTTTACTCTTGTACTTTCGAGTTCCTCTATCATAGCGTCTAAACGCCCATCCCTATTCATATTAACAGAAGTGTCAGGGTAATTCTCACCTTCAGAACGAGGAGAATTAGAGGGTGGTGATCTTGGTGAGGATGGAGGAGTTGAAAAATCATCAGAGATAAATTCATCATCTGATGATAAAACAATGATCTCAGAGGGACCAGATTGATCATTTTGGATTCTAGAGGAGGATTCTTGAGAAGAAGAGGGGTTAACAGTATTTAAAGGAAAGGCTTCATGGTTTAAGGGGGTAACAGAGAATGTCATTCTGCTAACTTCAGCCCCGGTGCTCGCTGAGATACTATTCTCCATAAAATGAATAATGTCACCAGTGACAGAGCCATAGTTAACATCCTGATATTGGGTTTCAGGTTCAGGTTCAGGTTCAGGGGTCGGGAATTTAGGTGGTTGGTAGACAACAAGTTGTAGGTTGTTTGTGGGTGAATGGCATCATAGCGATTGCCATCCATATTCTCTGAGTGTTCAAGATGAACAACCTCAGGTTCATTGGTTGTAGGAGGAGCAGGAGTATCTGCGGGTGAAGAAGATTTAGATAAAAGAGATGGTCTATTGAAGAGTTGAGGGAGGGTAAGGTAGTATTTCTTACTAGTAGCAGCTCCCTTGCCCTTTTTCTTCGTCGCCTTAGATTTGGTGCGTTTAGGCTGTGGGGGTGGTGAGGATCCAGAGGGAGGGGGACGCTTTTGGTGTGTCAAAGTGATTGCAACTGGGGAAGTCAGTACTAGGTTAGCTACTGACATAGCATGCAGAGAATGAGAAGAAGATGGTTTGGAAGAGATGAAAGAAAACATACCTTGGACAGGAGGGGAGGCAATTCTTTTTTCCATCTCTTGTTCCTGTTCTCCGGGGAGGACCAGGACTGCAGAGAGGGGGACGTCATCAGGATGAGGAAGCACCTGATCAAGGAACTTCGGACCGATGGCGTAGTTGAACATCCCATCGGTAGAATACCTCTCCTGCAGATGCAGTGCTAGAATGGCAGAGAAGAACCTGGTGTAGGGACGTTAACCACACATTTTGGTTCCTTGATCTTGTTCACCATATCGTCCCAGATATGGCGAACGTAGTCGAACTTCCGCCTTTTAAGGGCAGAGAACACCATGTTCTGAATGGTGGTGGGGAATTGCTCGGTGCTACCAGTCTTCCCTGTTAGACAAAGACCGAATGTGTTCCAGATGTAGTAGAATGTAGCATTCAGTCCTGTCTTCTTGACAGTGGCAGAGGATTTGATGACGACACCTTCCTTGTCAGGCCATCTGTAGCCGATGCTATCCAGAAGGGCAAAAACTTCGTCCTTGGATGGAGGAAGCGGGTATTTCTTCTTGCCAGGGATGTTCAGGACGTTGCGGAGAGTCCCTATCCCAAAAGTGACGATCTCATCGTTGATCTAAAACTTGATGACCTCCTGCAGTTTTCCCTTTGGGCTTTTCTCCTGAGCCACGATGGCAATGGACTATAGTTGCAGGAGCAGTGGTTTGTTGGGTTTGGGATTCAGGGTGAATGCAGTCTTCAGAGGACTGCCCAGTAGGAATTCCTTGGCAGGTTGAAGGTATTCCTTGCCTTCAGGAAGATCGAAGAGGCCCACTAGATTGTTGGCCTTGAACTAAAGATCATGTTGAGGCATGATCACTGGAAGGCTTCCTGAAGCAGATAGGAGAGAGGTTGCTTAAGCGTTTAGCTGTGTGTCGAGAGAAGCACTTGAAGTAGCAGCCATTCTGTAAACAACAAAAAGATTAACACATATGGATGATTAAGAGATCCAAAATATGCATCTTTTCTTCATTTGTCAATGAATAAAAAAATTCATAAAAGTGGTGAAATCCTTTTTACTTAGGAATAGATTAGATACCATTAATCACAAAAAGAATGTGTTTTGGTAGGAAAAATAACTTCTATTTTGATGAACTATATCATAATAGTAGTTTGATGGTTTTTCTTAAAAGAAATAAGAAAAATCATATAAACAGTTTTATCAAAAATCTTTGAAGATTTTGGGTGAATCTAAGATCAAACGGAGTGATCTTAGGGTTTTTGAAAAACGTTTATCATAATAAGTTGGTGTTGATGAAGGAGATCAACTTAAAATGTAGAAAGAACATGAAATCAGACACTTACTTTGATTCTTGGTGAAGAATGTAGTGTGTGTTCTTGGTGTTCTTGGTGAAAATTCGAGAGAAAATCTTTTCTTGCTTTAAGTTCGTTTGGAGAATATGAGAGCGTAAAGAGTGAAAAAAGTGTGAGTGAGGTTTTTATACCTCGCGGGTAGAGAGAGAAAATGGATGAGAGGGAAAAGAGCGGATAATTTCAAACGTAATGATGAAAAAAGGGTTTCTACGCGCGTTCACGCGCCTGACACACGTAGTGTGGAACAGGAAACGTTCCATTACGTGTCTGGCAAGATGAAAAGTGTGTTGTATTCTAAAAAACACCTTTTCAGGGGATAATTCCAATTTGGTGAAAGATGAAATCTATTGGAATTTGAGTACTTATCAGATAAGTACTGTTTTAAGAAATCCTCTTATCACATTTAATGCGATAAGGTTTAAGAGTCAGAAATACTTACCTGAAGAGAATCATCAGTATTCGAATTTTGAACGTAGATTTTGTAAGTACTGAATAGAGTTACCTCCTGATAAATGTATTCGTCAGGAGTTGTCAGAGTTATCTCCTGAGAAAAGTTATTCTGAAGGATCTAACAGAGTTATCTCCTGATTTATTCATCAGGATTTAACATTCCCAGTTCACTGATGAGCATATTAAAGCGTGTTACATCCAGTGGTTTGGTAAAAAGATCAGTGAGCTGATATTCAGTAGGAACAAAATGGAGTTCAATATCACCATTCATCACGTGATCTCTAATGAAGTGATATCTCACTTCAATGTGCTTTGTCTTGGAGTGTAAGACAGGATTATTCGCGATGGCGATTGCTGAAGTGTTGTCACAGTATATGGGAATTTTGGAAAGTTGTATGTCATAGTCCTGAAGTTGATTTCTTAGCCACAGGACCTGAGCACAAAAAATTCCTGCTGCAACATATTTAGCTTCAGCAGTTGATGTGGACATAGAATTCTGTTTCTTGCTAGTCCAACTCACCAACTTTCCACCTAGAAGGTGACACCCACTAGTGGTGCTTTTCCTGTCGATCTTACATCCTGCAAAGTCACTATCAGAATAAGTCGTTAGATCGAACCCTGAGTCTTTGGAGTACCAAAGACCCAGATTAGGAGTTCCCTTCAGATATCTGAAAATTCGCTTTATAGCAGTCAGATGAGATTCTTTGGGTTCAGCCTGATAACGAGCACATAAACATGTAGAATAAATGATATTAGGATGACTCACTGTTAGATACAGCAGTGAGCCAATCATTCCTCTATAGAGAGTCACATCAATAGGTTTCCCATTGGAATCCTTGTCAAGTGAGAGAGGAGGTGCCATTGGAGTCTTCATCGGTGTACATGATGTGAGATCAAATTTCTTCAGCATATCAAGTACATATTTACCTTGATTGATAAAAATTCCCTTCCAGATTGCTTGATCTGAAGTCCTAAAAAGTATGTTAGTTCACCCATCATAGACATTTTATATTCTGTTTTCATGAGCAACTCAAACTTTTGGCAGAGTTTAGGATTGGTTGATCCAAAGATAATGTCATCGACATATATCTGGACAAGAAGGATATGCTTAGGATATTTCTTAAGAAATAGAGTGCTATCGATCTTACCACGCTCGAAACCTTTAGAGAGAAGAAAGGTTGATAGGGTATCATACCAGTCACGAGGAGCCTGTTTTAACCCATAGAGAGCCTTGTTTAACTTATAAACGTGATCAGAAAACTTAGGGTCAACAAAACCAGAAGGCTGAGCCACATAGACTTCTTCATTTAGTTTTCCATTTAGAAAGGCATTTTTAATGTCCATTTGAAAAACATTGAAGTTCATATGTGCTGCAAAGGCCAGGAAGAGTCGAATTGCTTCGAGCCTAGCCACAGGAGCAAAAGTTTCATCGTAATCTATGCCCTCTTCCTGCCTGTATCCCTGAGCAACAAGTCGAGCCTTGTTGCGAATAATAGTACCAACTTCATCAAGTTTATTCCCGAAGATCCATTTGGATCCAATGATGGTACGTTTTGAGGTTTAGGGACAAGAAGCCAGACATTGTTTCTGATGAACTCTGCTAGCTCTTCCTACATGGCAGAGACCCACACAGGATCACGCAAGGCATCATCTATTTCTTTAGGTTCGTTTTCAGAAATGAAATTAACATAAAGACAGATGTTACCAGATTGACGTCGAGTTTTAACACCAGAAGAAAGATTTCCAAGGACCTGATCAATAGGATGATGCTTGGTCCATCGAAGAGCAGGTGGTTGATACGCCTGTCCTAAAGTGGAAGCTTCATTAGACGATGGATTAGGAAGAAGATCTGAAGAAGTAGGGCCAGGTTCACTGCTAGTGGGTTGAGATAAATCTTCACTGCTAGTGGGTTGATCAGGTTCAGGTGTGACTTGAGTAATTGGGGTGGCATTTATTACTGGAGGAATGGATGTTTGAGTAGGTGGAGGAGGTTCTTCAAAACCATCAGGAAGGTCTTGAGGAGATGGATCAACAATGGGAATATCAGGGACTTGAAAGAAAGAGTCAACCCACTGATTTATTTCAGAATTGTCTTGAGGGTGAGGAAAGGTAGGACCCGATTCATCAAATCGAACATGAATCGTTTCCCTTATTGATTGTCTTCGTTTGTTGAACACACGGTAAGTTTTGGAAATGGAGGAATATCCAAGGAAGATTCCATCATCAGACTTGGAATCGAATTTTCCAAGGTTATCTTTGTTGTTCAGGATGTAGCAGACACAAACAAAGATATGGAAATGTTCGATTTATGGTTTCCTGTTACGAAAGAGTTCGTAGGCAGTCTTCCTGAAGCGCTTGACTATTAGAGAGCTGTTCTGGGTGTAGCATGCAGTGTTGATGGCTTCAGCCCATAATTGAGTGGCAAGGTTAGCTTCACTCAACATCGATCGAGCAGCTTCAATCAGGGTTCTGTTTCATCGTTCAGCAACACCGTTTTGCTGAGGAGTTCTTACAGAGGAGAAGTTCTGTGAGATACCTTTCTCATCAAAGAAGGTTTCCAAGGTGCTGTTTTTGAACTCAGTACCATGGTCACTTCTGATGGATCGGACAGAAAGGTTGTTGAGCTTTTCCATCTTCCTGACGAACATGATGATTTCTTCAAAAGCATCACTCTTGGATCGAAGAAAGAATACCCAAGTGTATCTGGAATATTCATCAACAATTACCATAGTGTATTTCTTTCCAGCAATGGTTTGGATATTAGCAGGTCCAAAGAGATCCATGTGGAGAAGTTGAAGAGGAGAGCTGATGGAGGAAATCTGCTTGGACTTGAAGCTAGCCCTGGTCTGTTTTCCTTTCTCACATGCTGAACAAAGAGATACCTTTGTAAAGAGAAAGTCAGGAAGACCAGTAACAAGCTTGTTGATGGATAGTTGATTCAGTGTCTTGAAGTTGAGATGAGAGAGACGCTTGTGCCAGAGCCAATTTGTATCAGTAGAAGCACATGATACAAAATAGAAGTTGTCAGTGGAAGTATTCATGTTGATGATGTAGATATCAACTTTTCTAACACACCAGTGAGACTAACTTCCTTGCGTTTGTTCTTGACTTTGCACTTTTTCTTTGAGAAAGAAACTTTGTGATTCTTATCACATAGTTGACTGATGCTAAGAATATTGTGCATCAGGCCTTCAACATAAGCAACTCTTTTGAACGTAGTTACTCCGTTGGTCAGGGTGCCATACCCTCGAGTTTGGCCTTTACCGTTTCCACCAAAGGTCACTAAAGGACCTCTTTCGTCTCGGTAGTCAGAAAGGACAGATTTTAAGCCAGTCATATGTCTTGAGCATCCACTGTCCAGGTACCAGATGCCCTTATCCTATAAAATTTAGAGTTTAAATTTTTCTTGGTACCCATAGGACTATGGAACCAGAGTTATCAGTAGGTATGGTGGAGTCAGTGACAGCCTTAACTGAATTGTCAGTTTTTGTGGCTGGAGTCTTGACTGAAGGAACAGTCTTGACAACCTTCTTTCCTTTGACTATTTTACTAGTCTTAGGATTCTTCTTTACCTTAGCTGATTTTTCAGCTTTGGTAGCATCAGAACACTTACTCACAATATGGTCATTTAATCCACAGTGATAACATTTGTGATAAAGAAAGCGTTTTGTGGGGTCTAGGAAGTCTTTGAACTTCAGGTGAGCAGGACCAGTACCAAGTACACCTTTAGCATCAGACAGAGGAGGAATAGGTTTCTTCTCCCGAGCTTTCTGATTTAGGTCGATCTTCAGTCTAGGAGTGGGATTTTGAGAAAATGATTTTGTTCCTGAGACTGATGGTCCACCACCTAGAACTTTATTATTCTTAGGCTTAAGGTTCTTGGTCTTTGAAGGTGGCACAGTTTTGGAGTTTTCCTTAACTGATTTCTTTTTGCTCTTAGGAGCACCTTCAGTGTGAGTGTTAGATGAAGAAGGGATATTTTCAGGGGCATTAGGATCAGGGATAGAAGAGACAAACATTCCAAATTTAAGCATGGAGCGATCAGGTCTATGACATCCACGACTGAATCCAAGACCCTTTTTGTTTTTGACATTTCTCCCTGATGCTAATATTTCATCAACTTTTTCAGAGGCGTCACTTCATCCTTTGATGGTGACTTTTTGTTAGAACCTGACTGGTTTAGTTGTAAAGAAGTCAGGGGCGTATTTTGAACATTTTGTTATAGCTAGTTTGAACAATACTTTTGTGCGCCTCTTAAAAGAGTCATAGACTCTAGGGGTGCTTTGTGTAACTTCGACTCTATAAATATGGGTCGCTAGTTAGCGTTTTCAAATAATCAAGTAACTGACAACTTTTGTTATATGTTTTGTCGTGTTCTTTATCTGTACATTTAATGCTTGATTACCGCTATTTGAGCATCATTAAGTCTTGTGATTGCTTGTAGTGGTCCTATTATCGCATCCTTAGAGATTCACGGACTCACAATTGGTATCAGAGCGAGCGTTTTGGTAGTTTTGGACAGAAATTAGAGGTTGTTTTTGCTGTTTTTATCAGTTCCCGAATTGGATCATCAATTCCCGAATTGGACACTAGTGTCCCGATTCGGAACAATTGATTTCCCGAATCGGAACTTTTAATTTCCCGCATTGAATTTTTGAGCCTCTCCCGAATCAGATCTTTTTCCCTTCCCGAATTGGAAATTTGAAATCCCGAATCGGGACTCTCATTTCCCGAATCGGGAACTTGGCTCTGACCCCCGAATCGGGACTTGCAAATTCCCGAATCGGGACTTGCTGTTTTTCCCGCCTTGGCCTTTCTTTTTGAAATTTTCGAATTTCTATAAAGGAAAGTGCTTTAAGCGCGGAAGCTCTGTCCAAACGAAAAACACCATCTACTCAAAACAGATCCTATTTCCGAGGACGCGATGTCAAAAGAAATAATCAGTATCGGTTCTGAAACCCGACCTCCAGTATTAGTCGTCGGCGAATACCAGCAATAGAAACGCCGAATGATTAACTTCCTTGATCTACTGGATGACAAACTGATGGTCTCTATCACTGAGGGACCAATCAGACCGACGGTTACTGTAGCTGAAGTAGCCAAAACTGATGTGACTCCCTATCTACCTGCATATGAGGTTGAAAAACCTTACGACATGTTCTCTCATGAACAACGTGCTCGTGCAGCCATTGATAAACGTGCTCTCACGTTACTCACCATGGCACTACCAAACGACATGTTCGCGAGAGTTGACAGCTGTAAAGATGCTAGAGCAATGTGGCTGGGCATAGAACAGCAAATGCAGGGTGGTGACAAGGCACTAGAAGGCCAAAAGGAGAACGCTATGAACGCGTATGAAAGCTTCTGTGCTCGTGAGGGAGAAACGCTGACTGAAACCTATAATCGTTTAAATATCTGTGTAAACGATCTGCGGAGACTTGGCTTAGAGAAGAACAAGTACGAGGTGAATGTGAAATTCCTCAAACGACTGAACAAACTCTGGCAGTCTGTCACTATAAGCATTCAAGTAAGCCAGAATCTTGGCCAACTTGGACTTCATGATCTATACAGCATGATGCTTCCTCATGAAGAAACCTTATTCGGTAAAACTGAAAAGAAAATCGATCCTCCTACTCTGGCCTTGATGTCAAATAGAGGATCGTCCTCTCATGAAAACTACACCGTTGAAGAACCTGTAGTTCTTGATGATGGACTTACCGAAGAGGAGATGTTTCAGCTGGAGAACTCATTCGCCTTGATGGCTAAATTTCGGGGAAATCCCCAACGCTTCAAGAGATTCAGACAAGGACCTCAGTTTGTGGGAGGTCAGTCTAGCCAAGGCGGGTACCAGTCCAGAGAAAGCTTTCAAAGAAACGATCAAGGGAGAACAAACAACTATCAACATCGTGATAGTTCTGGGTACAACAATCAAGGATCTTATCAAGATCGAAGACAAGGCTACAACAACAACAACCAGCAACAGCAAAGGGATCAGGACTACAACTCCAACAACTACCACGGAAACAGAGGTTATCAGGGAGGTAGTTACAATCAAAGGTGGAACGACCAATCTGGCTCTAACTATAACAATCGAAACCAGAAAACAAATGATGATGGTCGTCAGTACAACAACACCGGTGGAACTGAACCTCCACAACAGAACAAGCTACCAGCTCTAGAAGCTCCACCCGCAGCCAATCAGAACAGAAACCCTGCTCGGGTTCCCACCTGCTACAACTGTGGTGACCCGGGTCACTATGCATCTGATTGCAAGAAGAAGCTCAAAGACTCTGCTTACTTTGAGAAGAAGGTTGCCGTGATGAAGAAGAAAGAACAAGGAAAGGTGCTGTTAGCTGATCAGGAAGACTGGATCATGGAGCCAGAAGACTCAGATGATGAAGGCCCCTCTGCCGTGCAAGGACTCTGCCTCATGGCTGACTTTGAGGAACCGTGCATATCCGGTTCCCCAAATGACTCAACAGATGAAGAAGCTGAGGTACATTCTTGTTCATTATTGTCAAAACCTGATGAACTGTCTATGTCTGAAACTCTAAGACTTGAGAGCCAACTCCAAATGGAAAGAGCTCTCGTCGCGAGATTCAGAATAGAGAGTGCTGTGTATAAAAGTAGTTTAGAGGACCTCACCGAGAACTTTAATAGAATGGAGCTTGAGTCTGGGATTAGAGAATCTATCCTCGAAAACAAGCTCCTTGATCTTCAAAGATCTCACGACGAAATAGAAAGCAGTCGTGAAGAACTCAAGCTCAAATTTCACATTCTTTCTGTGGAAAGAACAAAATTGTTTGTAAAAATAGAAGAGCTTGAGGAAAATAATCTAAAGAGAGGACAATCTGAACATACCTTGAGTCTGCTTACCAAGCAAACCACTCAACATCCCTTTTATCAAGCCAAACCTGGGTTGGGACATTCAGAGAAAAGCATTCTTGAAAAAGCACCTGCACATCTATACAATTTTGACAATATGAGTGCTTCCAAACCTGAACCTAGGTCAGTCAAAGGACAAGACAATGACAACTATGTGATGCAGACTGTGACCTTTACTGAGATAATAGATGGAAAAGCCGTGTCTTTTACCACCAGTCCTGCCAATAGTTCAACCAGTAGTCCACCTTCCAGTCCTGTTGCAAATGGTCCCATCTTTACCCCTGCTAGTAATCCAGAGAACACTATCACTAGCTGGGAAGGCATCAAAGCTAGGACACCTAAGGTAGCAATGCCACCCATCAACTATGATGATCTGAACTTTAGCTATGACACTAGGGAGATAGATACATCCGAGGATGCTGATGTTATCCAACCTTTGGATGTTTCCGCAACTCAGCCTCCTGCCCCAGTGTGTATAGAAAAGGAGATGTTCCATCTTAGGTCCAAATCCGTAGAACTTGATGCCTGTCGCCATAAGATAAAGAACTTTGAGTCGATTCTTTCTGAAAAAGACAGCCAGATCAAATCATTGGAACATAGTTATCATGAGGCAAATGCCGAAAGGATAAGTATGTCAACCCAATGTGAGAACGCAAAGTTTTCTTGCTCATGTTTTAAAAACAAATTTGCGGATCTCCAAAAACAACTGGTCATCCAATTTGTTAATAACACAATAGAAAAGGATTTCTTTTATGAAAAGGAGCTGTTGTTTGGTCAAACTTTCGCAAATCAAAGTTGTCAAATCAATAAGTTGAAAAGACGGGTGTCTGTCTTAGAAGAATCTGACTCTTGGGATTCTAGTACCAATAGTTCACCACTCATACCGGAACTTAGGACAACCATGCCTAAACATGTATTGGATCCGAATATTGTGTATGATGTGAAGGTATTTTTAGATGCTGATGATCCTCCTTCAGGATATATTCCAAGAAAACCTGTTTCGCCAAAGGCACCTGCTGTAAAGCGAATCAGTTCTCCGAAGCCTCTTGCATCAGTGTCTGTGATAAACACTGAAGGTAGAACATGTGCTGGTACTGACAAAAGGAAGTCAGTTAAGCCACACACACCTACAGTAAAACACAGACACAGAATTCAAAATCTACAGATACAAGTAGCTTGGTAAAACCCATTAAGGGACTAGACTTTCATTCTAGTTCATTTGATGTGGGTGAGAACTCCAAACCCAAACAACCTTTGAAAATGTTAAAATCCGTTTGTCAAAATGCCACTAATTTCAAAGGTGGTCAATCCATTCTGGTTAAGCCGTCACCCAACTCACAACTTGCTTTTCATGCAGATGCGAGGACAGGTGATGGAACTGCGAATGTGAAGCCACGAAGGAGGAGATATCGGAAGAAGAAGAAGAACTCTTTTAATGCTTTCCCTAAATGGGGTGGTCATGATCATACTGGTCTTGGCTACAACCCAGCTAGTTGTAATTCAAACGTGAACTCAAAGTTTGTAAACTCTAATCGCTCTGCGAATTCTGATAATCTTACAGCTTTTAAAAACCATATTTGTTCCTTGTTTGATAATTACATGCGTGTTGATATGCCTGATAATGCAAATGCTTATCGTAAGTCAGGTAGTCCTCACCGGGAAAGAAAAGAGAAAATGACAAAGCAAAGTGCTTTGCCTCCTGTGAAGTCTCCTAAGCCTAAGGAGAAATCTGAAAAGGACACTTCACCGGTTGCTTTATCTGTTTCTAACGGTAGGACACCCATGTGGCAATGGGTTCCTAAACAAATTTGATCTTGCGTTTTGCAGGGCAGTCACATGTGGTACTTTGATTCAGGAGCCTTCAGGCATGTGACTGGGCAGCGTAACATCCTCTTCGACTACGTCGTTAGAGCTGAAGGTTTTGTCAAACTTGTAGACAAAAGACGTCTACCGATTATAGGATATGGAAGCATGACGAATGGAGAACACGTCATCAAGAATGTGCGCTACGTTGAAAGATTGCCGTTCAACCTACTCAGTTCAAGCCAATTCTGTGATGGAGGATATCTCGTGAAGACATTCATTCTCGGGAGCAACATTGAAGACGAGGATGGGAACGTGATTCTACGCGCTCAAAGGAACGGTCACCTATATACCACAATGTTTTATGCTGTTCCTCAACAAATGGAAACAGTGGTATTTCTCGCAAAAGCAACAAAGGAAGAAAGCTGGCTGTGGCATCAACGTTTGTAACATCAGAACTTCAGGGATATGAACAAGCTCGTATCTAAACACCTTGTCAATGGTCTACCGGAGACGCGACTATCCAAAGACACCCTATGCTCTACCTGTGAGAAAGGGAAAATGAAGAAGAGTTCGCATCCGCCAAAGATGGAGACAAACTGTCACCATCCCCTTGACATGCTGCATATGGATCTCTGTGGACCGATGAGAGTCGAAAGTCTTGCACGCAAGAAATATATGCTTGTACTTGTCGATGAATACTCTCGGTACACATGGCTCGAATTCCTTAGAGCCAAATCTGACGCTGCAGATCTAATCATCGCCTTCATCAAACGAATACAAGTCCTCTTGGGTCGTCAGGTGAAGAAGCTGAGAAGCGACAACGGTACAAAGTTTCGGAATGTGAAACTCCAGTCTTTCCTTGAAGAAGTGGGCATCTCTCACAACTTCTCTACTGTACGTACTCCCCAGCAAAACGGAGTCGTAGAAAGGAAGAACCGTACGTTGGTCGAAGCAGCGAGATCCATGATAGCACATTCTGGTGTACCACCATCTCTTTGGGCTGAAGCTGTATCTACTGCATGTTACACTCAGAACAGGACCCTCATCGTCAAGCGGACTGGTAAAACCGCGTACGAAATGGTCAACAAGCGTAAGCCGAATATTAAATTCTTTAGAGTTTTTGGCTATGTATGCTATCTACTGAACAACAGAGATGATCTGGGAAAATTTGACGCTAAGTCGGATGAGTCTATCTTTATTGGATACTCACATAACTCAGCGACTTATCGTGTATACAACAAATGGACCCGATCTATCTTTGAGAGTCGGTACGTTGATTTCTCTGAGACTGAGATGTATTCTAATGCCAGCCCTAGTACAGCTAGTTCAGTCTTCCCTAAATTGCACACTGTTTCACCACCGAGCACAACTGTTCCTACTGACTCGTTTGGATTTGATTTTGTTGACTTAGCAGAATTTGATCTAACGA
This sequence comes from Centaurea solstitialis, assembly GCA_030169165.1. Classification (NCBI taxonomy): domain Eukaryota; kingdom Viridiplantae; phylum Streptophyta; class Magnoliopsida; order Asterales; family Asteraceae; genus Centaurea; species Centaurea solstitialis. Next base: position 18,027,651 of record CM058044.1, on the reverse strand, counting down.
CCCTCGTTGGTCCAATCATTGTTCCTACTCCATCTGATCATTCCATTCCTTCATCAACATCCATATCCGCAGACGCATTCGTGAATGAGAGCACGTCCTGTTCTACCGCTGTAGGAGAAACCTCCTCTGATTCTGTAGAGCCGGTGTCTTTACTTAACCCGATCGCAGAAACAGAATCCTCTTCTAACACTGTGAATGAGGAAACTGTTCTCTCCCCCTCACAGCTCTCTTCAATACAACCCTCTCCTGAAACTACAGTTGAAACGGTCCGAGAACAGACAGTGTCCACTGTTCTTGCACCAATTCCTGAAGTTGTTCCGCCACCTTCTCCATCCAGAACTTATGCTGAAGTGGTACGGGAACCCTGTCCGGAGAGCGTGTTGAATACTCATCCGGATGCTAGTCTTCTCTCCTCCGCCATTCGGGATGAGAATGACTCAAGAAACAACATGGAATACGATCCTATTCCCCATTCCAGAAAGTGGACCAGAAGCCATTCCACTGCCAACATCATCGGTAGTCCATCTGCTCCAGTGACAACTCGCTCTTCAAAGAAAGATGAAAACCTAATTCTTTTTGGCGGCTTCCTGAGTCAGTTCGAACCAACCAAAACCCAGGACGCTCTTTCAGATCCTGATTGGGTAAGGGCCATGCAGGATGAGCTTGCCGAATTCGAAAGAAACAGAGTTTGGCGCCTTGTTGAAAGACCAAGAAAAATAAGAATCATTGACTTGAGGTGGATCTTCCGCAACAAGAAAGATGAAAACGATCTTATTATCCGCAATAAGGCTCGTTTGGTCGCCAAGGGATATCGTCAACAGGAAGGTATCGACTACGACGAGACATTCGCTCCTGTGGCTAGAATCGAGGCCATCAGGATTTTTCTCGCGTATGCAGCTCACAAGAACATGAAGGTCTTCCAGATGGACGTCAAGTGCGCGTTCCTGAACGGAGAACTTCAAGAAGTAGTGTATGTTGAGCAACCTGAGGGATTTGTTGATCCTAAGTACCCGGAACACGTTTACGTGCTCGACAAAGCACTTTACGGCTTGAAGCAAGCACCTCGTGCCTGGTATAAAACTCTTACCATTTACTTTCTTGAATCCGGATATAAAAAGGGTACTGTCGATCCTACCCTGTTTCTTCGAAGGTCAGGTAATCATTTGACTGTAGTGCAGATATACGTGGATGATATCATCTTTGCATCTACAAACCCTGAGTCTTGCACTGAGTTTGAGCAGATAATGAAGTCCAGATTTCAAATGAGTATGATGGGCGAACTTACGTTTTTCCTAGGACTTCAAGTCCGTCAAACCCCGCAAGGGATTTTTATAAACCAGTCCAAATATACTCTTGACATTTTAAAACGTTTTGACTTTACTGGACCTAAATCTGCCTCAACACCAATGTCCACATCATTTCAACTGGATGCATATACGTCTGGTAATCCGGTTGACCAAAAAGTGTATCGTGCGATCATTGGATCTTTGTTTATCTCACGGCAAGTAGACCCGACATTATGTTTGCCACGTGTGTATGTGCTCGTTTTCAGTGCGACCCTCGAGAATCACATCTCGGGGCTGTCAAGAGAATCCTTAAGTACCTGAAGGGCACACCAAATTTTGGCCTTTGGTACCCTAAGGATTCTGGTTTTGAACTAACAGCTTTTACAGATTCAGATCATGCAGGCTGTAAGTTAAACAGGAAGAGCACGTCAGGAGCCTGCCAGTTTCTAGGGGACAAATTAGTAAGTTGGTCCTCGAGAAAACAGAACTGTGTTTCTCTTTCAACAGCTGAGGCAGAATATGTCGCCGCGGCGTGTTGTTGTTCACAGGTTCTATGGATGAAAATCAACTGGCAGACTATGGCTATACCATGCATCGGATTCCGATTTACTGTGATTCTAGCAGTGCCATTCAGATTGCGGAAAATCCAGTTCAACACTCTCGGACGAAACACTTTGATATCCGATATCACTTCATCAAAGATCACGTCGAGAAAGGAAATGTTGAACTGTTCTTTGTTGAAAGTGAACGTCAGATAGCTGACCTGTTCACTAAAGCTTTTGACGAGAAGCGCCATTACTATTTACTTAGTAAATTGGGCATGCTAGATCCCCCGGCAGATTTCTAGGGGGAGTCAGTCTTCATTTATATGCATGTGTATAGGGGGAGCTCCTATGTCGCATATATCTAGGGGGAGCTTTTGTATATATGTTGTTTATCACTAACTCTGTCGGATCCAATCTGCAATGGATACCATTCATACTTTACTTGCAGGTTGTAGAACCGAAGCACGGCTTCTGAATACTTCTGTTCAGGACCCGTTGTTAAAACATAAATCTTCTGACAGTTGGTGTCAGAACCGGTGATAAATCCGATCTCAGAAATTTCCAGGTTAGTCGTTTCAATAAACGTCAAGGGGCTGAACTTGTAAAATCTATGAACTTGTTAAGTTAAGGGGTTGGAAGTGACAGGTTCCAATTCTGACTAGTTCAGGGACCAGTTATGCCAGTCTCCAAAACTTCAAGTTCATGGACCGTTTTTGCAAAATTTTCAAAACCACAAGTTCAGGGGAAGTTTTGAAATTCTTTCACACCTTATGTTCGGGGTTCATTCGGTAATTTCGTGATAGTCGTGATCTGAGAGTGTGGTTATCAGATAAAATTTTTAAAATACCTGATAAGTTATCAGAAAATATAAAAGCAGGAATTGATAACTGCATTCAGTTATCACTTTCAAATTTCAAAACCACTTATCAGTTTTCTCTCTGACGATCAAGAACACGAAGAACACCCCGTTCGACCCATCGACTTCCCAGCTTCCCCGAGCGTTCGTTATCGATCCGTTCGATGATCCGACTACATCTTTACGATCCTAGTAAGATTTCTAACAACTTAGTGCATTCAGATTCATCTAAACAATATCGTTTATCGATCGAATTGAAGCCTAAAGTTTTCGGGTAAACCCGAAACTCCAAAATCCTTGGATTCGAGTTTCAGGACGTTAGATTGATCCGTTCTTCTTCCTAAACTTGTTTAAATCGTTAATGTACTTCATAGAACTTGTTTTAGGACTGTTTAGAAGCGTTTTTGATCGATTTGGAGTCCGAAAAGTCGAACAGACGCCTGGTTTCGTCGAGTCCCGAATCGGGACTCTTCGAATGTTCTTGATGCGGGACTTTCGAGTTCTTGTATCGGGACTTTTGAATTTCCCGATTCGGGAGTTTCAATCTCCCGATTCGGGACTTTGCTCGTATAAATTGATTCGTATGTTGATTTCCCCGGTTCGGGACCTTTTGTATTATATGCTTTAGAATCCCCGATATGGGACTTATGCTTTATGTGGGTTGATTACATGTCCCGATTCGGGACTCTTAAAATATCTATTATATGTCCCGATTCGGGACATTAGTGTATGCATGTGTGTTGTTGACACCCCCGATTCGGGACTTTGTACCCCCGATTCGGGACTCGGCTTTTCTCAAGAATCGTTCTTAACAAATCACCTCGCCGGATTTTTCCATAGACCGATTCACGGTTTAAGCCAGTCCTGGATCTGTGGTTTCAAATCCAGTTTCGGGTCGTTTTTATCTTGACATGAGTTTCGCGGGAAAACCATTTTACAAAGTTCGACTCAGTTTTAAAAGATTCCCTCGGGAATCTTCGATAAACTGACTCGCGCCTAGCCGAAACTCTGCCGAATTTTCGTCAGAACACATGATTAGAGTTAAGAAGGGACTAACTGTTAAAATTTTACCTGTCTATGTCAGAAATGGCAAACCAGAGACAACGCCCTTCTTCTCCGATCGATCCAGAGGCTGACCGAGCTCTGATTGATCCCACGGACATCGTTCCCATACTCCAAAACAACGAGTATGTGAACCTATCTTCTGTCCGGGTGCAGCATACCATCGTGAGGGAGATCCTTCGAGCTCATCCTATTTCATACGCCTTGACGGCCACTGCCGAGGTACCGGGGATCTACCTGCAGCAGTTCTGGAACTCAGCCATTCTGGACACCCGGTTCGGAGTCTTCTCAATCATTGGTCGGGTAGACCAAACCGAACTGGTCATCTCTATGGAGGACGTCCGCCGCATCCTTCGCCTCCCTGCCGCTACTGATGGCGGCCACCAGGAGTTTGACGAACTGGTCGCGGGCCCCATTCTATTGAGCGAAATCCTAGCTCTTGGGGTTACCGAAGTTGTGAACGGCGTGTCTCAGATCACAACGAGCCACCTACCTCCGATCTGGGCACAACTCTTCAACATAATGAACAGGTGCCTCTCCTCCAAGACGAAAGGAATCAACAGGGCGACAACCTCCTTCTGGCACATCTACCACTCCGTCGCATACGGACGCCGCATCGACATTGCTTCCCAGCTATGGCTAGACATCACCAAGGATCTGACTACCCGGGTACGCACCAGACATCACTCTATCCCGTGGTTGCGGTTCTATGGTCTTATCATTCGGGACCATATGGAACGCAATCCGGAGATCAGACGCCGATCCGGTCATCCTATCATCGAGCCGAAGAAGATCAGCTGGGTGGCCAAGCGAGACTACACCGACGGCCAGTACGAGATGCCGATTCCTCCACACGTCCTCGACGCACTAGACCAGCGGGCTCCGAGTGTGGTAAGATATAGGATTCGCTTAGGTCTAGGAGCCGCACCTATGGACCGTCCAGAACCGGAAGGTCCTGTCCAAGGTGCGCAACCCGTCCCTTCTAGTCCTCGGGCCTTACGTCCAAGGCGCCGGGGTCCCACTGGGGGGGCCTCTGGCTTGGGTGGAGTGATGAGTGTGGACGTAAGGGAAAACTTGGGTAGTATTATCCGCAGATCCGCCACCGCTCACGCTGCTTCTACATCTTCCGACCTTCCGAGGACTCGTGAAGAGAGATTGAGCCGTCTTCGCCAACGCATGAATGATGATCCACAGTTGCCCACTCCGAGGGTCAAGGAGTATATTCCTCACCGACGAACCGCTCCTCGTTTTCCGACGATCGAGGAGGTTCCGGAACCGTCCACTCCTACTGACGCCTTGGGATCTACACCTTCTGGCTCAGCTAAAGATGTCACGGGTGCATCGCCAGAAGAACCAGCCCGTACTTCACCGCCTCCTCAGGCCACCACATCGAGACTCCCAACGGATCCATCTGGTGATCCTGATAGTAGCTCGTCCGATACGACGCCACCAGATTCGGATCCGTAGGAGGGCCCGGGAGAAGGCAAGGGCAAAGGAAAGGGAAAAGGAAAAGGCAAAGGGAAAGGAAAGGCCTTTGATGATGACGTCTCCACTTCCTCCTTCAACAAAGCGACTCCGTACAACTCCTTGACTACTGCGGGACGGAAGAGCGAACGTTGAACACCGAGGTCGCTGAACAAGCTGAGAGCGAATCTTGGATGCAGATTGGAGCGGGTAGTGAAGGGTTCGAGGGAGAGAGCCAGGGTCCGGTGCTACAAGAGGCCGAAGAAGAAGAGGCCCAACAGGAAGAAGCGGAGATAGAAGCCCCAAAAGAGGCCGAAGCAGAAGTGGCCCAACCTAGGCAACCAGAAACCGGAACCCAACCAGCCAAGAGTCTATCCTCCACAGAGGCATCCCACACAGATGCTACTCGGCCAATGCCGAGTAGTCAAGTCGTTGGCAGCCAACCAACACAATTGCACACCCAAGCCATCCACTCGACCACCTCACAACAGGTGGTCGTTTCATCAGAACACGGGGCTTTACCACCTATTCCATCGTTCACTTGTTTGGAGTCGATCGGTGTTGAAACCAGAGTTGCTCATCCCCAGCACTCGCCTTCTTTCATGACGCACAGTGTCATAGAGCCCCTAGGTACACATCTGGCGACTTCCACCCGAAGCCCCGCTGCACTTGACGCTGCACCAGTCGACAGCGCGGGCCAGGGAAGCACCTTTGCGGGGCTTTCCCTGTCAACCGGTTTCGCAAATGAACCGTTGTTGACCCTTTCGGGACTGGAACCCAGGGATTCGGACGGCATCCTTAAAGCTGTCCAAAGCAGGTTAGAAGCGATCGAGAAGGCAGACGAGGCAAAGAACAAGAGACTCGAGGCCATTGAGAAGGCCTTAGCAGTCAAAGAACAAGAAGACAGAGCCCGCCGAGCCGAGATCGAAGCGCTTCGGAAAGCTGACGAGGACCGACAGAAGGAGCTGGATGAAGCCAGACGCCTTATTAAAGGCAAATTCCAGGAAGGGGAGCGCCCGTCTTTTGGCGACTCCAGCCGCTCTCCTACTCCCGTCCTCCGTCTACAACCACCACCACTCGCTGAAGCTGTCCCCGGCTATGTTTCAGAAGCCGAGCACCAGATGGTCATTACCTCTCTCACCACTCAGATCGATACACTCGAGAGGGAGGTGACTCAGTACAAGCAGCTCGTGGCCACCAGGGACCTTCAGCTAGAGATTGCATTGCGGAGGGTCCGCGAGCTTGAGGAGACTTGCAGGTCTCAGGCTCAGCCCTCCAAACGACCCCATGATGATCCGGACGATGCCGCAAATCCTCATGAGGGGAGGTACCGTCGAAGAGGCTTCGCCTAGACCTTCCCTCCGGCTCCGGAACCGCAGCCGATGATACAGCGGCCGACACGGCCCCTCCAGCAGATCAGCCCGCAGATCCAGAAGATCGCCCCACGGATGTTTGGGACTCCGATTCTGACGATGACGACCTTCCGGCCGATGCAGCGAACTGGAAGTATGAGGCTATCCCAAAGGATGTGGCCGTCCAGTTTCCTCACGAGAAGGTGACTCCCGCTATAGATTTGATAGATCCAAACACCGCGCCGACAGATCCTTCCGAGCTTCACATCTCTGACGAGGCAAGGAAGATCCTGAACCAGCTTGCCCAAAGCCTTTGGTTTTGGAAACGATCAGACGACATTGTATTTAGCGCGGAGTACGACACCTTTCTCCCTACCGTTCAGACGCCTGAGGCTTTCACGGGTCAACAGCCGATCAGACTGGGTTGGAACCACACGGTCATTTTTAGGCCTTTCCTGGAGGAATCCTTCACTCGGATTTTCCAACAGGAACGTCTCTTCACGTGGTCCAAGAGGGTCTTTTTCGGGCTATCTCATATCAAGAAGCGTCGCCGTCGAACCGCGTACATCTACCAGAGGAAGCTCAGTTAGAACGAGCATGGGCAGATCAGAAAGAAGCACCGGTTCACCAAGGTAACTGATGTTCGGCCTTACAAATTCGGACACCAGCTATTCCTTGAGTTCCACGTGCGTATGTACAACCCTGGCAAGCCCGACGGGAACCTCCGAGACTTCATGTTCACGGAAGCTGATCTGGACAGCATTGATCTCGACGATCTCCTCACTCTTATCAGACACCTTGAGGGCCCGATTCTGAAACCAAACTACTTCAGAGACGGTCTGGAGGTCCTCAAGAGGTACGTACGCCACTCGATCAACCTCGCGCATCTCACTGACTATCAGATGGCGATTGAAAGCAAACAGCAGAAGGTGAATCTGCTTCGTCCCAACCTGGAGGCCAATCTACTTGACCAATACCTGCCCTACTTTCCGACGAGAGTTCCAGTGCATGGTGTTGTGTATCTCACCTTCAAGAAGAACCAGCGAAGGTTTATGCGTTTAAGTGAGCTATCCAGCTTCTGTGATGGCACCCTTCTATACGTATACAACGGGATGAAGCGTCGTCTGTTAGAGAACTACATGCCTGCGTACAAGGGAACTAACTGGAAGAGTAAGCTGATCGAGGCTATGGATCTGATCGAGAACAAGCTAAATGAGAGACTGATGCTGAGAAGAGTAGAGACTGCGATGGAGCTCCGTACGAGATCGATCCGTGAATGGGATGAGTACTTGCAGCTCTCGCAGTGGGAACCAGCTTTGAAGTATCCGTCGCCTTTCTGACTTCTTCCCAAAGGGGGAGATTGTTAGAACCTGACTGGTTTAGTTGTAAAGAAGTCAGGGGCGTATTTTGAACATTTTGTTAAAGCTAGTTTGAACAATACTTTTGTGCGCCTCTTAAAAGAGTCATAGACTCTAGGGGTGCTTTGTGTAACTTCGACTCTATAAATATGGGTCGCTAGTTAACGTTTTCAAATAATCAAGTAACTGACAACTTTTGTTATATGTTTTGTCGTGTTCTTTATCTGTACATTTATTGCTTGATTACCGCTATTTGAGCATCATTAAGTCTTGTGATTGCTTGTAGTGGTCCTATTATCGCATCCTTAGAGACTCACGGACTCACACTTTTTCAGCATTAAGTTCAGCCAAGGCTCTTTCTTTAGCAGCAAGAGCCTTTTCTCTTTTAATACAAAGAGTTTGATTTACAGAGACCTAATCCTTATAGTTTTCTTCTAGAATGATAAGTTGCTTTATCTTTTCATGACAATCTTTAAGTTGATCACTAAGATCAATGTTCATTTTTTCAGCAGATGTCTTACCATTCAGAGCTTTGTAAAGATCAAGAGTTACTAAGTCTAGTTGAGTTAGACTTTCAAGAGGGACAACAGGAGTAGGTACCTGACTGGGAGATTCAGTCGCAGAGGTTGAAGCTTCAGGAGCTTGTGAAGGAGCCTCTTCAGGGACCTCTTCTATCTTAGCCATAAGGGCTAAGTTAGGTTTCCTCAATAATGGCCATCAGTGCTACTTGAGTGTCTTCCTCTTCAGATGACTTATCAAAGGAGACATCATCCCAATCGCAGTCTTCTGCGATAAGACCTTTACCTTTGCGCCGAGACTTCATTCTCTTGTACTTTTCTTTGAGCCGTTGGTATTTGGGATTCTTGGAGGAAGATTTGGTAGAAGAAGGAGCAAACTGATTTTTCTTGTACCTGCAATCATTAGAAAAGCGTCCTTTGCCCTGACAATTGTAGCAGGTAGCAGTAGCCTTTTCAACAGATTCTGTTTTAGGCTTGTCAGTTAGGGTAAGAGGTTTCCTTCTTTGGAAGTTTCCCTTTTTGGAAAACTTTTTAAAGGAGCGAGTTAATAAAGCCAGAGATTCATTAAAATCAGGATCTGATTCCGATATGTCAGAATCAGAAGATTCTAATTCAGTGATGGTAACTGAAGAAGAAGGAGTAGCGACAGGAGGAACTGAATCAGAGACCAAGGCAAGAGAAGTGCTCTTGGAATCTTTAGTATCTCTTACGAGATTCTTTTTTAGTTTCTCCTGTTGCTCACGGTTCAGAAGAATACCGTACAACTCACTTAGTGTGAGTGTCTTTATGTCTTTGGACATAGTTAAACAAGTGGTGTAAATTTCCCATTGTTCAGGAAGAGCTTCCATGAACTTGGTAATCACCTCAGAGTTAGAGTAGACAGTACCGATAGTCTTCAGGTCGATCAGGGGACAGTTGAATCTCTGATGTATCTGGGAAAGAGTTTCATCCTTCTGACGAATGAAGTTTTCGTACTGATGAACCAAGAAAATATTTCTCGATTCCATGAGAACTGCAGTACCCTCATATTGAACACAGAGAGTGTTCCATATTTCTTTAGCAGAACGAAGAGAGACCTAGCCTTAGTGTCAATATTGACAAGGCGTCTGTCTTCATCATTCCAATCGGTCATGGGCTTCACCAGTTCCCTTGCAAGTATAGCAGGTTGGTCATTGGCAACAGGAACAGCATGGATAGTTTGTGTGGGCACATGTGGTCTATGTTCCAAGAAGTAGGGAATTTGGGGATCAGAACTGGATAGAAATAGTTCCATCCTGGTTTTCCAAAGAGCAAAGTTGTCTTTGTTAAACCTTGGAGATTTTCCAGAAGAGGCGGTATCAAAGTAGTTATCCTTAGCTTGAAGAGCCATGGATTAGAGAGAGAGGATCACAAGATTTTTCTAATAAAAGAAGAGAGCTTGAATCTGCTCTGATACCACTTGTTGGGGTGACCTTCAAGCTAGGATTAGTGTATGGGATTATAGAAGGGGGGGTTGAATATAATCACACCAAATTTCACTTTTAAATTCTATGTTGTATTAACACTTAGAATTTACAGATTGTTGCGGAAATAGAAAAGACTAAAGTCTAAACTAAACAATCTAAGTTTTTTTTTCACTATGCACTAGAGTGAGAAGAACTAGAAAAGATAAGAAATTGAGGGATAAAGAAAGAAAGGATTTGGGTAATAAGATGGATGATGAAGAAGTATGGAGAACATCTTCTTCACGTCCTATTTATACCCAATGCATTAAATGCATGCAGACCAACTTTTGTGTGCGTGTCACACTCTAAGTGGTCCTTTGTACTATTTACTATAAACAATGTCTTTTGCATGGTGTACAAAAGAGAGCTTATATAAACAGTTGCCTTGAGTTCTGATAAGTACGGAGGGAACAGTAAAGTGACTGTCCTTATGTACTTTTTGTGTCAGTAAAGGCGTATAATCCTTTTGTGCATTAGATTAAGACATTACACTAATCCTTCAGGATCAGGATACTGATCAGTGAGGAAGGCCCTGATACTGATGTTGATCAGGGGTCACTGTATCCTGATGAGTCTTCAGGATGTCATACGAAATTGAGCAGCCTGCTATCACTGAGTTCCGTCTTTAGATCACGAGCATGCTGTTTCTGTCATCAGCTAATTCTTCGACTTCGCTGATGGTTCTTGAGTATGATCTTAATATCTTCAGGAGGTCTTCACTTCAATGGTCAGGATCAGTAGACTTCAGAACAGACTCGTTCATCTCCTGATCCTGATCCTGATGATTATAATTACAAATTACAACATAATTATCAAGGAATAACACTGAACAATCTCAGTGATAATTCCTCAAGCTATAACTAAAAGCGAAGACCTATTCAGTAAGTAAAGTAACAGGATCATTATCATTTCATCAGGTCTTAGGAGAGTTGGATCAACAAATGCCTTATACGGAGCCGCCTGAATACTCGTATGGTAGCTGTTATTGTAGGCAAATTCGACTAGTGGCAGATGACTATCCCAGTTACCTCCAAAATCTATAACACGTGCTCGTAACATATCCTTGAGTGTCTGGATTGTTCTCTCACTCTGACCATCCGTTTGAGGATGATATGTTGTACTCAAATTCAGATGAATATGCAATTCTCGATGCAAACTCCTCCAGAATTTTGAGGTAAACCTAGTGTCTCTGTCTAAACAATAGACAATGGTACCCCATGTCTTACCACAATTTCATACATATAGAGTTGTGCTAGTTTCTCCAAGGAATATGACTCCTTAACCGGTAGAAAATGCGCAGACTTCGTCAACCGATCCACTATCACCCATATTGCATCATACCCTCGAAGCGTTCTCGACAATTTGGTAATAAAATCCATAGTCACTCTATCCCATTTCCAAACGGGAATCTCTAACTGTTGCAATTGACCCGCTGGTCTTTGAAGTTTGGCTTTAACTTGCAAACAAGTCATACACTTTTCAACATAGCCACTTATGGATTTCTTCATTCCTGGCCACCAGTACTCATTCTTCAAATCCTTATACATCTTGTTAGCGCCCGGATGCACCGAGTACCTAGACTTGTGAGCTTCATCCAGAATTATGTTTCTAACGTCCCCGACATAAGGAATCCATATTCTTCCTTTAACTCTCTGGATTCCACCTGGATCTTCTCCTAGAAGTTTGGTTTGACCGACCATTCTTTCACTACAAATGTTTTCTTCTTCACAAGCTTTTTTCTGAGTTTCTCGCACCAAATCCATCAAATCATTTTTCACCTCTATCCTCATCACACGAACTCAAATTGGTTCTGCCTTTTTCTTCCTACTTAGCGCATCTGCCACCACATTGGATTTTCTTGGGTGGTAGTGTATCTCACAATCATAGTCTTTTAATAACTCCATCCACCTACGCTGGCGCATATTCAACACCCTCTGATCAAACAAATACTTTAAGCTTTTGTGATCCGTGAAGATTTTGCACTTGGTGCCATAAAGATAATGTCTCCATATCTTTAGTGCAAAAACCATTGCGGCTAGTTCCAAGTCATGCGTTGGATAACCCTTCTCATTTTCTTTCAACTGGCATGATGCATAAGCTATCACTTTATCATTTTGCAACAACACACACCCTAAACCTTGTTTTGACGCATCACTAAAGACCACAAAGTCATATATCCCATCCGGTAGGGATAGAATAGGTGCACTGCTCAATCTTTACTTCAAAATTTGGAAAGCCTCATCTTGCTTGGTCCCTAGTCAAACTTGAAAGATTTTCGAGTCAAAGAAGTTAGTGGGGTGGCTATCCTGGAGAAGTTTTGGATGAACCTCCTATAATATCCAGCTAAACAAAGGAAACTACGAACTTTCGTAGGAGTCTTTGGGGGTTCCCAATTCAATACTGTTCTACTTTAGCCGGATCCACCTTTATACTTTCTGTACTTACAACATGACCCATAAACTGAACTTCCCTAATGTGACAACCAACCAATTTCAACTCTCAGTTTTGCGACTCAATGATCATTCAGTAGTATAATTTTAGTGAATTTCCTTTTAAGATAACTATTTAGGAAGATTTAGGTTTGATTATGCAAAATTTTTTGGAGAATAGCTTAGAAATCCCGAAAAAATGTCCGAAAAAGTCCCGTTTTGTCCGTATACGTCTAAAAACCTTATATAATGCTGAATTGACTCAATTAAAGTCTAATATATATAAATTATTAGATTCTAATTAACTAATACAAAACATTTGGACTAGCGACCATGAGGTTTCAGAAGCAAAAACAGACAGCTTGGAAAAGGCAGCTAGCAATCGCTAGCCTACCAACTCGCGATCGCTAGCCCCTGTTTTGTGAAGGATATTGTTTTGAGCATAACTTTTGCGTCTTAGCTCCGATTTCGATTCCGAAAGAACCGTTGGGTTCGTAATTGAATTACTTACCCTTTTAGAAGGTCTAAATCAATTCTAGACTAAGAGTTATGGTTGTGAGTCTTGAGATGTTATTTATGTGTGCCATACGATGATGTGATGTATAGGTGTTTGATACTCCGTCTTGTGTAGTGATTGACTGTATTAATTGTGAAGCGAACTAAGGTGAGTACATTAACCTGTGTTCAAGATTGTTATGCTTATGATCATGATATATATATATATATATATGTGGTTAATGTATGAACTGGCATGTAATTTTCACGATAGTACCTACGGTGGTATTACTACCCCTTGGGAAGTTGGGTTCAGAGGCCTGGTACCAGTGTCAGTATGATGCTCTTGGTGGATACACCTCGAGTAAGGTTCATGATACATGTCCAGTTACTCATTTGTATGTTTATGATTATGTACATGCATGCATAGAACCTAGGTTTGTGCTCAGTAAGCTTTATGCTTAACCCGTTGTGGTTTATGTAGTTCAGTGGCAGGTACCTCGTCGAAAGACAAAGGGAAGGCACCTACTTGATGCTCGGGAGGACTCAGTTCAGAAGATGTTTTAAGAGTTTTTGGGAATAATAAGTGTTAAATTATTACTAAATGTTTTGGTTGCAATTGAATTATGGAGACTTATTGTTACTTTTAAATGTCATATACTTGGACCCGTTTTGGGAAAAAGATAACACTTTTTAGTTATTAAGACCTTCCGCTATGTTTGGTTACTATTTCTGTTAAATACTATTAAAAATGAAATTGGTCGTTACAGCACCTCATATCATCCTCAAACTGATGGGCAGACAGAGAGAACCATACAAACGTTAGAGGATATGTTGCGTGCCTGTGTGATGGAATTTGGAGGTAAGTGAGATGATCACTTACCATTGGTTGAATTATCCTACAACAACAGTTACCACTCCAGCATTCAGTGCGCTCCATACGAAGCTCTCTATGGATGCAAATGCAGATCACCGCTTAGATGGTTGGGAGTCGGAGAACGACAACTAACCAGACCCAATATCGTTCAAGAAACAACGGACAAAGTTAAGACGATCTAAGAAAAGTTGAAAGCAGCCAGAGACCGCTAGAAGAGTTATGCAGATAACCGTAGGAAATCGTTGGAGTTTCAAGTTGGCGACAAAGTGCTATTAAAAGTATCACCATGGAAGGGGTTACTACGATTTGGGAAGAAAGGAAAATTGAGTCCCCGGTTCATTGGACCATTCGAGATAGTAGAAATAATCGGACCAGTCGCCTACATGTTAGATCTACCTCCAGAGCTCAGTGCCATTCATGACACCTTCCATGTTTCCATTTTGAAGAAATGTCTGATTGAAGAAACAATGGTCCTACCCCTAGAGGAAGTCCAGATCAATGAGCAGCTACGAATCACAGAAGAGCCGATTGAAATCCTTGACCGAGAAGTCAAGCGATTAAGGCGTAGCAAGAATTGCCAAGGTTCGTTGGAACTCAAAGCATGGACCAGAGTTTACTTGGGAGCGAGAAGCCTTTATGAAGAGCAAGTACCCCACCTGTTTACAAAAGAGTATCCTGGAAGTGGCAAATAGTAAATTTCAGGACGAAATTTCTTTCAACAGGGGGTAAATGTGACAACCGACCAATTTCAACTCTCAGTTTTGCGACTCGATGATCACTCATTAGTATAATTTTAGTGAATTTCCTTTTAAGATAACTATTTAGGAAGATTTAGGTTTGATTATGCGAATTTTTTTGGAGAATAGCTTAGAAATCCCGAAAATCGTCCGGAAAAATCCCGTTTTGTCCGTATACGTCTAAAAACCTTATATAATGCCGAATTGACTCAATTAAAGTATAATATATATAAATTATTTGATTCTAATTAACTAATACAAACATTTTATTTTTCTAAAATTAACATTGAAGAAGTCGTATCTCGCGAAAAATCGTCGCGAACCGATAAGTCGTTGCATCTTAAACTGGTTTGGGCTTGCATTTTAAATAAACACAATAAATTGTTGATGGGCTTGGGGGACCACAACAGGGCTGGCCACCCCATAGCCACCATATAAAAACCTTCATTTTTCCCATTTGAATTCATTTTAGTCACTTTTTCAAAAGAAAGAAACCATCCATCTTCATATCTTCTTCTTTAAGCTATCATATATTTATCTAACTCCAGAATTTCCAGCCACATTCTTCACCATTTTGAAGGTTAAAAATCAAACTTTAAAACATTCTACATTGTTCTTCAAAGAGGTAAGAGTTATACTTGCATTTTACCTACATTTTAAACACTTTTAGTGCTTTTCCTAGCAATTTTTTCATGCTTATTTGTGGTTCAAAGCTAAAAACGTTTTCTTGGTGTTCTAGAGGGGAGGATGAAAGCCTTGGATAATCAAAATATCCATATCTAGGCTAAATCCCATGAACCTTCAACATGAAGTATTGATTAAGAGTGAAAACCCCAAAAATTTCATTTTGGTATTCACATGTGAATCTGGAATGTAGTGGCTTTGCATGCATGTTCTATTTGACTTATTGAGTATATTCAACTTTTATTCATGGTATTTGATGATGGATTATAGTTTCTTATCAAAGAAACCCTTGATTTTGAAGTATTTGATGTTTAAGGTTGGGAAATCTTTGTTTAAAATGCACACAGAAGCTGACAGATCTGTAATGTCATGTTGGGACAACCCAAAAGGGGTTCAAATGAAATTATTTTTATTTAAAACTTTTTTGGTTTAATATTTGGTGAGTTGGGGTTTAAACCCAACTGGAATCACTCAAAAATTCGGAGTTTAGACCCCTTAACCATCATGAAACGTTTTGTTGTGCGCCAACTCCAGCATCAGATTGTAAAGTCAACTTGTTTTCTTTATATCTCCATGAAAAACTATAAAAAAACGTATGATTTTTCCTTTTAAACTCAATTTCAGGGAGTTACCTTTCTGTAGAAATTGGAATCACATAATTTGGGGGATTTTTGAGCGTGCAACCATTAAAAATGAAATTGTTGCGCAATCTGTCCAATGGTAACAAATTCTTGCATACGAATTGGAATGGTCATATCTCCTTCAACACTTATTCATTTTAAGTGATTTCTAACTCCCTGGCTAGATATATGTGTTAACTTGAAAACCCCTTTGGAATTTCTAAATTTGGAGATGTTTTGACCTCTCTAATGAACCCAACTCTACAGTCATGCAAATCTGAAATGTTGTTGTGCACACCTTTATTACAAAAATTATTTATACATGGTAGACACCTCAAAAATGGATGAAAATTGGTATGAATGATGTTAACACCCTTAACATCAGTAGATAAAATTTTGGGAATTTTGTCTTTATCGTTAAAGGCTAAAAATGATCATTTTATAAACATTCCAAATCTGTTACCAAAGGAGTGTTAGCCTAGTGGTAAGGCTTGGGCACTACATAGTGGTGAACCCGAGTTCGAACCCTGGGGGACGCATTCTAGAGGTACGGGGGCTTCGACCCCGGGCTTCATGCTTTAGCAGTCGGGCTTCGGCCCAAAATTTCCGAGGATTAGTCTGGGCCCAATGTGGTATGGGATACCTCTTCAAAAAAAAAAAAAAACATTCCAAATCTGTCAGCATCACAACTTTTCCAAAAACAATAACTTTGAACTTTCAAGACTTAATCTCACTTATATAGCTTATTTGTGTAATAAAACTTTAGTTATACTAAAAGTATGATCTAATTACGTATGTATCGGCATTATATAAGGAAAAACGATAAGGACTTAATTGGATTTTACATATGGACATTTAGGACTTATGCTCTCTAATAGTTGTTTAGGGCACTAATAAGCCTTGGGAGCGGATTTCCACTATCGTCTGTTTTCGCACACCGACAGGTGAGTATTCACAGCCCCTCTTTTGTCCTTTTTACGTATTTGGGGTGAAGAGCATGTTTAATGAAATAAAATGTAGGTTTATAATGTAATATAACCTATGATATGAGTAAATTGTTATGACGTAAGAAACATGATATGTTGAGTGTAAAAAGTTAAGTCCCCGGTTACTACTATTAACTCATAACAATGGGCCAATGATACTAGTGGATAGCGCTATTTGGTTGACATACCCACCTTATACTGACGAGAAAGAGGTGCACTCTATTGAATAAAGAGTTCTACACTGTTGATCCAGCTCTCCTAAGACCTGATGAAATGATAATGATCCTGTAACTTTACTTAGTGAATAGGTCCTTACTTTCAGTTATAGCTTGAGGAATTATCACTGAGTTTGTTCAGTGTTATTCCTTGTTGATTATGTTGTAACTTGTAGTTTAAATCATCAGGATCAGGATCAGGAGATGAACGAGTCTGTTCTGCAGTCTACTGATCCTGACCACCGAAGTGAAGACCTACTGAAGACATTAAGATCATACTCAAAGAACCATCAGCGAAGTCGAAGAATTAGCTGATGACAGGACCAGCATGCTCGTGATCTGAAGACGGAACTTAGTGATAGCAGGCTGCTCAATTTCGTATGACATCCTGAAGACCTATCAGGATACAGTGACCCCTGATCTACATCAGTATCAGGACATTCCTCACTGATCAGTATCCTGATCCTGAAGGATTAGTATAATGTCTTAATCTAATGCACAAAAGGATTATCCGCCTTTACTGACACAAAAGTACATAAGAACAGTCTCTTTTCTGTTCCCTCCGTACTTATCAGACCTCAAGGCAACTGTTTACTCACATCCTCTTTTGCACACCATGCAAAGGGTATTTGTTTATAGTAAATAGTACATAGGACCACTTAGAATGTGACACGTACACAAAAGTGAGTCTACATGCATTTAATGCATGGGATATAAATAGGACTTGAAGGGACTCTTCTTCAACCTACTTATCATCCAGATCCTTTCTCTCTTTATCCTTCTATTCTCTTTTCTTTTCTAATCTTCTCACTCTAGTGCATAGTGAAAGAAACTTAGATTGTTTAGTTTAGACTTGTAGTCTTTTCTATTTCCGCAACAATCTGTAAATTCATATTGTTAATACAACAAAGAATTTAAAAGTGAAATTTGTGTGATTATATTCAACCCCCCCCCCTTCTATAATCTCATACACTATCCTTACTTGAAGGTCACCCCTTTGGGACCAACAAGTGGTATCAGAGCAGATACAAGCTCTCATTTTCTTCTCTTAGAAAAATCTTGTGATCCTCTCTTCTCTAATCCATGGCTCTTCAAGCTAAGGATAACTACTTTGATACCGGTTCTGCTGGAAAACCTCCAAGGTTTAACAAAGACAACTTCTCTCTTTGGAAAACCAGGATGGAACTCTTCCTATCCGGTTCTGATCCCCAGATTCCATACTTCTTGGAAAATGGACCACATGTGCCTACACAAACTGTCCATGTTGTCCCTGCTGCTGGCGACCAACCACCTATCCCTGCAAGGGAACTGGTGAAGCCAGTAACTGACTGGAATGACGAGGACAGACGCCTTGTCAATATTGACACTAAGGCGAGGTCTCTCATTGCCATGTCTCTTCCTGATGACGTTTTTCACTCCGTCTGTCATCTTCGCTCTGCTAAAGAGATTTGGGACACCCTCTGTGTCCAATACGAAGGTACTACTGTTCTCATGGAATCAAGAAAGATTTTCTTGGTTCGCCAGTACGAAAGCTTTATTCATCAGAAGGATGAAACTCTCTCCCAGATACATCAGAGATTCAACTGTCTCCTGATCGACCTGAAGACTATTGGTACTATCTATCCTAACTCTGAGGTGGTTACCAAGTTCATGGAAGCTCTTCCTGAACATTGGGAAACCTACACCTCCTGCTTAACTATGTCCAAAGACATAAAGACACTCACATTAAGTGACCTGTACGGTATTCTTCTAAACCGTGAACAACAGAAGAAACTGAAAAAGAATCTCATAAGAGATACTAAAGATTCCAAAAGCACCTCTATTGCACTGGTCTCTGATTCAGTTCCTACTGTTGCTACTCCTTCTTCTGTCACCATCACTGAATTAGAATCTTCTGATTCTGACATGTCAGACTCAGATCCTGATTTTAATGAATCTCTTGCACTTCTCACTCGCTCTTTTAAGAAGTTTGCCAAAAAGGGATACTTCCAAAGAAGGAAACCTCTTACTCTTACTGACAAGCCTAAAACAGAATCTGTTGATAAGGCTACTGCTACCTGCTACAATTGTCAGGGCAAAGGACACTTTGCTAATGATTGCAGGTACAAGAAAAATCAGTTTGCTTCTTCTACCAAATCTTCCTCGAAAAACCCCAAATACCAGCGCCTGAAAGAGAAGTACAAAAAGATGAAATCTCAACAAAAAGGCAAAGGTCTTATCGCAGAAGACTGCGATTGGGATGATGTCTCCTCTGATGACTCATCTGACGAGGAAGATACTTAAGTGGCACTGATGGCCATTATTGAGGAACCTACCTTAACTCTTATGCCTAAGATAGAAGAGGTCCCTGAAGAGGTTCCTACTCAAGCTCCTGAAGCTTCAACCTCTGCGACAGAATCTACCAGTCAGGTACCTATTCATGTTGTCCCTCTTGAAAGCTTAACTCAGCTAGACCTTGTAACCCTTGATCTATATAAAGCCCTGAATGGTAAAACCTCTGCTGAGAAAATGAACATTGATCTTCGTGATCAACTCAGAGAGTGTCAGGAAAAGATAAAACAACTTACCATTCTGGAAGAAAGTTATAAGGATCAGGTCACTGTTAACCAAACTCTCTGTATCGAAAGAGAAAAGGCTCTTGCTGCTAAAGAAAGAGCCTTGGTCGAACTAAATGCTGAAAAAGTCACCATCAAAGGATGGAGTGATGCCTCTGAAAAGGTTGATGAAATATTAGCGTCAGGGAGAAATGTCAAAAACAAAAAGGGTCTTGGATTCACTAGTGGATGTCCTAGGCCTGATCGTTCCATGCTTAAATTTGGAATGTTTGTTTCTTCTATCCCTGATCCTAATGCCCCTGAAAACATCCCTTCTTCATCCAACACACACACTGAAGGTGCTCCTAAGAGCAAAAAGAAAACAGTCAAAGAAAAATCCAAGACTGTAATACCTTCAAAGACCAAGAATCCTAAACCTAAGACCAAAGTTCTAGGTGGTGGTCCTTCAGTCTCAGGAACAAAATCGTTTTCTCAAAATCCAGCTCCTAGACTGAAGATTGACCTGAAGGAAAAGACCTTGGAGAAGAAACTCATTCCTCCTCTGTCCAAAGCTAAAGGCATACTTGGTACTGGTCCTGCTCATCTGAAGTTCAAAAACTTCTTAGACCCCACAAAACGCTTTCTATATTGCAAATGTTATCACTGTGGATTTAACGACCATATTGCGAGTAAGTGTCCTGATGCTACCAAAGCCGAAAATTCAGCTAAGGTAAAGAAAAATCCTAAGACTAATAACTCAGTCAAAGGAAAGAAGGTTGTCAAGACTGTTTCTTCAGTCCAGACTCTAGCCTCAAGAACTGATAACTCAGTTAAGGCTGTCACTAACTCCACCAGTCCTACTAATAATTATGGATCCATAGTTCTATGGGTACCAAGAAAAACTTAAACTCTAAATTTTACAGGATAAGGGCATATGGTACCTGGACAATGGATGCTCTCAACATATGACTGGTTCTAAATCTATCCTCTCTAACTACCGTGAAGAAAGAGGTCCTGCTGTGACCTTTGGTGGAAACGGTAAAGGTCAAACCAGAGGGTATGGCACCCAGACCAACGGAGTAACTACATTCAAAAGAGTTGCTTATGTTGAAGGCCTGATGCATAATCTTCTGAGCATCAGTCAACTGTGTGATAAGAATCACAAAGTCTCATTCTCGAAGAAAAAGTGCAAAGTCAAGAACAGACGCAAGAAAGTTATTCTCACTGGTGTTAGACAAGCTGGTATCTACATCATCAACATGAATACTTCCACTGATAACTTCTGTTTCGTATCACGTGCTTCTACTGATACAAATTGGCTCTGGCACAAGCGTCTCTCTCATCTCAACTTCAAGACGCTTTATCAACTCTGCATCAACAATCTTGTTGTTGGTCTTCCTGACTTTCGCTATACAAAGGTATCTCTTTGTTCAGCATGTGAGAAAGGAAAACATACCAGGGCTAGCTTTAAGTCCAAGCAGATTTCCTCCATCAGCTCTCCTCTACAACTTCTCCACATGGATCTTTTTGGACCCGTCAACGTCCAATCCATTGCTGGAAAGAAATATACTCTGGTAATCGTTGATGAATATTCTAGATATACTTGGGTGTTCTTTCTTCGATCCAAGAGTGATGCTCCTGAAGAAATCATTCTGTTCGTCAGGAAGATGGAAAAGCTCAACAACCTTACTGTTTGATCAATCAGAAGTGACCACGGGACTGAATTCAAAAACAGTACCCTGGAAACTTTCTTCGATCAAAAAGGTATCTCTCAGAACTTCTCCTCTGTAAGAACTCCTCAGCAAAACGGTGTTGCTGAAAGACGAAACAGAACCCTGATTGAAGCTGCACGATCTATGTTGAGTGAAGCCAACCTTGTCACTCAATTCTGGGCTGAGGCTGTTAACACTGCCTGTTATACCCAGAACAGATCCCTGATAGTAAAGCGCTTCAGAAGAACCCCTTACGAACTCTTTCATAACAGGAAACCTTCAATCGAACATCTCCACATCTTTGGTTGTGTCTGCTACATCCTGAACAACAAAGATAACCTTGGGAAGTTCGATTCCAAGTGTGATGATGGAATCTTCCTTGGATACTCCTCTATCTCCAAAACTTACCGTGTGTTCAACAAACGAAGACAAACCATAGAGGAAACGATTCATGTTAAATTTGATGAATCGGGTCCTACCTTTCCTCACCCTCATGATAATTCTGAAATAAATCAGTGGGCTGACTCTTTCTTTCAAGTCCCTGATATTCCCATTGCTGATCCATCTCCTCAAGACCTTCCTGATGGTTTTGAAGAAAATCCTACTACACCCTCTCATATACCCATACCAACTTTAATAAATGCCACCCCTATCACCCAAGTCACACCTGAACCTGATCAACCCACTAACAGTGAAGATTTTTCTCAAACCACTGTTAGTGAACCTGCTCCTACTAATCTTCTCCCTGATCCTTCAGTGAATGAAGCCTCTACTTCAGGACAGATGTATCAACCAGCTGCTCTTCGATGGACCAAAGATCATCCTATTGATCAAGTCCTCGGTAATCCTTCCTCTGGTGTTAAAACTCGACGCCAATCTGGTAACGTCTGTCTTTATGTTAATTTCATCTCTGAAAATGAACCTAAAGAAATAGATGATGCCTTGCGTGATCCTGCCTGGGTCTCAGCCATGCAGGAAGAGCTAGCAGAGTTTATCAGAAACAATGTCTGGATTCTCGTCCCTAGGCCTCGAAAACGTACAATCATAAGATCCAAATGGATCTTCAGGAATAAGCTTGATGAGATTGGTACGATTATTGAAACAAGGCTCGCCTTGTGGCTCAGGGATACAGGCAGGAAGAGGGCATTGATTACGATGAAACTTTTGCTCCGGTGGCTAGGCTCGAAGCAATTCGACTTTTCCTAGCCTTTGCAGCACATACGAACTTTAAAGTTTTTCAGATGGACATTAAAAATGCCTTTCTGAATGGATAACTTAATGAAGAAGTCTATGTGGCTCAGCCTCCTGGCTTCGTAGATCCTAAGTTCCCTGATCACGTCTACAAGTTAAACAAGGCTCTCTATGGGTTAAAACAGGCTCCTCGTGCCTGGTATGATACCTTGTCAACCTTTCTTCTCTCTAAAGGTTTTGTACGTGGTAAGATCGATAGCACTTTATTTCTTAAGAAATATCCTAAGCATATCCTTCTTGTCCGGATATATGTCGATGACATTATCTTTGGATCAACCAATCCCAAACTCTGCGAAAAGTTTGAGTTGCTCATGAAAACTGAATATAAAATGTCTATGATGGGCGAACTAACATACTTTTTAGGACTTCAGATCAAGCAATCTGAAAAGGGAATCTTTATCAATCAAGGTAAATATGTACTTGATATGCTGAAGAAATTTGATCTCACATCATGTACACCGATGAAGACTCCAATGGCTCCTCCTCTATCACTTGACAAGGATTCCAAAGGGAAACCTGTTGATGTGACTCTCTATAGAGGAATGATTGGCTCACTGCTGTATCTTACAGCGAGTCGTCCTAATATCATGTATTCTACATGTTTATGTGCTCGTTATCAGGCTGAACCCAAAGAATCCCATCTGACTGCTGTAAAGCGGATTTTCAGATATCTGAAGGGAACTCCTAATCTGGGTCTTTGGTGCTCCAAAGACTCAGGGTTCGATCTAACAGCTTATTCTGATAGTGACTTTGCAGGATGTAAGATCGACAGGAAAAGCACCACTGGTGGGTGTCACCTACTAGATGGAAAGTTGGTGAGTTGGACTAGCAAGAAACAGAATTCTGTGTCCACATCAACTGCTGAAGCTGAATATGTTGCAGCAGGAATATGTTGTGCTCAAGTCCTGTGGATGAGAAATCAACTTCAGGACTATGACATACAACTCTCCAAAATTCCCATATACTGTGACAACACTTCAGCGATCGCCATCTCTAATAATCCTGTCTTACACTCCAAGACAAAGCACATTGAAGTGAGATATCACTTCATCAGGGATCATGTGATGAATGGTGATATTGAACTCCATTTTGTTCCTACTGGATATCAGCTTGCTGACCTCTTTACCAAACCACTGGATGTAACATGTTTTAATATGCTCATCAGTGAACTTGGGATGTTAAATCCTGACGAATGAAGTTTATTAGGATAAAAAGTTGTTAAGTCCTTTAGAATAAATTTTCTCAGGACCTTTTTTTTAACAACTCCTGAATAACACATTTATCAGGAGATAACTCTATTCAGTACTTACAAAATCTTTGTTCAAAATCCGAATACTGATGATTCTCAGGTAAGTATTTCTGTCCCTGAAACCTTATCGCATTAAATGTGATAAGAGGATTTTCCAAAACAGTACTTATCTGATAAGTACTCTAATTCCAAGAAAACTCATCTTTCACGTAAATGGAATTATCCCCTGAAAAGTTGGTTTTTAGCTTTTTAGAATAAAACAAACTTTTCATCTGCAATGACTCGTAATGGGACGTTTCCTGTTCCCCACGTCGTGTGTCAGGCAAACTTTTCTACGCGTGAACGCGCGTAGAACCTCCTTTTTTTCATCATTACGTTTGAAATTAGCCGCTCTTTTCTCTCTCATCCGTTTTCTCTCTCTACCCAAGAGGTATAAAAAACCTCACTTGTATTCTTTTCACTCTTTACGCTCACAAACTCTCCAAACGCACTAAAGCAAGAAAAAGCAAGAAAAGCAATCCAGTTTCTGTTTCACCAAGAACACCAAGAACACACACTCACTACTTCTCTAAAGGAATTATCGTAAGTGTCTCTATTCTTTGTTCTTTCTACAAACTAAGTTGATCCTCTTCCTTTAAAACAACTTATCTTGATAAACGTTTTTCCAAAAACCCTAAGATCACTTCGTTTGATCTTAGTTTTCCCAAAATCTTCATAAATTTTTGTTAAAACTGTTTATGTGATTCTTCTTATTTCTTTTAAGAAAAATTATCAACTCCTATTTTGATATAATTTCATCAAAATAGAAGTTCTCCTTTATACCAAAACACATTCCTTTTGTGAATTTTGGTATCTAATCTATTCCTAAGTAAAAGGATTTCACCACTTTTATGAACTTTTTCTATGTTCATTAAAAAGTGAAGAAAGATGCATATTTTGTATTTCTTAATCATCCACATATGTTATTCTTTTTGTTAACAGGATGGCTGCTACTACCTCCACTTCGCTTGACGCTCAGCTCTCCTCTGAGGCCACCACACTACTGACTGCTGCTGGAAGCCTCCCAATCGTCATCCCTCAGCATGACGTTACCTTCAAGCCCAACAACTTGGTAGGGCTCTTCGAACTTCCTCAGGGCAAGGAATACCTTCTGCCTAAGAAGGACTTCATGCTGGGCAGTCCACTGAAGACTACATTTACTATCAACCTCAAGCCAAACAAACCTCTACTGCTTCAACTATGGTCTACTGCCATGGTTGCCCAGGAGAAGAACTCCAAGGGCAAACTCCACGAGGTGATCAAATTCCAGATCAAGGAAGATATTATCTCCTTCGGGATTGGGACCCTACGCAACGTCCTCCAGATCCCTGGAAAAAAGAGATATCCTCCTCCCCCATCCTCTGAAGAAGTCATCACCCTCCTGGATGACATTGGCTACAGATGGCCTGAGAAGGAAGGTGTCATCCTCACCAAGACCTCTGCCACAGTCCACAAAACAGGACTGAACGCTTCATTCTATTACATATGGAACACGTTCGGTCTCTGTCTGACGGGCAAGACAGGGAGCACTAAGCAGTTTCCCACCGTCATCCAGAACATGGTCTACTCCGCTCTCAAAAATCGGAAGTTTGACTATGTTCGCCATATCTGGGATGATATGGTGAAGAAGATCAAGGCGCCCAAGCGTCAGGCCAATGTTTCTTACACCCGCTTCTTCTCCACCGTCCTAGAACTCTACATGAAGACTGCCTACCCCACTGAAGGCACCTTCAACAATTACGTCATCGGACCGAAGATCCTGGATCAGGTTCCTCCTCGTCCTGATGACGTACCTCTTTCTGCAGTCCTGGTTCTTCCTGAACCTGAACAGGACCCAGAAGAGCAGCTCGCCTCCCCTCCTTCTCAAGCTGCAACCTCTTCTCAAGCGCTCCTGAAGCGCCCACAACCCTCTGGATCTACTCCTCCTCCTCTCCCCAAGCGCGCCAAGTCTAAGGCGCAGAAGAAAAAGAAGCAGGGAGCTGCTGGTAAGAAATATTACCTCACTCTTCCTGCTATATTTAATAGACCCTCTCTTTTATCTAAATCTTCTCTACCCGCAGATACTCCTGCTCCTCAACAACTAGAACCTGAGGTTGTTCATCTGGAACACTCAGAGAATGTGGACGGCAATCGTTCTGATGCCGTTCAAGCCTCAGGTAATACTATTAAGCACACTATTACCATCTCTTCTTCTATGAAAGCTTTTGGGTCTTCTAGTGCTCACTTAGCTACTAATGTTACAGGTTCTTTTGGAGCAGCAGCTCAAGGACATCCTCAAGTTCATCAGGATGATCCTTTTGACGAGTTCGTCTTCACGGACTCTGAGCGTCAGCTGAGCGCAGTTGAGCTCAGGCGCCAGTCCACTGAGAGACAGCTCCAGGACGCAAGGGCGACACTGCAACTGCAGGAAGACGCACACAAGGCTCGTCTCCAGGCCTTGGAGCTGGAACTTGCCTCTGCAAAGGCTGCCACTGCTGCTGCTGAAGCCGCTGCCGCCACTGCCACTGCTGCCACTCCGCCACCCACTGGCGTGATACTGAATATACCTTGTCTGGATAATCTCCACGACAAGGTATCCCAAGTGGCCACCTCTTCCAACTCCCTCCAGGCGTCCATTGAGGACATGAAGGACACTGCCCTGCCTGCTCTTTCTACTACTGTCAACACCAGCTCCAACACTCTCACCTCTTTTCAAAGTGCAGTGGTGCAGAGGTTGGAAGCTCAAGAAGCAGGGCTTAGGGCTCTTCAGGAGAAGGTGAATGACCTCTCCACCGCCATCAACGCTGCCTCCATTGCTCCTCCACCACCACCAGCGTTCACCAATGCTGACAGGGACTTACTTCAGTCCCTAGTCAGCTCCTCCATCATCACCACCAAGCTCCAGACGGACATGGCCTCTCTCCTTCAGAGGTGTGTTTCAACAGCTGCCTCCTATCTCCTCTCTCTTCAAACCAAAACCCTGAAACCATAACCATAACCATAACCGATAGCTCCCCTGAAGACTCACCCTCAAACAACCTTCAGATAGTTGTCTACCAACCACCCAACCAACCTACCCCTGAACCAACACCTGAACCTGAAATCCAAACTGAACCTGAAACCGAATGTCAGGATGTCAACTTCGGTTCTGTCACTGGTGAGATTATTCGCCTTATGGAGAATAGTCCATCAGAACAAACACGAGCTGAACTAAGCAGAATGACTTTCAGGATTACACCATTAAACCATGAATCCTTACCTTTACATCCTGTCACCCGCTTTAACCCTGATGCCTCATCTTCTAGAACCCAAGAACACCAAGCCCCTCCTGAAACCGTAATCCTATCGTCAAATGATGAATTCATCTCTGATGATTATTCTACCCCTGCCTCTTCCTCTAGATCTCCTCCTTCTAATTTTCCTCGTTCTGAAGGAGAAAACTACCCTGACACTTCTACTGCTGTGAACAGGGATGGGCATTTAGACGCTGTGATAGAGCGACTCGAGAGTACAAGAGTAAAAATTCATCTTCGTACCTCTTGGGACTCTGAGTTCGCCTATCTATCACAGGAGGAGTACGAGCTGGCAATAAGAGCTCAGGAGGAGCACAATAAAAAGCAGAAGGAAGCCTTCCTCTCTGCTCAAGCTGCGAAGAAGCATGCTTTTGACTTCATCGAAGAAGATGAAGAAATAAGTGCTGATCCTATTCTAGCACAGAAGGCTGCGTTGAAAGTCTTCAACAAGAGGACTGAGGAAGAGACAGAGGAAGCAGACAAAGAGCTTGACTGGTGCAAAGACCGACTTCATCTCAGAAAGCACGGTGCCAGAATCGTAGGAATCCATCTTCGCCGAAACAAGGGAAAGAAAGGAGTTCCTGGCAAGACCTGGCTCACCGTCAAACGCTCAGGAGTAAAGGACGTAGAGCACACTCTTGACAAGATAGACCGATACAACTTGTCAGAGTGGAACGAAATTAGAAGCCTACTTCCAAAAGCCAACAAAAATTACAGGGCTGAAGTAGAAGAAGTCATTGACAGACTTATCGCTCGAATCAGAAGAACAACCGAAATACCTGATGTCCTGCTCCAACCTCCCTCTGCTCTGCCAAAGCTTCCTGTTCGACGATCAGCAGGCACTTCAACAAGGAGACCTACTCCTTGCATGCCCAGGACTGCATACAAGCCATTCGATCTCTCGATGCTTGACCTCTCTTTTCCTTTAGGAGTGTCTCTCTCTGAAGGTCAAGTCATCAGAGAACCTGTTCACGGTATTTGTGTAGGTGACAATCTCAATATCCTTCGCTTCCAACGCTTCAGTGAACTACACAAAGCACCCACTGAACACTTGGTGGCAGTCCTCTTCATTGCAAAGAAAGAAAAGAAAAATCAAGATAATAAAGAATTTGTTCGTGCTGTCAGAGCCATACTTGATCACAGAATAGCCAATGGTGAAACTCCATTCACTATACAAATTAAAACTGAAGAAGTTAGTGAAGACTCTGATAGCTAGAACTTTTGTAATTTTCTTTCAGTACTTCATTCATGTACTTCATTCATGTACTTGTGTATTTTCTTTATTCTTGTAAAAACTTGCATGAGATTAATGAAAATGCATTTCAGTGCATCGTACTTTATTCCATCATAGTACTGAAAAAGATCCCTCAAAATAGTAAATGGGACATGTACCTTTATGAGTTCTATTTCCTACTGTTAATTTCTAGACTTAGATTTATTTCTAAACCTTTCTAGACTTAGACAATTTCTCTGTTGTCTTGTCATTATCATTTAGGGGGAGATTGTTGATCCAGCTCTCCTAAGACCTGATGAAATGATAATGATCATGTAACTTTACTTAGTGAATAGGTCCTTACTTTCAGTTATAGCTTGAGGAATTATCACTGAGTTTGTTCAGTGTTATTCCTTGTTGATTATGTTGTAACTTGTAGTTTAAATCATCAGCATCAGGATCAGGAGATGAACGAGTCTGTTCTGCAGTCTACTGATCCTGACCACCGAAGTGAAGACCTCCTGAAGACATTAAGATCATACTCAAAGAACCATCAGCGAAGTCGAAGAATTAGCTGATGACAGGACCAGCATGCTCGTGATCTGAAGACGGAACTTAGTATAGCAGGCTGCTCAATTTCGGATGACATCCTGAAGACCTATCAGGATATAGTGACCCCTGATCTACATCAGTATCAGGACATTCCACACTGATCAGTATCCTGATCCTGAAGGATTAGTATAATGTCTTAATCTAATGTACAAAAGGATTATCCGCCTTTACTGACACAAAAATACATAAGGACAGTCTCTTTTCTGTTCCCTCAGTACTTATCAGACCTCAGGGCAACTGTTTACACAAACCCTCTTTTACACAACATGCAAAGGGTATTTGTTTATAGTAGATAGTACATAGGACCACTAAGAATGTGACACGTACACAAAAGTGTGTCTACATGCATTTAATGCATGGGATATAAATAGGACTTGAAGGGAAGTTCTCCATACTTCTTCTTCAACCTACTTATCATCCAGATCCTTTCTCTCTTTATCCTTCTATTCTCTTTTCTTTTCTAATCTTATCACTCTAGTGCATAGTGAAAGAAACTTAGATTGTTTAGTTTGGACTTGTAGTCTTTTCTATTTCCGCAACAATATGTAAATTCATATTGTTAATACAACAAAGAATTTAAAAGTGAAATTTGTGTGATTATATTCAACCCCCCCTTCTATAATCCCATACACTATCCTTACTTGAAGGTCACCCCTTTGGGACCAGCAACATGTGGGGTTTTAGTCCCACCGCTGAGGTAGAACAGGGGCGTAGCATGTCGTATTTAGGCATAGTAGTAGCTCAACAATTAAATATCATGTAAATAACATTATCCCGGGAATTTGCTCATGTATTGTTACAAAGCTTTGAAATGGAGTGAGCAAAAATGTTCACTAAAGATAAGCTTTGGAATTGGAGTGAGCAAAAAGGTTCACTATAAATGTTTGTGAAAATTGGAGTGAGCATAAAGGTTCACTAAAAATACTTGCATATAAATTGTTTTGTGCATATGAAAACCTGTGAACTCACCAACTCTTTGTAGTTGACACTTGTTTTTAACATGATTTTCAGGAAATAACAAGGTAGTAGATAATGCTTGAATGTGCGTGTTGACAACATCAATCAAGACTCTTTTATCTTTATTATATTTTGTTAAAAACTAAAAGTTTCGTTGGGAATGTAATATTTGAAACTGTAAACTTTAAATTTTAAGTTATGAATTGTTGGTGTTGTTTATTTCCTATTGCGATGAAATCTTAGCTGTCGCACCTCGTGTTTCCGCTTTAGCGGGGTGTTACACCTAATCCAAAATTCACATTTGGAATACTTAGCATACAACTTCTCCTTTCTCAACAGTTTAAATACTTCCTGCAGGTGCTGCTTATGCTCCTCCTGACTTTTCGAGTAGATAAGTATATCATCAATAAAAACAATCACGAACCTGTCCAAATAAGGTCTACATACCCTATTCATGAAGTCCATGAAAGCCGCTGGAGCATTGGTGAGACCAAAAGGCATCACCAAAAACTCATAGTGACTATATCTAGTTCTAAAGGTTGTCTTTGGCACATCTTCCTCCTTAACCTTCAGTTAATGGTACCTGGACCGTAGGTCTATTTTCAAAAAGTAGCTGGCACCCTGAAGTTGATCAAAAAGATCATCTATACGAGGCAAGGGGTACTTGTTCTTTACCGTAACCTTGTTCAGCTCACGGTAATCGATGCACATTCGCATCGACCCATCCTTTTTCTTTACAAAGAGGATTGGAGCTTCCCATGGCGAAGAGCTAGGGCGAATGAAATCCTTATCCAAAAGATCTTGTAATTGCTTCATCAGTTCTTGCATCTCTGATGGAGCCAAACGGTATGGTGACTTTGCAATGAGAGCTGACCCCGGTACTAGGTCAAATCTAAATTCTACCTGACGGTCGGGCGATAATCCTAGTAGATCTTCAGGAAAGACATCCAAGAAATCTCTTGCTTCTGGCACATCCTCAATGACCTTCTCTTGCTAAGCTTTTAATGCATAAGCCATAAATGCTACATAACCTTTTTTTAGACATTTTCTTGCCTTAAGCGTGGAAATAATGCCTATTTTGTCATATTTCCTATCCCCATATATATAAATCATGTCACCATTGAGAGCTTGGATTCTAACCATGTTCTCATCACAACAATTACGACGTGATTTTTCTTTAACCAGTCTATTCCAAGTATAACATCGAACTCCCCCATAATCATAGGCATCAAATTAACATTTATCTCCCTACCGTCTATATTAATCGTGCATTCCTCAAAAATTTCATCTATATGCACCAGTCTCCCATCTACCGTTTCCGCTAAAAAGATATCTCCTAACTTATTAGCTTTCTTATCAAGATTATGACAAAACACAAGAGAAACAAAACTATAATCGCACCCAAATCAAATAGCACATTTGCAAAAACGTTATTTACGAGGAACGTACCTGATACCACGTTAGGATTTCTCGTGCCTCGCCAATGGTCATCGCATAATCTCTCCCTTTTGCTTTGGGTATCTCAACCTTGTCTCGTCCACCTTTTGCAGCATCATTTTCTGTTAGCCTCAAATTTCCGGTCGCATTCTTTTGCAGTTGTGGAAAATTTGGTCGTAGGTGTCCCATCATCCCACATTCATAGCATTTCCGACCATCATTCCATTCCTTCATCGTATGCCCCTCTTTTCCACACTTAAAACAGTCTGTACTTCCCACCTTGCACTCCCAGTATGCATTCTACCACACTTCTTGCACTTTGGATACTTTATGCGACCCTGCAGCTTCTTAGGGTTACCAGACTTACTATTGGGTGCTCCTTTGCTATAGTTATCCCAAGTTCGCTTTTGATGGCTTGTTTCCTCTTCTTGTCGTTTCTTCTCTTTCTCTCTCATACCTGTCGCATCTACAGCTTCCTGAAATGTTCTTGGCTTCATAGTCTGGACAAATTCTCGAATGCTAGATTTCAGACCCTAAATATATCATTCCATCTTCCTTTCCTTAGTGGATACCTTATACTCAGCAAACCTGGCCTTCTGGATGAAGGTTGTGGTGTATTCATGTACTGACATCTTGCCTTGTTCCAAACGTAAAAACTCCTCTTCCAACTACTTAACTTCGTCCTTCAGGTAGAACTTTGCTATGAAAAGACGTTTAAAATCCTCCCATGTATTCATAGCGGTATCAGGAGTTTTGGAATCTTTTTCTAACTCCCACCAGAAAAGAGCTTCAGACTTCAACATAGACGTTGCATAGTTCACCTTGTCTTCTTATGCACACTTACTAGTGACAAAGGTCACTTCCATCTCCTTAATCCATCTCACAGTGGCTATCGGGTCACTGAATCCTTGGAACTCATGAGGCTTGCACAAAGTAAACGTTTTATAACTACATCCTGTTCCTCCCACATTACCAAGATATTACCCGATTCTGTTATTCTGGTTCTGGTTCCCTACATTACCAGCCGCTTGTAGTTGAGCTAAGATTCCAGGCAAAGCAGCCTGAAGACTCCTGGCTATTTCTTCAACCAACTCAGCCCTGGTGATGGGGTCAACATTCTAGGCTTGGGGGTGAGCATGTCCTTGGGCTTGGGCCTGATCCTGAGCTTGACCTTAGGCTTGGGCCTGAGCCTCTCCCTGGGCTTGGGCTTGAGCCTGGCCTTATGGCCCCGCTACTGAAAATTCCTGCACTGATGGTGCTGACCCTTCAGCTCTCGTCCTTCCACCTCTACCCCCACCTTGACCTCGGCCTCGACCTCAACCTCGATTGGCCGTAGCACGCTGTCGGGTTACGGGATTCGGTTGGGCATTTGGATTAGGTTCCACTTCTTCAGAAGGCATCACTTATGTGCGTCTTGACATTCTGATGCATTTGTAACATATCACAAAGTACTTTTAGAAACATGCTAAATACCCCCATCAAGAGAAATAACTATTTGCTACCATTCACATATTCACAATGCGAACGAAACGCACATGAATAAAAATTCAACTACTACTAAACCAATTTAAACCAATCATCCAGAAAATCCAACTAAAACAATCCAAAATAAAACCCTAGAGATTGCAATGACAAAATAAAAGAATCTAGCTAAAAACAAAACCACCAAACTAGTCTAAACACCCTACTACTATTGATTCTCCTTTGGAGTCGTCTATTCAACCATTCTTCATATGGCTGGGTAGGGCGACGGTGCCAAAACGCTTCCACAGGTGGTTTTCGACTATACCACTCCTTCAGAAACTCCATGATTAGCCCATAGTACGTTTGTGCCACTCCTCGATGAAAAGTCCACCTATCAGCGACTTTGCTCTTCCAGGATCTCGATGCAAGATGCCTGCTTCTCTCCAACTGTCGACAACGGTTGGTGACCGCAACAACTCTCCCTTCCAGCTGATCGATCTTATCTTGCAAGGCCTGCTACCCCATATAAACACTAGGAGTCGGAGTCACTAGACGATAGCCCACCGAAGATTCTGGCTCCATGGCGTTTAGCTCCTGACCAACATTTGGGTTCTCGCTAGGATCCTCATCTTCTGTAGGACCAGTCTCTTCTTCGGCCTACATTTCTTCTGGGTCTGCACTCAGCTCTTGACTATAATATGGATGCTCGCTAGGGTCTTCATCCTCTGTAGGACCAGTCTCTTCTTCGACCTGCATTTCTTCTGGGTCTGCACTCGGCTCTTGACTATAATATGGATGCTCTCTAGGGTCCTCATCCTCTGAACAATCAGTCTCTTCTTCGGCATGCATTTCTTTTGGGTATGCACTCGGCTCATGACTATAATATGGATGCTCGCTTGGGTCCTCATCCTTTGTAGGATTAGTGTCTTCCTCAACCTGCATCTCTACGGGGTCTGCGCTCGAGCTGGGGCTTATGTAACGCCTAGGGTATGGCCCGTTGTCAGAACTAGCACTGCGACACCTTCTTGCACTTGAGTGTGACATCGGACTTTTACCCTTGGATAGGCCTTTTATTGGGCCTAGACTTACTTAGATTCTCGCTCTCACACTTTTTCAAGTTGTACACTTGGTATATGCCATTGTTGGTCCCAAAGTTGACCTTCAAGTAATAAGGATTAGTATATGGATTATAGAAGCAGGGGTTGAATATAATCACACAATTCTGTCACTTTTAAATTCTTGTTTATATAAACACTGAATTTACAGATTGTTTGCGGAAGAGATTAAGACTAAGCCTAATCTAAACAATCAAAGTTACAATTCTTTCACTATGCACTTAAGTGAGAAGATTAGAAAAGAAAAGAACTAGAAGGGTTAAGAAAGAAAGGATTGAGGTATAAGATGGACGAAGAAGTATGGAGAACATCTTCTTCACGTCCATTTACACCCATTGCATTAAATGCATCCAGACCTATTATGTGCACGTGTTGCACTCTTAATGGTCCTAGTGTACTATTTACTATAAACAATTACTTTTGCATGTTGTACAAAAGGGTGCTTACAACAAACAGTTGCCTTATGGGCTGATAAGTATGGAGGGAACAGTAAAGTGACTGTCCTTTTGTACTATGTATCAGAAAGGCGTGTAATCCTTTTTCTGCATTAGGTAAAAGACATTCTTTTAATCTTCAGGATCAGGATACTGATCAGTGAGGAAGGCCCTAATACTGATGATGATCAGGGTCACTGTATCCTGATACTTTTCAGGAGGTCATACGAATCATGAGGTCATACGAAGTGAGCAGTCTGCTATCATTGATTTTTGTCTTCAGATCACGAGTATTGATGTTACTGTCATCAGCTAATTCTTCGATGTCGCTGATGGGTCTTTGAGTATGACTTTGATGTCTCCAGGAGATCCTTGCTTGAGATCAAGCTCAGTATTTTCCAGAACAAACTCTGTTAACTCCTGATCCTGATCCTGATATTTTAAATAATAAGTTAAAACATAAACAACAAGGAATAACACTGAACAGGCTCAGTGATAATTCCTCAAGCTGTAATAAAAGCAAAGAACCTATTCACTAAGTAAAGTTATAGGATCATTATCATTTCATCAGGTCTTAGGAGAGCTGGATCAACAATCTCCCCCTAAATGATAATGATTAGACAATAAAGAAATTGCCTAAGTCTTGAAACTTAAAAAAATTCCAAGTCTAGAAATTACAGTAGGAAATAGAACTCATAAAGGTACGTATCCCATTTATTGTTTTGAGGGATCTTTTTTAGTATTATGATGAAATGAAGTACAATGCACTTTAAGCATTTTCATTAATCTCATAAGGTTACAAAGTACAAGAGTAATGTAAATACAGAAGTACATATGAGAAGTACTGAAAGATGATTACAAAATAAATCCTAACTATCAGGTTCCTCTTCCTTAACCTGTACCGTGAGTACAGCCTCTCCGTTAGCTATTCACTCGTCTAAGATAAATCTGATTGTACGAGCAAATACTTGGGCATCTTTGTTTAATTTGTCTCTGCAGAAGGGTGACCAAGTGTTCAGCGTGAACTTTGGGTAGTTCGTTGAATCTCCGAAGGCGAAGAAAGTTGAGCCTATCAGGAAAGCATATCCCATGAACTGGTTCCTTGATGACCTGTCCTTCTAGAAGAGTTACTCCTGTTGGAAAGGAAAGATCAAGCATGGAGAGGTCTGCAAGAGGAAAGTGGGAGGTTCCTGAAGTTGGAAGGCAAGGAGTGTATCTCCTTGTTGAAACACCACCTGATCGTCGAGCATGAGGTTGAAACGTGCGAGGAGGAAGCTGGAGCAGGGACTTAGGGACTTCTATAATTCTTCTTATCCGATTGATAAGTCCACTGATGGTCTCTTCCACTTCTGATCTGTAGTTGATGTTGGCTTTGGGAAGTAGACCTCTAATTTCATTCCACTCTATCAAGTTGTATCTGTCTAACTTGTCCCGAGTGTGCTGAACGTCCTTAGTTCCACATATTTTAATGGTGATGAAGATTTTTCCAAGATATCCTCTTTTCTCTCTTGTTTTGGAGAGGGAGACACCTCTGATTTGAGCACCGTGCTTCCTAAGATGAAGTCGGTCTTTACACCATCTTCTTTCTTTCATTTTCTTCCTCAACATCCTGCTCAGTTCTCCTGTTGAAGACTTTCAGGACTGCCTTCTGTGCAAGAACATGATCTGCACTTATTTCTTCATCTTCCTCAACAAAAGCTTTAGCAAGCTTAGCTGCTGCTTGGCTTGAGAGAAATGCCTCTTTCTTTATTTGCTCTAACTCCTGTTGAGCTTTTATTCCTTCTTCTATTTCTTCAGGAGTTAGGTAGGCGAACTCAGAGTCCCAAGAGGTACGAAGAGGGATTTGTACTGTTGTACTCTTCAGTTGCTCTACTACAGCCTTCAAGTGTCCATCCTTGTCGATATTAACATCAGGGTTAGGGATGTCACAATAATTTTCTTCTTCTGATCTAGGAGAATTTGAAGGTGGGGATTTAAGAGAGGAAGGAAGGGTTGAAAAATCATCGGAAAGAAATTCTTCATCAGAAGAGAGATCAATAGGGTTTGAGGGTCTTGGTTGATCTAAGATAGGGTTTGAGGTAGAAGGTTGAGAGGTTGATGGGTTGAAAGAGTTTAAGGGAGTGGCTTCAGGGTTTTAAGGAGTTACAACAAAGGTCATGGTATTGACTTCGGCTCTAGTGCTTTCAGAAACACTATATTCCATCAAGTGAATAATATCACTAGTGACAGAGCCGAAGTTATAAACTTGTTTGGTTTGGGGTTCAGGTGTTTGGTTTTGGGGTTGGTAAGGGACAATTTGTAGGTTTAAGTTCGGGTTTGGTGAGGAGTCGGATGAGGTGTCTGATAATGTTATTGTTTCAGGTTGAGTGGTTGGCTTAGGTTTAGAAACTAAAGAAGAGATGGGAAGTTTATCAGAATCAGGGAAAGAAGGATGGTTTTAGACGTACCAGAATTGGGGTCCTCCCCCTGAGATAATGCAACCCCTGATGCATTATTAGTATCATCAGGAGCTACTTCTGAGGTGGACGCTTAGTTCGCTTCTGGAACCTTCACTACTCTAAAAAGATCTTTTTCTTCGAGAATCTCATCATCGTCATCATCATCATCATCTTCGTCGTCGTCGTCGTTGGCTCCTTCATTTTCTTCTTCCTCATCCCTCAGTTTCCAGTTAGAGGGGGGAGAGTAGACGGAATGGTTGCCCTGTTGTTGATGATGTGGTGGTGCTCTCTCCCCCTCAACAGGTGCATTTTGCCTCAAAATGGCATTTGTTGAAACACACTACTGAAGAAAAGAGGCCATGTTTCATTGGATGATGGCGTTGGATATCATGGTGGCGGACAAGGACTCAAGTAGAGCCCTGTCGTTGGAGGTGAAGGCAGGAGCAGGAGGAGCAATAGCAAGGTTGGAGACAGAGGTGGCAAGCTCTGAAACCTTTTCCTTCATGGTATTGAGCCCTTTCTCCTGATCATCTAATCGCCTCACCACTTCATTCTGGAAGGAAGTGACGGATGAAGATCCTGTGGTGATGGCGGTGGAGATTGCAGGGAGTGCAGACACCTTCAGATCATTGATTGAATCTGAGAGGGTGTTGGTGGCGGAGGCGATATCGGTCACCTTCTTCCGAATGGTATCCAGGGAAGGGATGTTGATAAAGATGCATGTGGAGGGGGTGGCAGCAGCAGCAGATGCAGCGGCCTTTGGGTCAGCCTCAGTAGCAGCAGCTTTACCGGCTGCAAGCTCATCTTGCAAGGACTGAAGACGAGCGGCTTCAACATTCGCCTGATGCTGAAGGGCAGTCTTGGCCTCCTGAAGGGCCTTCTCAGCAGTAGCACGCTCTAGCTTGGACTCACTGAGCTGCCTCTTAGTGTCCGTCATCAAGAATTCATCAAAGTTTGATTAATCAAGATCTATCTGCTCCGTTTGCTGCGGCTGACCCAAAATTGAACCTGTAGAACATGAGTTAGCTAAATGAGTACTAGAAGACTCAAAGCTTTCATAAAAGAAGAAATGGTAAGTTTAGAGATATTACCTAAGGCTTGGATGGCATCCGAAGGATTACCATCTGGATTCTCTGAATGTTCGAGATGAACTACCTTAGGTTCAATAATAGTGGAAACTCTACCTGTAGGTTCAGAAGAGTGAGATAAAGAAGATGGGCGATTAAATAATTTAGGAAGTGTAAGATAATATTTCTTACCAGCAGGAGCTTCCTTTTATTTCTTTTGCTTCCTTGGAGGTGAAGCTCGATGATTGCTGAGAAGAACCGAACGTAGGGGACGATAGCTTGTCTTTTGGTCTCCTTGACCCTTTTTTACGCCTAGTGAGTTCACGGTTTTCTTACATGCTTTAACAATAAATCAAGTGTCTAAAACAACATACTTTAATTAACAAGATATGTGCAATTAAATCATATAACATGCGTAAAACTTTATCACCATTATTGTTATTCCGCCAAGCGTATATGTGATATCTCACCACGGCCTACACAAAGGCTGTCGTGCTATAATGGGCTATCTCCCCAAGTCATGACCAATTTATACCGGTAAACTAATCTGGCAAGAGTTTGCCCTATTCCGTCGAAAACCCGACACATATCATATACAAGCACAATTTCAATTATAAAACTATCATGTATTTATAAAAGCATGTACTTAAGAAAATACTAAAACATAAACTTTTTAAAACTTGCATCATATATGCATACATCTCCCATTTTATAAATCGCATGAACTCCCCTGGATGTGGTAGCGCTCTCGACTTGCTTGCTAGTACTCCTACAAGACATATATTATTCGCTAAGTACAACTAACTTAAAATTCAAAGCTCTCAAGGTCAAGGCATTTATTTATATATATGGGTTTATCTCAAGTTGTTGCCCCCTTTCGAAAAAAAGATCTTTTACTAATGCATTCAAAATCATATGTATTTATTTATTTTTTCTGAATACATGTGTCCGCAGAAACAACTATGTCTTACAATTAATACAAAAGTATTAACAAGTAAGTAATAGTATTTAAAGTTATAAACTTTAACACAAAATCATATGGATACTTTAATAATAAAACTAAATTATAATACTTTCAACTTTTCCTTTCGAACACTGTTCCAACAGAGAAAACAGTTTCAATTTTTTTTAAAATTATTTTATCTATAAAAGTTATTTACTATAAGAGAAATACATCAATTTAATTGATATTTTACTTCCATCACACAACTCCCAAAGTGTCAAAACGTCGCTTTAAGCTTTTACCCCATTTTTATTATTTAATTAATGTTATTATTTTATAGATTTAACCTATATAGCTTATATTGCCAAACCTAGTCTAGGGAGTTGTTGACTATTTCAAGACTTCGTATAATCACTACCATTTATGGTTGCCTCTGCATATTTTCTTTCTTTCTTAAAACCAATTTTTGCTCTATCTCTCTCAAACCTTTTACAGTAAAGCTTTTATCAAAGAATTGCATTACTTTCAGAAACATAAATCATACTCCAACTTCAAAAGGGGGCTCTGGCTTGAGTCTTTCAACCCATTATTTCTTTTCTTTTTATCTCCACCTCTAATGGCGGTTCCGGTCAAAGAGGTGACCGTCCGGCCATCACCACAACTCACTAACAATGGTGGCACAACTATCATGACGTAAAAAAAAACGTATTACTACTAACAGTAAAAGAGAGTAACTTAAGCCATACCTTGAGTTTGCTGGAAAACCTAAGTCTTGTTTGCTTCCTTGACTGGGTTATTTCTCAAATCTAACTCTCTCTCCTCTCTCTCTCTCTCTCTCTCTTTGATACTTGAGAGATTTTTTCTGATGATGGTGAAAACTAGAGGCATCTACCTTCCCTTATACACTAATGAGGACGTGATTTTCGTCCCTCAACCCATATCCCCACCATCTTAGGGATAACTTTCTCCATAATTCAAAATTTGAAAATTACTTTTATAATTATCCCTTTTTCCAGCAGTGAACTACTGTTTTAACCCTTGGACTAAGTTCAACTTGTTGTATCAAAACTTTCAAGAGGGTAAAGTACAAAACTATACATATGTATGTTTCCTACGTACACCTATTTTCCAAATATGGTGCTAATACTAATAATATAATGGGTTAAATACATGGGAATGTATCAAATTTCTCACGTTTTATCATTGTATGTACTCAACTTTAAAACTTACCAATTAATGTACCGAACTTGCTAAAATTGTCATTGTATGTATCCAACTTTGTCAAAAACCTATCATTTAATGTATCCAACTTGTCACGAAAGTGTATCCAACTTGTCATTGGATACATACAATGGCAATTTTAGCAAGTTCGGTACATTAATCGGTAAGTTTTAAAGTTTAGTACATACAATGATAAAACGTGACAAGTTCGATACACTCCCATGTACTTAACCCTAATATAATTAAAACTTTCCTCTATTCAAAATTTTCTTTGTTTTCTTTAATCTAGTCTCCATATAGGATTCTTCTAATTCGTCTATCCTTAACCTTTCACAAAATAACTACCACTTATATTTATCTAAATATATATATATATATATATACTAAAGAAATAAATTTCAAGACTTGAATAACTCCATTTATTTAGATAAAAAAGTCTAACCTTTGGAGTGTCACAATTGTAAACTTTATTGTTTGGGGTTTACGCAAGAGGATAAGAGAAGAGGAGGCTCAAATCAGTGATCGAAAACAAGGATCGCTTGGAAAAACGGGAGCTGTTAACTATTGAAATTGGTGCCAGAATGTCTCATTGCTGGCCTGCATAACAGATTCGTGGTTCGTTTCGGATATTTGGCGGTGCTGATTAATCGAACTAGGTGGACCATCTAAGAGCTTCGGTTGGAAGGGGATGGGGTTTATTACTTGTAAACCTTTCTGTTTTTCCATAGCCTTGTTTCCTTATTTTATTTTATTTTCTCTAGGATTGGTTTGCTTCTGTGTGTCAAGTGAGGTGGGGTGGGGGTTTGTGCTTCTGTTGATATTTTTTTTGGTTTCTTTGCAGATGGGTTGTATTTTTTGTGGGTTTTATTTTATGGTATTAAAGGTTTGCCGTTTTTCAAAAAAAATAATATAGGCTTAAGTGTTTACTGTTCAATCGTTTTTTGGGCCCACAATCCTTTAAGAAAAATCCTAATTGTGGGCTGTATTTTTTACAATGGACTTACATTTAAAGAAAGACGCACACGTGTCTTTTACTTTATAAGGTATAAAGTCAAAAAAAAAACTTAGCTTTTTTATTTCCAATTCCAATTGTTCCAACTTCTATGTTGAGGTTGCAGGCATATCTTTGTTGCGTCCAATCTTTCCAATCTTCCAAGCTCTAATTCTCTACAATTTCCAACGTGCAAGTGTGCAACGGTTACGATTTACAAGAAGATTATCAACTATCTTCCTCGTTTTATTTATTTATTCATTTTCACTAATTCCTATTGGAGTTTATATCAAATATAAATTTGCACAATTAAATTGGATTCATTAATCAAGATATTGCCGGTTGCGACTGCGATGGTTGAGAAAACATTTTCAGTTATGAACATTGTGAAGAAAATAAATGTGTAAGTATAAGACTATAGGAGATCAATGGTTGAACGGTTGTTTAGTTACTTATGTTGAAAAACATATTTTTACCGAAATTATTAATGAACATATCATAGATAAGTTCTAAAAAAATAAAAACTCATCAAGGTCACAGTTAAATGTGCAAAGGTCGAATATTATTAAAATAAATATATAGTATCATTATTTTTGCTTTTTTCATAATGTTAACTTGTAATTATATTTTTATTTTATATCATGTTCCCCCTCTTATAAATTCCTGGCTCCGTCCCTGTAAAAAATGATATGTTGTGTAACATTTACATGTGTGTTGAATAATGGATGTGAATTATTTCAACACTCTAAGCAATGACTAGTGGGGAAAGACCATGACAACACTCCAAGTCATGCTTTCAAACATTTAAAGAAGCATGCATTGGACATATTAAGCACAACTTCATTAAAAACTCTCTTTCCTCTATCTCTCCTTGTGAATGTCCAAAACACACACACATAGTGTGTGTTCTTAGTGTTCTTGGTGAATTCTTGTATTTTTGTTTTGTGTGTGCACAAAATAGAGGGATTCTCCTTTGGATCCTAAAACACTTTAAAAGGTACACTCTAATCTCTTGTATTTTTTTAATTGCTAAACACTTTTGTACATGGATCAACTAGTGGAAGATGAAGACTTGCATGTTTGTTTTTATTATCTAGCTTCCATTGCATGTGAATTTTAGTCAAATTCCTCTCTTCCAACAGTGGTACTGGTATCAGAGCCACTTGTACAAAGTTCTAGCATTATGTAGTTCCAGATTCAAGTTCTAATCATGATACAAACAAGTAGAGATGAATTGAATAGCCAAATGTCATTTATCTTGATGAAAATGGTTACACCTAGTATTTACACCAAGAACACACACACTTAAGCTCCAAAGCTATCAACTCATTCTCACTTTACAATTCAGCACGTAGATGATTCACACTAAGCACACTTACAAAATGACATCACATTGGGTATTTATACCCAAACACCTAAACCCTCAAGGTTTACAAGAATTACACAATCTACCCTAAGAATACAAAACTATTATAAACAAACATATAAAGCAAGTAAACAATAAAAGCAAACTTTGACTTTGTAGACCACTTTGACTTTGCCTTTGTCTTCACTTTGAGCACCAACTTGTGATCTCGGATACAATCTAATTTTGCACCCAACAATCTCCCCCTTTGGATTCGAGATCACAAAAAGAATTAGGCAAACGTCTTTAAGAAAGCATCAACACTTTAAACACCAAATATAAGCCTTCTTGAACAATAAGCTTCCGTAATAATCTTCACGAATCATCCAACTTGACACAAGAAGCTTTAACAAACGAAGAATCTTCAAACTTC
This sequence comes from Centaurea solstitialis, assembly GCA_030169165.1. Taxonomy (NCBI): domain Eukaryota; kingdom Viridiplantae; phylum Streptophyta; class Magnoliopsida; order Asterales; family Asteraceae; genus Centaurea; species Centaurea solstitialis. The sequence goes on along the minus strand of CM058044.1, from coordinate 17,984,956 downwards.
AATACTTGGAATATTCTGATCATCTTGAAGTGTCTCGTAATTATCTCCCGACTTCCTCAAAGTATCTTCAAGAATCATTTCTCGACTTTACATTTCAGATCCATCTCCCCAAAGTATCTTCAAAAACATTTCTAAACCATCTCCCCCTTTTTGATGAAATATGAAATAATCATCAAAACTATAGAAATGTATGATTAGATAAATCGTCTCGTAAAGATACAAACATGTGAACAGACCACCAAGGAAATCAAAAACCATCTCACATAACCATCTCCTCCTTGTTACTCAAGAATTCCCCTTGTTACTCCAAAGAAATACCGTCAATTCCATAAAGTAATCCGAATCTTTTCAAATTCAGATTTAAGTGGGAAAATCCTGAAACAACACATGAATCAGCTGGAATGCCTGTGAGAAGCACAAAGCAACTCAGTACAACAAATGCACTATATAAAGAGCTTTAGTTCAATCATCGCAAATACTAGAAGTATTACTATGAACGTTCCAACAAAGAAATGAATTCCTTGTGTGTATTTGTGATAAAAGAAAATAGCATCAAGTGCTTTCATAAGGCTCAAAATGTGAAAGCATTTCACGACTCGATGTGTAGAAATGAAGTTCGAAGGCAGGGCAACTTCCTTCTTTTTCAATATCGATTTTCCAAATGAAAACCTGATAGATTATGTGTTGCGTCCCCGTGATGAAATGAAACATCTCCTTGTTAAGAAGGAAATGAGTAGCTAGTGGGGTAAAAACGAGAGTCGGCATTGCGCTTTGCCTTGTTTCCATATCGGTCACCAAAGAATGTGAACCAATAGATTATGTGGTTGCCCGGCTTAGAAAAGGTTGGTGCAGAGTTTTATTTTTCTTTTAACTCTGTTCGCACACCCTCCAATTCTTTTAAACTTCCTCACGTCTAACCAAGCTCTCATATAACATTTTTCCGCTCAATCACTATGAGAATAACTCGACCACGTGAGTTATCTCCCCCACTCTTTGATGGAGACCCCTCACTCATTTCTCAAGGATAGCTTCTTGGGTAGGATTGCTGGTTCTGTAAATCCATAGAAGTTCTGTTAAGCTCACACATCCCATGAAAAAAGTTTCCTAAACATGAAAATACAATGATTCATCGGGTGAATCAATGAGCCAATATGAAGCATGCTCGAACAAATATATAGGAACAATATAGGAGCATAAGAATTTCTTCAAACAAGTATATGAAATGAAGAACATGAATGATATAAACTTGTTTGAGAAAACTGATTCATCATATGATGTGAGATATATTCTTGAAAAACTGTGGTTCACAACAAAATGAATGATTATCTATACGAACGATATATAGATATAACAGTGAAGAATGTATCCAATCAAAGAAACAATCAAGTACAATGAGGAAATATCAAGCTAGTGTATTACCACCGAAAATATGATCATATAGAGACGTGGTAATAACGAAGACAAAAGAAGCTAAACCGGTGTGTATGAATACTTGAAAAGTATATGAAAAGATAATACGCAAGTATTAATCTTTGGAAACACACGGTTAGAAAATATCCGTCAACTCATCATGATATGAAAACATGTAAAATCACACTTCTAAATCGAAAAAAAATCATTTGAGAATCGAGAAGTGAGTTTGAACATTTAAAACATTTTTCATACCTGAAAGTTGTTCGTCTTTCAAATATGTAAGCATGAAAGCTTATTTGAACTCTCCCCCTAAAAATAATATCACTTTTAAGAACTCCCCCTCAAATGGATAACCAAACATTTATTTAAATTTCTCCCTCAAAGTAAGAAGAATACCTTGAAGACCATTAAAGACCATTGAAGACCGGGTCTTGAACTGATTTATTCAAGAGCCACTTGCACATTGAAGGTCGGGTCCTAAACTGGGTTATTTAGAGACGTGGTAATAACGAAGACAAAAGAAGCTAAACTGGGGTGTACGAATACTTGAAAAGTATATGAAAAGATAATACGCAAGTATTAACTTTGGAAACACATGGTTAGAAAATATCTATCAACTCATCTCACTTTACAATTCAGCACGTACATGATTCACACTTTACAAATGACATCACATTTATCTTCATCTTCTTCCTCTTTAAAATCAATTATGAACAAGTTTTTGTTGACACATTAGGGAAGATGCGTTTAGAAAACTTGAGAGTCGATTTTAAAGGTTTTCTTGGATGTTTAAGCTTCTTTTTCTCACTACAAAAACAAGATTTGAAAAGAACTTTTTAAACAACATTTTGTGGGTGTTTAAAGGTCATAAAAACATTGTTTGGGTGTTAAAATCACTAATATGAATCTATTTTGGACAACTTTCATATGGTTATTTTTTACACCACTTATGACTTAATTTTAGTCTTTTGGGACTGTTTTAAAAGGGGGTTTAAAACAGAAAACCAAATGGCTCTAAAGGATGTTTTTGTACATAAAAATGTCGTGTTGTAAGCACAAAAATATTGCTCCAAAAGGTTGTTTTGAATATGTTTTAAAGAAGAAATAAAAGGCTATTTTTTGGACCTTTTAAATCTCAAAAGAAATCTTTTTGAAAGCTAAAAATCATGTAAAACCTAATTTGATAAGGCTAAAGTTCAAATTTTATAGAAAGGGAACTTTGATTTAAATAACATTCTTGTAGTCTACCGTTTTATAACTATTAAACAATTTAAACTCTTGAACTCACTAAGCATAAGTCCAACCCTTTTTATCTGACGGTATGTGCATCATGTCAATGTTGGGGGTATGATACTAGCAATATTGTGACAAGGAAAGTGATAGTTAGACACACGTGAAGAATCTAGCTATTCATGACGTCTTCCACTTTTTGATATAGCGACCGTTATTGGGTTTTAGTAATACCCGTCTATATTTTAGATTTTGTATGAGGTTTGAATTTTAATTATTGAAGTTAAAACTTGTTGATCCAGCTCTCCTAAGACCTGATGAAATGATATTGATCCTGTTACTTTACTTAGTGAATAGGTTTTTACTTCTGTTATAGCTTGAGGAATTATCACTGAGATTGTTCAGTGTTATTTCATGTTACTTATGCTGTAACTTATTTTTATAATGATCAGGATCAGGATCAGGAGACGAACGAGCCTGTTCTGCAGTCTACTGATCCTGACCACTGAAGTGAAGACCTCCTGAAGACATTAAGTTCATACTCAAAGAACCATCAGGGAAGTCGAAGAATTAGCTGATGACAGGAACAACATGCTCGTGATCTGAAGACGGAACTCAGTGATAGCAGGCTGCTCAATTTCGTATGACATCCTGAAGACTCGTCAGGATACAGTGACCTCTGATCAACCTCAGTGTCAGAGCATTCCTCACTGATCAGTATCCTGATCCTGAAGGATTAGTGTAATGTCTTAGTCTAATGCACAAAAGGATTATCCGCCTTTACTGACACAAAAGTACATAAGGACAGTCTCTTTTCTGTTCCCTCCGTACTTATCAGACCTCAAGGCAACTGTTTACTCACATCCTCTTTTGCACACCATGCAAAGGGTATTTGTTTATAGTAAATAGTACATAGGACCACTTAGAATGTGACACGTACACAAAAGTGAGTCTGCATGCATTTAATGCATTGGGTATAAATAGGACGTGAAGAGATGTTCTCCATACTTCTTCTTCATCCTAAAAATACCCTAATCCTTTCTTTCTTATTTCCTCTATCTTCTATCTTTTCTTATCTTCTCACTCTAGTGCATAGTGAAAGAACTTAGATTGTTTAGTTTAGACTTGTAGTCTTTTCTATTTCCGCATCAATCTGTAAATTCATATTGTTAATACAACAAAGAATTTAAAAGTGAAATTTGTGTGATTATATTCAACCCCCCCCCCTTCTATAATTCCATACACTATCGTTACTTGAAGGTCACCTCATAGGGACCAAAAAGTGGTATCAGAGCAGATACAAGCTCTCATTTTCTTCTCTAAGAAAAATCTTGTGATCCTCTCACTCTTAATCCATGGCTCTTCAAGCTAAGGATAACTACTTTGATACCGGTTCTGCTGGAAAACCTCCAAGGTTTAACAAAGATAACTTCTCTCTTTGGAAAACCAGGATAGAACTTTTCCTATCTGGTTCTGATCCCCAGATTCCATACTTCTTGGAAAATGGACCACATGTACACAACCTGTCCATGCTGTGCCTCCTGCTGGTGACCAACCAGGAATACCCGCAAGGGAACTGGTTAAGCCAGTGACGGATTGGAATGATGAGGACGGACGCCTTGTCAACATTGACACTAAGGCTAGGTCTCTCATTGCCATGTCACTCCCTGATGACGTCTTCCATTCTGTCTGTCACCTTCGCTCTGCTAAAGAGATTTGGGACACCCTCTGTGTTCAATACGAAGGTACTGCTGTTCTCATGGAATCAAGAAAGATTTTCTTGGTTCGCCAGTATGAAAGCTTTATTCATCAGAAGGATGAAACTCTCTCCCAGCTACATCAGAGATTCAACTGTCTCCTGATCGACCTGAAGACTATTGGTACTATCTATCCTAACTCTGAGGTGGTTACCAAGTTCATGGAAGCTCTTCCTGAACATTGGGAAATCTACACCTCCTGCTTAACTATGTCCAAAGACATAAAGACACTCACTTTAAGTGAGCTGTACGGTATTCTTCTAAACCGTGAACAACAGAAGAAACTGAAAAATAATCTCATAAGAGATACTAAAGATTCCAAAAGCACCTCTGTTGCACTGGTCTCTGATTCAGTTCCTCCTGTCGCCACTCCTTCTTCTGTAACTATTACTGAATTAGAATCCTCTGACTCTGACATGTCAGAAGATCCTGAATTCAATGAATCTCTTGCTTTACTAACTCGATCTTTCAAAAAGTTTGCCAAAAAGGGAAACTTCCATAAAAAGAAACCTCTTACTTTAACTGACAAGCCAAAAACAGAACCTGTTGATAAGGCTACTGCTATCTGCTACAACTGTCAGGGCAAAGGACACTTTGCTAATGATTGCAGGTACAGGAAAAGTCAGTTTGCTCCCTCTTCTGCCAAATCTTCCTCGAAAAACCCCAAATACCAGCGCCTGAAAGAAAAGTACAAAAAGATGAAATTTCAGCGCAAAGGTAAAGGTCTTATCGTAGAGGACTGCGATTGGGATGATGTCTCCTCTGATGACTCATCTGATGAGGAAGATACTCAAGTGGCACTGATGGCCATTATTGAGGAACCTACCTTAGCTCTGATGGCTAAGATAGAAGAGGTTCCTGAAGAGGTTCCTACTCAAGCTCCTGAAGCTTCTACCTCTGCGACTGAATCTACCAGTCAGGTACCTGTTTCTGTTGTCCCTCTTGAAAGCTTAACTCAGCTAGACCTTGTAACCCTTGATCTCTATAAAGCCCTGAATGGTAAAACCTCTGCTGAGAAAATGAACATTGATCTTCGTGATCAACTCAGAGAGTGTCAGGAAAAGATAAAACAACTTACCATTCTGGAAGAAAGTTATAAGGATCAGGTCACTGTTAATCAAACTCTCTGTATCGAAAGAGAAAAGGCTCTTGCTGCTAAAGAAATAGCCTTGGCCGAACTTAACGCTGAAAAAGTCACCATCAAAGGATGGAGTGACGCCTCTGAAAAGGTTGATGAAATATTAGCCTCAGGGAGAAGTGTCAAAAACAAGAAGGGTCTTGGATTCACTAGTGGATGTCCTAGACCTGATCGTTCCATGCTCAAATTTGGAATGTTTGTTTCTTCTATCCCTGATCCTAATGCTCCTGAAAACATCCCTTCTTCTTCTAACACACATACTGAAGATGCTCCTAAGAGCAAAAAGAAAACAGCTAAGGAGAAATCCAAAACTGTAACACCTTCAAAGACCAAGAATCCTAAACCTAAGAACAAAGTTCTAGGTGGTGGTCCTTCAGTCTCAGGAACAAAATCTTTTTCTCAAAATCCTGCTCCTAGACTAAAGATTGACCTAAAGCAAAAGATTAAGGAGAAGAAACCTATTCCTCCTCTGTCCAATGCTAAAGGCATACTTGGTACTGGTCCTGCTCATCTGAAGTTAAAAGACTTCCTGGACCCCACTAAATGCTTTCAATATCGCAAATGTTATCACTGTGGATTTAACGACCATATTGCGAGTAAGTGTCCTGATGCTACCAAAACTGAAAAATCAACTAAGGTAAAGAAAACTCCTAAGACTGATAACTCAGTCAAAGGAAAGAAGGTTGTCAAGACTGTTCCTTCAGTCAAGACTTCAGCCTCAAGAACTGATAACTCAGTTAAGGCTATCACTAACTCCACCGGTCCTACTGATAATTCTGGATCCATAGTTCTATGGGTACCAAGAAAAACTTAAACTCTCAATTTTACAGGACAAGGGCATCTGGTACCTGGACAGTGGATGCTCTTGACATATGACTAGTTCTAAATCTGTCCTCTCTAACTACCGTGAAGAAAGAGGTCCTGCTGTGACTTTTGGTGGAAACGGTAAAGGCCAAACCCGAGGGTATGGCACCCTGACCAACGGAGTAACTACGTTCAAAAGAGTTGCTTATGTTGAAGGCCTGATGCATAATCTTCTTAGCATCAGTCAACTGTGTGATAAGAATCACAAAGTCTCATTCTCGAAGAAAAAGTGCAAAGTCAAGAACAGATGCAAGGAAGTTATTCTCACTGGTGTTAGACAAGCTGATATCTAAATCATCAACATGAATACTTCCACTGATAACTTCTGTTTTGTATCCCGTGCTTCCACTGATACAAATTGGCTATGGCACAAGCGTCTCTCTCATCTCAACTTCAAGACGCTGAATCAACTCTGCATCAACAATCTTGTTGTTGGTCTTCCTGACTTTCGCTATACAAAGGTATCTCTTTGTTCAGCATGTGAGAAAGGAAAACAGACCAGGGCTACCTTTAAGTCCAAGCAGATTTCCTCCATCAGCTCTCCACTACAACTTCTCCACATGGATCTCTTTGGATCTGTTAATGTCCAATCCATTGCTGGAAAGAAATATACTCTGGTAATCGTTGATGAATATTCCAGATATACTTGGGTGTTCTTTCTTCGATCCAAGAGTGACGCTCCTGAAGAAATCATTCTGTTCGTCAGGAAGATAGAAAGACTCAACAACCTTACTGTTCGATCAATCAGAAGTGACCACGGAACTGAGTTCAAAAACAGTACCCTGGAAACTTTCTTCGATCAAAAAGGTATCTCTCAGAACTTCTCATCTGTAAGAACTCCTCAGCAAAACGGTGTTGCTGAAAGACGAAATAGAACCTTGATTGAAGCTGCACGATCTATGTTGAGTGAAGCCAACCTTGCCACTCAATTCTGGGCTGAAGCTGTTAACACAGCTTGTTATACTCAGAACAGATCCCTGATAGTAAAGCGCTTCAGAAGAACCCCTTACGAACTCTTTCGTAACAGGAAACCATCAATCGAACATCTCCATATCTTTGGTTGTGTCTGCTACATCCTGAACAACAAAGATAACCTTGGGAAGTTCGATTCCAAGTCTGATGATGGAAACTTCCTTGGATACTCCTCTATCTCCAAAACTTACCGTGTGTTCAACAAACGAAGAAAAACCATAGAGGAAACGATTCATGTGAAATTCGATGAATCGGGTCCTACCTTTCCTCACCCTCATGATAATTCTGAAATAAATCAGTGGGCTGACTCTTTCTTTCAAGTCCCTGATATTCCTATTGTTGATCCATCTCCTCAAGACCTACCTGACGGTTTTGAAGAAAATCATCCTCCTCCTTCACCCTCTCAAATATCCATACTCCTATAATAAATGCCACCCCTATCACCCAAGTCACACCTGAACCTGATCAACCCACTAACAGTGAAGACTTTTCTCAAACCACTGTTAGTGAACCTGCTCCTACTAATCTTCTTCCTGATCCATCAGTGAATGAAGCCTCTACTTCAGGACAGGTGTATCAACCACCTGCTCTTCGTTGGACCAAAGATCATCCAATTGATCAAGTCCTCGGAAATCCTTCCTCTGGTGTTAAAACTCGACGCCAATCTGGTAACGTCTGTCTTTATGTAAATTTCATCTCTGAAAATGAACCTAAAGAAATAGATGATGCGTTGCGTGATCCTGCCTAGGTCTCAGCCATGCAGGAAGAGCTAGCTGAATTCATCAGAAACAATGTCTGGTTTCTCGTCCCTAGGCCTCGAAAACGTACAATCATAGGATCCAAGTGGATCTTCAGGAATAAGCTTGATGAGATTGGTACGATTATTCGAAACAAGGCTCGCCTTGTGGCTCAGGGATACAAGCAGGAAGAGGGCATTGATTACGATGAAACTTTTGCTCCTGTTGCTAGGCTCGAAGCGATTCGACTTTTCCTGGCATTTGCAGCACATATGAACTTCAAGGTTTTCCAGATGGACATCAAAAATGCCTTTCTGAATGGAAAACTTAATGAAGAAGTCTATGTGGCTCAGCCTCCTGGTTTTGTAGATCCTAAGTTCCCTGATCACGTCTACAAGTTAAACAAGGCTCTCTATGGGTTAAAACAGGCTCCTCGTGCCTGGTATGATACCCTCTCAACCTTTCTTCTCTCTAAAGGTTTTGTTCGTGGTAAGATCGATAGCACTTTATTTCTTAAGAAATATCCTAAGCATATCCTACTTGTCCAGATATATGTCGATGACATTATCTTTGGATCAACAAATCCCAAACTCTGCGAAAAGTTAGAGTTGCTCATGAAATCTGAATATAAAATGTCTATGATGGGTGAACTAACATTCTTTTTAGGACTTCAGATCAATCAATCTGAAAAGGGAATCTTTATCAATCAAGGTAAATATGTACATGAGATGCTGAAGAAATTTGATCTCACAACATGTACACCGATGAAGACTCCAATAGCTCCTCCTCTGTCACTTGACAAGGATTCCAAAGGGAAACCTGTTGATGTGACTCTCTATAGAGGAATGATTGGCTCACTGCTGTATCTTACAGCGAGTCGTCCTGATATCATGTATTCTACATGTTTATGTGCTCGTTATCAGGCTGAACCCAAAGAATCCCATCTGACCGCTGTAAAGCGGATTTTCAGATATCTGAAGGGAACTCCTAATCTGGGTCTTTGGTACTCCAAAGACTCAGGGTTCGATCTAACAGCTTATTCTGATAGTGACTTTGCAGGATGTAAGATCGACAGGAAAAGCACCACTGGTGGGTGTCACCTACTTGGTGGAAAGTTGGTGAGTTGGACTAGCAAGAAACAGAACTATGTGTCCACATCAACTGCTGAAGCTGAATATGTTGCAGCAGGAATCTGTTGTGCTCAAGTCCTGTGGCTGAGAAATCAACTTCAGGACTATGACATACAACTTTCTAAAATTTCTATATACTGTGACAACACTTCAGCGATAGCCATCGCTAACAATCCTGTCTTACACTCCAAGACAAAGCACATTGAAGTGAGATATCACTTCATCAGGGATCATGTGATGAATGGTGATATTGAACTCCATTTTATCCCTACTGAATATCAGCTTGCTGACCTCTTTACCAAACCACTGGATGTAACACGTTTTAATATGCTCATCAGTGAACTTGGGATGTTAAATCCTGACAAATGAAGTTTATCAGGACAAATAGTTGTTAAGTCCTATAGAATAACTTTTCTCAGGACTCTTACTTAACAACTCCTGAATAACACATTTATCAGGAGATAACTCTATTCAGTACTTACAAAATCTTTGTTCACAATTCGAATACTGATGATTCTCAGGTAAGTATTTCTGTTCCTAAAACCTTATCGCATTAAATGTGATAAGAGGATTTTCCCAAAACAGTACTTATCTGATAAGTACTCTAATTCCAAGAAAACTCTTCTTTCATAAAAATGGAATTATCCCCTGAAAGGTGGTTTTTAGCTTTTTGAATAAAACAAACTTTTCATCTGCACTGACACGTAATGGGACGTTTCCTGTTCCCCACGACGTGTGTCAGCGCGTGAACGCGCGTAGAACTTCTTTTTTTCATCATTACGTTTGAAATTAGCCGCTCTTTTCTCTCTCATCCATCTTCTCTCTCTACCCAAGAGTTATAAAAACCTCACTTGTATTCGTTTCACTCTTTACACTCACAAAATCTCCAAACGCTCTAAAGCAAGAAAAAGCAAGAAAAGCAATACAGTCTTCTTTTCACCAAGAACACCAAGAACACACACTCACTACTTGAACAAAATCATTGTAAGTGTCTCTATTCTTTGTTCTTTCTACAATCTAAGTTGACATTCTTCATTTAAAACAACTTATTTTGATAAACGTTTTTCCAAAAACCCTAAGATCACTTCGTTTGATCTTAGTTTTCCCAAAATCTTCTTAGATTTTTGTTAAAACTGTTTATATGATTCTTCTTATTTCTTTTAAGAAAAATCATCAACTCCTATTTTGATATAATTTCATCAAAATAGAAGTTCTCTTTAATACCAAAACACATTCCTTTTGTGAATTTTGGTATCTAATCTATTCCAAGTATAAAGGATTTCACCACTTTTATGAACTTTTACTATGTTCATTGAAAAGTGAAGAAAGATGCATATTTTGGATTCTTAATCATCCACATATGTTATTCTTTGTTTTTAACAGGATGGCTGCTACTACTTCCACCTCTCTCGACGCCCAGCTCTCCTTTGAGGCCACTACTTTGCTCACTGCCACTGGAAGTCTTCCGATTGTCATTTCTCAACATGACATCCAATTCAAGGGCAACAATCTCATTGGCCTTTTCGACCTACCAGAAGGCAAAGAGTACTTGAAACCTGCCAGGGACTTTCTTCTCAACAGTCCCCTAAAGACGGCTTTTACCATCAACCCCAAGCCGAACAAACCCCTGCTTCTCCAACTGTGGTCCACTGCCACAATGGCCCAGGAGAGGAACTCCAAGGGCAAAATGCATGAGGTGATAAAATTCCAGATAAAGGTGTTAGGAATTATGTGTAGAGTTGACAAACCAAGTAATTACACATCCAATGTTGCAAGACACTTGAGGGTCACACCTGTGAGGACCAATAAGTCGAACAAGTTAAATGAAACCCAGAAATGGGGAGTTAGGATTTATAATAGTATATTATAAATCAATTGGGTAATTACAGTAAGAATTACCAAAGTTGGAGGGTTATTAATTAATTAGGAGATTGTATATTTATTTGATAAAATAAATATATAATAGTTAATTAATAAAGTGATATATATATATATTAGATAAATATATATATTTATAATTATCATATGCAAATTCTTTTCCAGTTAATAAAAGGAAAAGATTTGAGATAATTATAATATGGAAACTGGATTCTATTCAAACTGTATTTTTCCTCCATATAAATAAGGCTTATGGGTTAAGGAAAAAAACTAAGCTTTTCAGAAAACAGAAAATCAGTTTCCAGTCCTCTCTCTCCCTCTCTCTCCCAGCGCCGCCTTCTATCCCACTCGGAACGCCAGTTTGGTTTTTCAAGTGTTCGGGTTTTATTCAGGTTCAACTAGAAGAACGTTCGTTGGTCAATCACCGGTGGATTAAATCTCAAGCAGTCCAGGTAAATTGATCTAAACTTGAACCAATAGGATTAAACTAGAAACGATTAAAGATCAATATGCTTTTAAGGGTTTTTGCTTTTAAACGCTTCCGCATAATAAGATCGAAACAGTGTGTTTCTGATCGCGTAGGTTTTATCAGTTTGATTTTAAACCTATGAGATTTATCAAACCAGTGAGGTTCGTTAAATCCGTGTTAATCCTCGAGTCAGTTTGAGCTGAGGATACCCACAAAAACCCAACAGTGGTATCAGAGCCATTGTTAAAAATCGTTTAGGTTTTATCTGTTTATCTGTTTATATGTGATCCATTAAAATTATTCGTTTTAATTCTCGTTTTGGTTTTAAAGTTTTAATTTTTTATCGCATCACACCAAAGTCACCAAACCGATGATCGGCGGTGGAACGACGGCATTTAGCCGACCGGACCGCCAGGCAGATCGCCGGCTGTAAAATCACGCCACACGAGCACCGAGCCGGACCACCCGATTAGTGGTGGCGGCGTCGGCTATCGCTATCAACCATCGAGCCGCACCACCCGATTGGTGGCGGCGGCATGGGCTGTCGAGTCTCACCACCAGCAACGGCGGTGGTGGCTATTTTTCATTCCTCGCCAATCGCCGGTCAAACCAAGGCAATGGCTACGGTTTGGTTCATCAGACCGGTGGCGCACAGCCGTGCGTAAACACCACCAGTTCGGTGGTGATAACCGTGGTTTTTCCGAACGTCAATCGACGGTGGCGGCAACCGCTGCTGCTACCGATCGCTATGGTGGCCAAATCGAACCGCGGCCAAACCAAAACCATTCGCAGGCTGCCGTAGTGGCCGTGCCTAGGCGATGGTAACGGCGGCGAGTGGTGGTGGCGACGGCTATGGCCCAAGCCAATCATCGCACCACAGATAGTGGTGGCGGTATTATCGACCACCGATGTATGAACACCTCAACCACCCGAAAACCGCAAACGCGGTGGTGGATGGCGGTGTCCACGATGATGGTGGTTCTCGGCCAAAATCATCGGTAAACAAGAACGCCGGGCCGCACCGCGCATAGCGGTGGCGGCGTTTGGCTGCTGTGTTTATCAGACCATCAAACCGCGCCACAATGGTGGTCGGACGATCAAACCACCGTGGCTGCATCACCAGCAGGTGGTGGCGGTGTTTTGCGATAAACCGCGGCGGCGGTAGGGAAGCGATTCTCCCTGCTGCTGTTAAAAGTCGTGGCCAAGACCGCCATGATGGTGGTGGCGGCATTAATTGTTTCTGATCACCGCTAGAATGGTGGTGATCAATGGCGACGGTGGCCGTGGTTACTATCATCAATCGCAATGGTGGTAGCGTGTTTGTGTATTCTCGTCGAAATCAACGACCTTGGTGGCAGCGGCTTTGGCCGTTGTTATCAGATCCAACCGTAACCATCAGGAGCCGAACGGCGATGGATGGATGGCGGTGGCGATGATTTTTCTGGGTAAGGGTAATTATTTTTTACAAAACCCGGTGCAAAGCAAACGGGATTAGGTTTTTCGATAAGTCTTTTGAACAAATCGCGAAACCCTAATGGCCCAAAATTTGCCAGATTGGTAATGGGCCTGTAAGCCCAGTTCTTTGGACCAAGTTATGGCCCAAAAGAGTTTGTTTGGTTTTAAGCTTTCTTATCCAAAAATTATTTTTCTGTTTAAATTTTATCTAATAAAATTTATTCAAACTAGTTGAGTTGTTTTTCGGGTTTGATGAATCTTTTATAAAAATTAAATTTTTTACCGGTTTTTCAAATAGGCCTAATTTTATGTTTTTACTATTTAATTAAAACACTAAGGGCCAGTATTATAAAATTGGATCAATAAAACCCGTTTGATATAATTTTTGGGTAAATGGATTGTTTTTAGATAAAATGGTTTTAGTTTTTGTAAAGTAGGATTTATTGTTTATAAACCTCGGTTTTAAGTAAAAACCATTTTTTCAGCCTAAAATATTATGATTCATAAAACAGTTTGTTTTTCGAATCGGTTATAAAACCAAGTTTTACGATAATTGAGACAAGATAATTTTAAACGGATCCAGGTTTATTTCTCATATTGCTTTTGTTATATTGCATATATATATAATTGCGTGATTGCTTGAGTTTTATATATGCATCTCAGTTTGAGTTTGTATCTATATCTATTATAGTATTTGCCAACCTAGACCCTTGACATATTCACGGGGAGGCCTGCGTGCCATTTACAACCCCTATGTAATAATGACCTTAGGATAGATATTTGTTTTATTCTTTCGGGATGACGAGGCCAGTGGGAGCTACTAAAATTCTTCATCTTACCGGAGTACTAACAAATCATGGCGAGGCCAGTGGGAGCTACGCGAGTTTTGAAGCTTTTAGTGGAATAGGTCATTGTTGGTCCCTAGGAAACGTTGGCAAAAACTATAATTAGCTACTATGTGATTAATTATTGTTTAATTGCATGGTTGATTGATTATTTGTGATATCTTGCATGTTAGTAGTTTTAAATAAAGTTGTTATTTTAAAACTAGGTTGTATCAAAAAGGAATATAGGTTTTATTATCAGTTTCATCAAACTTTTCAAAACGATATTTTTGTTTTAAAACCTATAGATGATTGTTTTATATAAAAGGCAAGTTGACAAAAACAGTTAGTTTTAATCAACTAGATGTGCTATTAAAACAGTTAGTTTTAATTAGCAAGTGATTTTAGAACAGTTGGTTTTTAAAATTACATGTATGTTTGAAACAGTTAGTTTAAAACGTAAGTAGCCTTTATAACAATCAGTTTTTCAAAAGCCTGGAAGTAAAGTTTTTCAAAACCCCGAAAATCATAGATCAGTAGTGCAACCCATCTAGGGGCACCTTCGGCGTAAAGTACATAGGCGTTGTAAGTGATCACACATTCAACGTCTGTGTTCAAACTGAAGCTGGAGGGGTTATATAACTCTGCGAATTATCTCCGGGTGGTACCGGCCAGAGTATAGTGATCAGGTCCCTAAAATGGTGAGATCTGTTTTGGTACTATAATGTTCACCGGGTGGTACCGGGCCAAAAAGCACTTAGAGGGACTAAAACATGCACAGATAGTTGCCATGGTCCCGAAAAGATCTAGGAGTCATGTCAGTTAGACATGATTGGTAAAAGTCCTTACCTACCGAAATAAATACGGGTCTGGTGGAGCAAGAACATTACGCACATCAGGACGTATGAAATAAAGGATCCTAGTCCAATAGATTGATCATTTAAGGGTTTATTGATAATTATTGGAATTTAATCTATTTACAGTTGCTAAAGACCAAAAGTTTTATTTTGTGTAGATGGCAAGCACTGTTACCAGCACTAACAATCTTTCCCTCCGCTCTATCCTAGAGAAGGATAAGCTGACCGGCTCTAACTTTCTCGACTGGGAGCGCAATCTGATGATTGTGCTCAGACATGAGAGAAAGTGGTATGTTCTTGAAGAGCCTCTTGGGGAGGCACCTCCAGCAAATGCTCCGGCTGCTGCTAGGAATGCCCACAAGAAGCACTCCGATGATCTACTGGATGTTGCCTGTCTCATGCTTGCAACAATGAGCCCAGACCTGCAAGCAGGGCTCATAAATACAAATGCTTATGATATGATCCGCCAGTTAAGGGACATGTTCCAGACCCAGGCACGTACAGAACGCTACGATGCCACCAAAGCATTTAATGAGTGCAAGATGGTAAAAGGGACATCAGTAAGTGACCATGTCATGAAAATGAAACGGCACTTAGATCATCTGGAGAGGCTAGGTCATCCTGTTCCGTTGCAGCTGGCAACAGACACCATACTCAATTCACTGTCAGAAGACTACAGGCCCTTTGTAGTCAATTACAATATGAATAACATGGAGAAAACAATAGCAGAATTGCACTCCATGCTTAAGACAGCTGAACTGAATATGGGGAACAAGAACAAGACCAAGGACGTCTTGATGGTGAAAGACGAAGGGGAGAAAAAGAAGAATGGGCATGCTAGCACCAGTAAAGGAAAAGGACCAGTCCAGGCCATCCAGAGTGCACCCAAGAAAGGCAAAGGCAAGGGCAAGGGCAAGAAGGTTAAGCCAAATAAAGCTAGGACCGAGAACCGCTGCTTCATATGCAATGAGGTCGGTCACTGGAGGCAAAACTGCCCTAAGCGTCATGAAGCAGGTATATAAACCTCAGAAATTTATGACTGCTTTATTTTGTCACTTCTTACTTGTTAGCTTACAAGTATACTGATACCTAGAGCAAATGATTATTGCAGGAGGTCAGAAGTGAAGTGCCCAGAAGTTGCTGAGGATCTTAAGTACAAGATGATTTAAGTCAAGACATTTTGAATTTATAGTTTTAAAACAGTTGTTTTTGGGGATTTATGTTTTAAACAATTTTTGGATGATTATATTCTGGATTTATAATTTAATGGTTCTATTTTCAAAAGTTATTGTCTTGACATTGAAATATCTGTTTGTGCTTAGTATTCTTAAATCCGTATGATCCTAGTTGTTGCCTGTTATAATTACTTCAAATTGAAGTAATTTATGTAAAAACTATCAAAGCACACGAAATTCTAAAGGAAAGTGTTTTGAGAATAAAACATTTATGAATAATTGTTTTGTGATCAAATTTTATTTTAAAAGGAGAATTTAGGATATTAACTCAGATGGCGTTAATAACAGTATTTATAAAACTAGAAAGATTCCAAGTTCTGGAATTAGGATTTGACCAAATCCAGTTAAGTTTTATAAAAGAAATTCTCAGAATTAACTAATCAAGTTTGATCAAGTTTTATTATTCAAATGTTCTAAAAGGAGAATTCAGGATATTAACTCAGATAGCATTAATAACAGTATTTATGAAACTAGAAAGATTCCAAGATCTGGAATTAGGATTTGACCAAATCCAGTTAAGTTTCATAAAAAGGAAATTCTCAAAGTTCATTACTTAAAATTAGAATTGACTAATCAAATTTTTGACTAAGTCAATAGTAGATTTTGAGTAATAGTTAGTTTTTATAAGTAAGTGGGAGCCCAATTTATTCTCTATCTAGTCTGAGATAAAAGAATAAAAGATATAATTATTGATATATCTCGGAATTCATAAATCCAGGTAGGATAAGAATTCATAAGATATAATTTACCCTTTTAGTCAAAAGGATAAAAAGTTTCAAGGCCCTTGAAACAAAGGTCGTGATTGACTTTTAAAATCAATAATTAAAATGTTGGATTAAAATATAGGATTCCAGTAGATTTGCCAGCATAGCAAATGGAACCTGATTTCAGGTAGAAATCATTCATCTACACAGCAACTAAGGATAGTTGTAGTTTTACATATTCAAGAACTGGAAGTTAGTCCAGGTCTCCGAGTTCATGGAATATGATAAAAGACTGGTTATTGTTTTAAAAGGTGTTTGCAAAACAATAAATAGCAGATACAAGTAGATCGACTTGTATTATTTGGTTATCACTTTGATTAGATTGGTAAACTTTAATCAAAGGGTTTAAACTGAAGATAGGTGATACTTCATTTTTGACCAGTATCTAACAAACGTTAAATAGATATTATGAAAGTTGTTAAAGAAAAGACATTTAATTTTGTTATTATTACAGCGTGTAGTATGGACTATACAAAATTAATTTCTTTATCACTTTCACATTTTGCATGTTTTAATAAATCCAGGAATGAAACTAGTATCCAGTTTTTCATTCAAAACTTGTCCGTGACGACTTATCATTGTGGGAACATGATAAGGTGTTAAAGTCATTGTGAACTTTTAGGTAGTTATGATCAGTTGCTGAATAACAGCTACAAGTGTTGTAGACTAAAAGTTGCACAGATATTTGATAGAGTAGCAAATATCGGACGTGATCCGCGGTTGGGATTACTTCTTGGAATCAGTCATAAGTAAATCTCACAGTGGTTGTCCCTATCACCTGAGGTATCTGATTTGATATCATGAGGACTACTGAATTCTTAGTACACTCAACCGCTACGCCGTAACAGGGTGGCTATAAAGGGTGTAACTAGATTCAGCGGAAGCCGTGGTGTTAAAGGCAGATATGCAAGATGGGATTTGCACCTCTTCTCAGAAGAGAGATATTTCTGGGCCCATCTTGACTGACTAAGTATACTGATGAAGTGCAATGCCATGCCCAAACGGACTGATTAGTTCTTTGTCGTTTACCTATCAGTAAGAGTCAGATAATCAAGAAAACAGAATCTTGAGTATTTAGAGTTGACACTTTCCAAGCTCATACTCACAGATGAAATATCGCGATGCAAAGGGAAAAGCCAAGATATACCCAATCAATGAACAGTAGTTTCATAGATACTATTTCCTTACGGAATGTTTATATCACCAATCTGGGTATAAGAGTTCTTGTAACCTGGTCAGCCTAAGTGCCTGTCTAGGGGCCTCCTTAGGTCAGTGTAATCAAAGGCGGTATTGCCAACTTGCACAAGTGGGAGTCTGTTAGGAATTATGTGCAGAGTTGACAAACCAAGTAATTACACATCCAATGTTGCAAGACACTTGAGGGTCACACCTGTGAGGACCAATAAGTCGAACAAGTTAAATGAAACCCAGAAATGGGGAGTTAGGATTTATAATAGTATATTATAAATCAATTGGGTAATTACAGTAAGAATTACCAAAGTTGGAGGGTTATTAATTAATTAGGAGATTGTATATTTATTTGATAAAATAAATATATAATAGTTAATTAATAAAGTGATATATATATATTGGATAAATATATATATTTATAATTATCATATGCAAATTCTTTTCCAGTTAATAAAAGGAAAAGATTTGAGATAATTATAATATGGAAACTGGATTCTATTCAAACTGTATTTTTCCTCCATATAAATAAGGCTTATGGGTTAAGGAAAAAAACTAAGCTTTTCAGAAAACAGAAAATCAGTTTCCAGTCCTCTCTCTCCCTCTCTCTCCCAGCGCCGCCTTCTATCCCACTCGGAACGCCAGTTTGGTTTTTCAAGTGTTCGGGTTTCATTCAGGTTCAACTAGAAGAACGTTCGTTGGTCAATCACCGGTGGATTAAATCTCAAGCAGTCCAGGTAAATTGATCTAAACTTGAACCAATAGGATTAAACTAGAAACGATTAAAGATCAATAGGCTTTTAAGGGTTTTTGCTTTTAAACCCTTCCGCATAATAAGATCGAAACAGTGTGTTTCTGATCGCGTAGGTTTTATCAGTTTGATTTTAAACCTATGAGATTTATCAAACCAGTGAGGTTCGTTAAATCCGTGTTAATCCTCGAGTCAGTTTGAGCTGAGGATACCCACAAAAACCCAACAAAAGGAAGATATCATCTCCTTTGGAATTGGGACTCTCCGAAACGTCCTCCAGATATCCAAGAAGAAGAGATATCCTCCTCCCCCATCCGCTGAAGAAGTCATCACTCTGCTAGATGACATTGGCTACAAATGGCCAGAGAGGGAAGGCGTCCCTCTGACCAAGACTGCTGCTACTGTCCATAAAACAGGACTGAACGCTACGTTCTACTACATCTGGAACACGTTCGGTCTCTGTCTGAAAGGGAAGACGGGAAGCACTGAACAGTTTCCCACTGTCATCCAGAACATGGTCTACTCCGCTATCAAAAATAGGAAGTTTGACTATGTTCGCCATATCTGGGATGACATGGTGAACAAGATCAAGAACAAGAACCGCGTGGTTAACGTCCCCTTCACTCGGTTCTTCTCTGCAGTCCTGGAACTCCACCTAGGTACTGCCTACCCTAAAGAAGGCAATTTCAATAACTACGCATTAGGACCGAAGTTCCTGGACCAGGTTCCTTCTCGTCCTGATGACGTAGCACTCTCTGCAGTTCTGGTTATTCCTGAACCAAACCAGGACGCAGATGAACAGCTCGCCTCCCCTCCTTCCCAAGGTATGTTTTCTCTCTCTCATTCAAACCATCTTCTTCTCTTTCCATGCATGCTATGTCAGTAGCTAACCCCTTAGTGACTTCCCCAGCTGCAACTACATCTTCCGCGCTCCTGAAGCGCCTGTTGGGTTTTTGTGGGTTCCCTCGGGTCAATCTGACACGAGGATTATCATGGATTTCGAAACCTCACTGGTTTGATAAATCCCATAGGTTTAATAACAAAACTTGTTAAAACCTATATGATCAAAAACACACTGATTTGATCTTTATGCGGAAGCGATTAAGAAAAACCCAAAGAAAAACTTATTGATCTTTATCGTTCGTTTAAATAATTCTAACAGTTATAGTGGATTTACCTGGATTGCTTGAGAATTGATCCACCAATGAACGACCAACGAATTGTTCCTCTAGCAGAACTGAAACCCGAAGACTGGAAAAACCGAGCTGGTTTGTCACGAGGGAGAGGGGGCGGCGCCGGTGGGAGAGAAAGAGAGAGAGAGAGAGAGAGAGAGAGGGGGAACTGGGAACTGATTATTGAATTAGTTGGATTATTTTCCTTAAACCTATAAGGCTTTATTTATATGAAGAAAAATACAGTTTGTATATGATTCAATTTCCTTATTGTAATTATCTCATTCTTTTCTTCCAAGAAAAGAATTTACTTAAGATAATTACCTATATATATATATCTTTATCTAATATATATAATTCTATTAATTAATTATTATATATTTATTCATCAAATAAATATACAATCTACTCAATTAATTAATAACCCTCCAACTTTGGGATTTCTGACTGAAATTACCCAACTGATTTATAATTGACTATTATAAATCCTAACTCTCCATTTCTGGATTTCATATAACTTATTCGATTTATAGGTCCTCACAGGTATGACCCTCAAGTGTCTTGTAACATTGGATGTGTAATTACTTGGTTTGTCAACTTTGCACATAATTACTAACAGACTCCCACTTGTGCAAGTTGGCAATACCGTCTTGATTACACGGACCTAAGGAGGCCCCTAGACAGGCACTTAGGCTAACCAGGTTACAAGAACTCTTATACCCAGACTGGTGATATAAACATTCCGTAAGGAAATAGCATCTATGAAATTACTGTTCATTGATTGGGTATAACTTGGCTTTTCCCTTTGCATCCCGATATTTCATCTGTGAGTATGAGCCTGGAAAGTGTCAACTCTAAATACTCAAGATTCTGTTTTCTTGACTATCCGACTTTTACTGATAGGTAAACGACAAAGAACTAATCAGTTCGTTTGGGCATGGCCATGCACTTCATCAGTATATTCAGTCAGTCAAGATGGGCCCAGAAATATCTTTCTTCAGAGAAGTGGTGCAAATCCCATCTTGCATATCTGCCTTTAACACCACGGCTTCCGCTGAATCTAGTTACGCCCTTTATAGCCACCCTGTTACGGCATAGCGGTAGAGTGCACTAAGTATTCAGTAGTCCTCATGATATCAAATCAGATACCTCAGGTGATAGGGACAACCACTGTGAGATTTACTTATGACTGATTCCAAGAAGTAATCTCAACTGCGGATCACGTCCGATATTTGCAACTCTATCAAATATCTGTGCAACTTTTAGTCTACAACACTTGTAGCTGTTACTCAGTAACTAATCATAACCACCTAAAAGTTCACAATGACTTTAACACCTTATCGGGTTCCCACCACGATAAGTCGTCACGGACAAATTCTGAATGAAAAACTGAAAAACTAGTTTCATTCCTGGATTATAAAACATGCAAAATATAAAAGTGATAAAGAAATTAATTTTGTATAGTCCATATTACACGCTGTAATAATAACAAAATTAATGACTTTTCTTAATAACTTTTATAATATCTATTTAACGTTTGTTAAATACTGATCTAAAATGAAGTATCACCTATCTTCAGTTTAAATCCTTTGATCAAAGTTTACCATTTTAATCAAAGTGATGACCAAATAATACAAGTCTGTATTTATTGATATTGTCTACTTGTATCTGCTAATCATTGTTTTGCAAACACTTTTAAAAACAATAATTAGACTTCTATCATATTCCATGAACTTGGAGACCTGGAATAACTACCAGTTCCTGAATATGTAAAACTAAACTGCAACTTTCCTTAGTTGCTGTGTAGATGAATGTTTTCTACCTGAAATCAGATTCCATTTTACTTTACTGGTAAATTCACTGGAATTTTATATTTAATCCAACACTTTAATTATTGATTTAAAAGTCAATCATGTCTTTCCTTTGTTTCAAGGATCTTGAAACTTTTTATCCTTTTGACTATAAGGTAAATTATATCTTATGAATTCTCATCCTACCTGGATCATGAATTCCGAGATATATTGAATCAATAATTATATCTTTCATTCTTTATCTTAGACTAAATAGAGAATAAATTTGGCTCCCACTAACCTATATGAAAACCAATTATTACTCAAATTTCACTATTGACTTAGTCAAAACTTTGATTAGTCAATTATTTTAAGTAATATACTTGAGAATTCTGTCATTTATAAAACTTAACTGGATTTTGTTAAATCCTAATTCCGAAACTTGGAATTTTCCTAGTTTTATAAATACTGTTATTAACGCTATCTGAGTTAATATCCTAGATTCTCTTAAACACTTTTCACAAAATATTATTCATAAATGTTTTATTCCCAAAACACATTCCTATAGAATTTCGTGTGTTTTTGATAGTTTTCATATAAATTACTTCAATTTTAACCAAAATTATTGAAGTAACTATAATAGGCAACATCTAGGATCTAATTAAGTCAAAACTTGACTTTGCCAAAAAATAAAACTTCATGCATAACAGATATTTATTCAAGACAATAACTTATAAAATTTAAAATTATTCAAAAAATTATAAGTATTTAAAAAGTAACCATAAATAAAACAACTGTTTCATAAATAAATTTGTCTTGAAAAATAAATGTCTAAAATGAACTTTCATCTGGATCCTTGCAATTCTTGGGCACATCACTTCTGACCACCTGCAATAGTCATTTGCTCTAGGTATCAGTACACTTGTAAACTAACAAGTAAGAAGTAACAAACTAAAGCAATCACAAATATCTGAGGTTTACATACCTGCTTCATGACGCTTTGGGCAGTTCTGCCTCCAGTGACCGACCTCATTGCATGTGAAGCAGTGGTTCTCGGTCCTAGCTTTATTTGGCTTGACCTTCTTGCCCTTGCCCTTGCCTTTGCCTTTCTTGGGTGCACTCTGGACGCCCTGAACTGGTCCCTTCCCTTTGCTGGTGCTAGTATGCCCATTCTTCTTTTTCACCCCTCCATCTCTTACCATCAGGACATCCTTGGTTTTGTTCTTGTTCCCCATATTCAATTCAGCTGTCTTAAGCATGGAGTGTAATTCTGCTATTGACTTCTCCATGTTATTCATGTTGTAATTGACTACAAAGGGCCTGTAGTCTTCTGACAGTGAGTTGAGTATAGTATCCGTTGCTAGCTGCAATGGAACTGGGTGACCAAGCCTCTCCAGATGATCCAAGTGCCGTTTCATTTTCATGACGCGGTCACTTATCATCTTGCATTCATTAAATGCTTTTGTGGCGTCGTAACGTTCTGTACGAGCCCGTGTCTGGAACATGTCCCTCAACTGGCGGATCATGTCATAAGCATTTGTGTTTATGAGCCCTGCCTGTAGATCTGGGCTCATTGTTGCAAGCATGAGACAGGCGACATCTAGGAGATCATCTGAATGCTTCTTGTGAGCATTCCTAGCAGCAGCCGGAGCAGTTGCCGGAGGAGCCTTCCCGAGAGGCTCTTCAAGGACATACCATTTCCTTTCGTGTCTGAGCACAATCATCAGATTGCGCTCCCAGTCAAGGAAATTGGGGCCGGTTAACTTGTCCTTCTCAAGGATAGAGCGGAGGGAAAGATTATTAGTGCTGGTAACAGTGCTTGCCATCTACACATTTAAAACTTTTGGTTTTTAGCAACTGTAAATAGATTAATTTCCAATAAATATCAATAAACCCTTAAATGATCAATTTATTGGACTAGGATCCTTATTTCATACGTCCCGATGTGCGGTATGTTCTTGCTCCACCAGGCCCATATTTATTTCGGTAGGTAAGGACTTTTACCAATCATATCTAACTGATATGACTCCTAGATCTTTTCAGAACCACGGTAATTATCCGTACATGTTTCGGTCCCTCTTAGTGCATTTTGGCCCGGTACCTCCCGGTGAACTTTACAGTACCAAAATAGATCTCACCATTTTGGGGACCTGATCACTTTACTCTGGCCGGTACCACCCGGAGATAATTCGCAGAGTTATGTAACCTCTTCAGCTTCAGTTTGAACACGGACGTTGAATGTGTGATCACTTACAACGCCTGTGTACCTTACGCCGAAGGTGCCCCTAGATGGGTTGCACTACTGATCTATGATTTTCGGGGTTTTGAAAAATTTTATTACCAGGTTTTTTGAAAAACATAATTCTGAAAAACTGATTGTCATAAAGGCTACTGATGTTTTAAACAAACTGTTTTAAACATACATGCTATTTTAAAACTAACTGTTTTAAAATCACTTGCTTATTTAAAACTAACTGTTTTAATAGCATACTTAGTTGATTAAAACTAACTGTTTTTGTCAACTTGCCTTTTCACATGAAACAATCATTTATGGGTTTGAAAATCTACCGTTTTTGAAAAGTTCGAAAAACTGGTAATTTTTAGATATAAAAACCTATATGCATTTGTGATATAACCTTTCTATTTAAAACTACTAACATGCAAGATATCACAAATAAACATTCAATCATGCAGTTGAATAACAATCAATCATAATAGCCAATTATAGGTTTTTGCCAACGTTTATTTCCTAGGGACCAATAATGACCTATTCTTAAAGATTTTAAGACTTGCGTAGCTCCCACTGGCTTTGTCATCTTTGTCTGAACTCCTGGAAGGAGGAAAAACTCCAATAGCTCCCACTGGCCTTGTCATCTTCGTAAGAATAAGAGGGAAAAATAGAACTATCTATCCTAAGGTCATTATTACATAAGGGGTTGTAAATGGCACGCAGGCCTCCCTGTAAATATGTCAAGGGTCTAAGTTGGCAAAAATTCTATAATAGGCATATATATATGTAAGCATTTAAAAACATGCATCTCATATAAGACATGGAATCAAGCAATATACATTTAAGCGTAAATCAAAAACTAGATCCGTTAAAATTATCTCGTTTCGTGTACCACAAAGTTTGGTTTTAACTGATTTATAAAACAAGTTGTTTTATAAACCAATATTAATGTTTTATAAATGATAAAATTTATCTTATAAAACGTAGAACAATTTTATAAAATATTTGCCTTATATATATATATATATATATATCAAACCGGACATTCCGAACTAATTTTTAAAATATTGGCCTTTGTGTTTTAACCAATTAGTAAAAACACAATACTAGGCCCATTTGACTAAACAGATCAGAAATTAAATGAAAAACTTAATTTTTTTTATAAAAAATGCTTATCAAACCGGACAATCCAATCCAACTGGTTTGAACAAAAACAAATTTTATTGGATAAAAATTAAACAAAAATTAATTTCGGATAAGATGGCTTAAAACCAAACGAACCCATCTTGGGCCATAATTTAGTCCAAAAACTGGGCTTTGGGCCTGATAATAGAACTTGGCCCATACTGACGAAAAACCCTAGACGGATAGTTTGGTAACACCGTCCGTGCCGCGAAGGCACGGCTTGTGCCGCGAAGAGCAAGAGCCGTTCGCGTCGCAAGGACCTTATCGTGGCCCTACTCGCGCCGCGAAGGCTATCATCATCACCATTCATTGCCGATCGACCGACGATTGAAACGGACGACCTCCGCCGCTGTCGATCACCACCATTCGGTGGTAATCGATCCGTCGACCATGGTCACCACCTTACTAGTGGTCCGACTTTGGTTTTCAGCAGTAGCGCAAGGCTACCACCGCCGCCATGGCCGGCGATTGTGATCAACGACAGCCGCTGCCGTCGCCACGCACCACTTGTGGTGCGGCCGGTGCTTATATCTACGGCTGAACGCCGTCATCGCCACCGCACAACGCCATCGATCACCACCAATCTGGTGGCGATCCGATTGGCGATCGGAATTAACGCCGCCACCACCCATACGGTGGTTTTGGCCGGCGATGGATTAAACGGCAGCCGAGGCTACCGCCGCCGCCGCTTTGCGCGGCTTGGCCGGCGATCGTGACTGGTGGTATGAACCGGCGTCGACGGCCAAGAACACCGCCATCCACCACCGCTCTAGCGGTTTCTGGTGGTTGCGGTGTGGCCTCGTTCCGGCCACGTCTTGCCATCGTGAACATCACCACCACGGTGCTGTGGTGGTTGATGACAAACAGCCGACACCCGCCACCTCTTCTGCGGTGGCCGGGTTGTGGCCGACAACAACGAAAACCCGCCATCGCCAGTGGTTCGCCACAGCCGCGACGAGAGCAGCAAACGGCCGCTATCGCCGTTGTGGTCGGTTGGCGTCTAAACAACACCCGCCATAGCCACCGATCACAGCCGCCACCACAAACGGTGGTGCAGCCGTGATCGTGGTTCGATCCGGTCATGGTTCGGCCGTGCGATTCGTCCACCACCACACGCCACCGTGATCTGCCGGCGACAACGATCACCGCCGCCGCCATCAGCTATCAATCACAGCCGCCACCGCAAGCTGGGTGCAGCCATGGTTGTGAATCGGTCCAGCCACCGATCTGGTGGTTGGTCTCGGTGGTCCGGCTTCGGTGCAGTGGTGATTTGATTACGGCCACCCGCCACCACCACTGATCTTTGGTGTGGCTGCGGTGGTTGACCACCACGGGCTGGGTGGTTTCGGGGTTTTTTCGAACGATAAATAAAAATCGAATTTTTTGATAAAAATCAAATTTTTATGTAATCTAAATTTTTATAGCTTGATACAAAAGAAATAGTTTAATCTTAACGGATCACACGAGAATAAATAAAACAAAAAACGATTGGACCAGATGCTCTGATACCACTTTTGGGTTTTTGTGGGTTCCCTCGGGTCAATCTGACACTAGGATTATCATGGATTTCGAAACCTCACTGGTTTGATAAATCCCATAGGTTTAATAACAAAACTGGTTAAAACCTATATGATCAAAAACACACTGATTTGATCTTTATGCGGAAGCGATTAAGAAAAACCCAAAGAAAAACTTATTGATCTTTATCGTTCGTTTAAATAATTCTAACAGTTATAGTGGATTTACCTGGATTGCTTGAGAATTGATCCACCAATGAACGACCAACGAATTGTTCCTCTAGCAGAACTGAAACCCGAAGACTGGAAAAACCGAGTTGGTTTGTCACGAGGGAGAGGGGGCGGCGCCGGTGGGAGAGAGAGAAAGAGAGAGGGAACTGGGAACTGATTATTGAATTAGTTGGATTATTTTCCTTAAACCCATAAGGCTTTATTTATATGAAGAAAAATACAGTTTGTATATGATTCAGTTTCCTTATTGTAATTATCTCATTCTTTTCTTCCAAGAAAAGAATTTACTTAAGATAATTACCTATATATATATATATATTTATCTAATATATATAATTCTATTAATTAATTATTATATATTTATTCATCAAATAAATATACAATCTACTCAATTAATTAATAACCCTCCAACTTTGGGATTTCTGACTGAAATTACCCAACTGATTTATAATTGACTATTATAAATCCTAACTCTCCATTTCTGGATTTCATATAACTTATTCGATTTATAGGTCCTCACAGGTGTGACCCTCAAGTGTCTTGTAACATTGGATGTGTAATTACTTGGTTTGTCAACTTTGCACATAATTACTAACAGCGCCCACCTCCTTCTGGATCCACTCCTCCTCCCCAACCCAAACGCGCCAAATCTAAGGCGCAGAAGAAGAAGAAGCAAGCGGTTGCTGGGAAGAAATATTACCTCACTCTCCCTGCAATATTTAATAGACCCTCTCTTTTATCTAAATCTTCTCTACCCACAGATACTCCTGCTCCTCAACTATTAGAACCTGAGGTTGTTCATCTGGAACACTCAGAGAATGTGGACGGCAATCTTTCTGATGCCGTTCAAGCCTCAGGTAATATTATTAAGCAAACTATTGACATTTCTTCTTCTGTGAAAGCTATTGAGTCTTCTAGTGCTCACTTAGCTACTAATGTTACAGGTTCTATTGGAGCAGCCTCTCAAGGACATCCTCAACTTCAGGATGATCCTTTCGACGAGTTCATCTTCACGGACTCTGAGCTCAGGCGCCAGTCCGTGGAGCGACAACTCCAAGTTGCTCGAGCTGCTCTACAACAGCAGGAGGATGCCTACAAGGCTCGCCTCCAGGCTCTAGAGCTTGAGCTTGCCTCTGCCAAAGCTGCGGCTGCAAACGCTGAAGCTCAGGCCACTGCTGCTGCTACTGCTGTTACTGCTGCCACGCCTCCTCCCTCGGCAGTCCATCTCAGCATACCTTGCCTGGACACCATTCAGGACAAGGTATCCCAGCTGACAACTTCATCCACCACCCTTCATGAGTCCATTCAGGACTTGAAGGCGTCTGCACTTCCCGCCATCAACACCGCCGTCACATCCAGCTCCAACTCTCTCATCACCTTTCAATCTGAGGTGGTCAAGAGATTGGACGCTCAGGAAGCAGGGCTACGGGCCCTTCAGGAGAAGGTAGCTGAACTCTCTTCAGCTGTCCGCACCTTTACCTCCACTGCTACTCCACCTCCGTCGTTCACCACCGCTGACTGGGATGCGCTTCAATCCCTGGTCAGTACCTCCTCTTCCGACCGCAAGCTGAAGGAAGATTTTGCCTCTCTCCTTCAGAGGTGCCTCACAACAGCGGCCTTGGGCAAGGCAACTGTTGAGGGGGAGAGACCTACAGCACCTCACGGAGACCATTCCGTCTATTCCCCCTCTACAAACTGGGACATCAATGAGGAAGGGGGAAACAACGACGATGACGACGATGATGATGAAGATGATGATGAAGACGACGACTTCATCGTCGAAAAGCTACCTGCATCAACGCCCACTCCAGGGCCTGCACAATCTCAGGGGGAGAACCCTGGTGCTCCTGGTATGTCCATTCCTCCATCTTCTCCCTCATCTTTTGATAACCTCCCTATATCCTCTCTCCTTAAATCCAAACCTACCCCTGAAACCATCACCCTGACTGATACCTCCTCTGAAGACTCACCCTCAAACAACCTTCAAATAGTTGTTTATCAACCACCCAAACAACCTACCCCTGAACCAACACCTCAACCTACTCCTGAACCAACCCCTGAACCTGAAACCCAAGCCGACTCTGAATTTCAGGATGTCAATTTCGGTTCTGTCACTGGTGAGATTATTCACCTTATGGAAAATAGTCGATCAGAAGCAATCAGAACTGAACTAAGCAAAATGACATTCAGAGTAACTCCCTTAAACCCTGAAACCACTCCTTTAAACCCAACTCGTTTTAATCCTGAAGCCTCATCCTCCAGAACCCCTGAAATCCAAGCACCTCCTGAAACTGTCATCCTATCGTCAGATGATGAATTCATCTCTGATGATTTTTCTACCCCTGCCTCTTCTCCTAGATCTCCTCCTTCTAATTCTCCACGTTCTGAAGGAGAAAACTACCCTGACTTTTCTACTCATGTAAACAGGGATGGGCTTTTAGACGCCGTGATAGAGCGACTTGAGAGTACAAGAGTAAAAATTCCTCTTCGTACCTCTTGGGACTCTGAGTTCGCCTATCTATCACAGGAGGAGTACCAAGAAGGAATAAGAGCTCAGGAGGAGCACAATAAAAAGCAAAGGGAAGCCTTCCTTTCTGCTCAAGCCGCAAAACGGCTCGCGTCTGATTTTGTTGAAGAAGACGACGAAATAAGTGCTGATCCTCTTCTAGCACAGAAGGCCGCGCTGAAGGTCTTCAACAGGAATGCTGAGGAACAGGCTGAAGAAACAAATGCAGAGCTTGACTGGTGCAGAGATCGTCTACATCTCCGAAAGCATGGTGCTGCCATATCAAGAATCCGTCTTCGCCGAACCCGCGGCAAGAGAGGTAATCCTGGCAAAACCTGGATCACCGTCAAACGCTCAGGAGTAAAAGACGTAGAGCACACTCTTGACAAGTTAGACCGATACAACTTGTCAGAGTGGAATGAAATCAGAAGCCTACTTCCCAAAGCCAACAAGAATTACAGGGCTGAAGTAGAAGAACAACAGAAATTCCTGATAACTTACTCCAACCCTCTTCAGCACTGCCTAAGCCTCCTGTTAGAAGATCAGCAGGCACTTCAACAAGGAGACCCACTCCTTGCATGCCCAAGACTGCATACAAGCCTATGGATCTCTCGATGCTTGATCTTTCTTTTCCTTCTGGAGTCTCTCTCTCTGAAGGCCAAGTCATCAGAGAACCTATTCATGGTATTTGTGTAGGTGACAACTTCAACATCCTTCGCTTTCAACGCTTCAGCGAACTACACAAAGCACCCACTGAACACTTGGTATCAGTCCTCTTCATCGCACAGAAAGTAAAGGGCAAGGACAATAAAGAATTTGTTCACGCTGTCAGAGCAATCCTGGATAAAAGAATAGCCACTGGTGAAACTCCAATCACCGTCCAAGTCAAGACTGAAGAACTCAGTGAAGACTCTGATAGCTAGGAACTTTTGTAATTTTCTTTCAGTATTACAATTATGTACTTGTGTATTTTCTTTACTCTTGTAAACACTTATATGAGATTAATGGAAATGCATTTCAGTGCATCGTACTTTATTCCATCATAGTACTGAAAAAGATCCCTCAAAACAGTAAATGGGACACGTACCTTTATGAGTTCTATTTCCTACTGTTAAATTCTAAACTTAGATTTATTTCTAAACTTTTCTAGATTAAGACAATTCCTCTATTGTCTTATCATTATCATTTAGGGGGAGATTGTTGATCCAGCTCTCCTAAGACCTGATGAAATGATAATGATCCTGTTACTTTACTTAGTGAATAGGTTTTTACTTCTGTTATAGCTTGAGGAATTATCACTGAGATTGTTCAGTGTTATTCCATGTTACTTATGCTGTAACTTATTTTTATAATGATCAGGATCAGGATCAGGAGACGAACGAGCCTGTTCTGCAGTCTACTGATCCTGACCACTGAAGTGAAGACCTCCTGAAGACATTAAGTTCATACTCAAAGAACCATCAATGAAGTCGAAGAATTAGCTGACGACAGGAACAACATGCTCGTGATCTGAAGACGGAACTCAGTGATAGCAGGCTGCTCAATTTCGTATGACATCCTGAAGACTCGTCAGGATACAGTGACCTCTGATCAACCTCAGTATCAGAGCATTCCTCATTGATCAGTATCCTGATCCTGAAGGATTAGTGTAATGTCTTAGTCTAATGCACAAAAGGATTATTCGCCCTTACTGACACAAAAGTACATAAGGACAGTCTTTTTTCTGTTCCCTCCGTACTTATCAGACCTCAAGGCAACTATTTACTCACATCCTCTTTTGCACACCATGCAAAGGGTATTTGTTTATAGTAAATAGTACATAGGACCACTTAGAATGTGACACGTACACAAAAGTGAGTCTGCATGCATTTAATGCATTGGGTATAAATAGGACGTGAAGAGATGTTCTCCATACTTCTTCTTCATCCTAAAAATACCCTAATCCTTTCTTTCTTATTTCCTCTATCTTCTATCTTTTCTTATCTTCTCACTCTAGTGCATAGTGAAAGAACTTAGATTGTTTAGTTTAGACTTGTAGTCTTTTCTATTTCCGCAACAATCTGTAAATTCATATTGTTAATACAACAAAGAATTTAAAAGTGAAATTTGTGTGATTATATTCAACCCCCCCTTCTATAATCCCATACACTATCCTTACTTGAAGGTCACCTCATTGGGACCAACAAAACTTTCATGGTTACTTTAGGTTATTAATTTACTTATGTATTTAGAAAATTTTAGCTTAGTCGTTTTTTTCCAAATTTGAGTGTTACATTTCGATATAAAGTCTCAATTTCAAGCGTATTTTCATGCTTAGTTTTTGTATTCGTGGGATCTCGGAGTATTGGACACCAATAGTGGAATGTTCTTTTTATCCGGGTTTTTAAATTGTTTTACTCAATATATTCGTCATAGCACACATAATTTATGGGTAGTCGTATAATTTTTTTTCATGCAATTTATCTTCTTAGTTTGTTAAACATATATTTTGGATTGTAATTTGTTAACAAGTGTTGGTCTCTATGGGATGGCCAATAAGAATGTTAATAGTAAATTGTATTGTTGAAGAGGGGGGGGGGGGTGAATACAATCAACACAGTTTCTTCTACTTAAATTAATCTATGAATCCTATGGAGTCTTTGAATAGATTAATATAGATTGTTTGTTGAAGAAGATCAACACTATGTCAAGATCTAAAACAATCTTAAGTATGAGACACCAAGCCTTTGTTTATGCACAAAGCAAGTATAGAAGTAGTAAGAAAGAACTTAGAAGAATATAGAAAGGAGAAAGGATTTGGGGTATAGAAGATGGACCAAGGTAGTTTGAAGAACAACCCATTGTTCATATTTATACCTCATGCATTAAATGCATGCCATACCCAACTTTACACGTGTTGTGTAAAGATTGGTTATGTTGTACTATTGTACCATAAAATAATGCCCATGCGTAGTAGGGTCATGGGGTATGGTGAACAGTTGCCTTATGGGTGATAAGTACGGAGGGAACAGTAAAGAGACATCCCTTTTGTACTATTGTTAGAAAGGCAAATCAAATCCTTTTTGTGCATATAGGACAAGAAGACAAATATGGAATTCTTGAAGGACAAGTCACTGATCAGGCTTAGAGTCGCTGATCCTTGGGAAGGATCAGGGAGACACTGTGACTTGTTCTCTTGGGAACGTCATGTTAGAGTAGTCAGCTTGCTGTCACTGATGTCAACTTTAGATTATAAGCATCGCTGACTCTATCATCAGCTCGCATCAATAGATGGTGCTGATGGTTTCTTAGTGATACGACTATTTTTCTTCAAAGAATAATTATCTGTCAGCGAGCAGACTCGCTGATGCTTTGAAGGATGAAACCGTCAGTGAGCAGACTCGCTGTAGTTTCCAAAGCATTTAAACTTTGTTAAGTATTTTTAGTTAGAAGAGATAGGATCATTGGTATTTCATCAAGTCATAGAGGAGCTGGATCAACAACAAGTTACAAATAATACAAACCACTAAGACTATCCACAATGGAGATTCATATTAATATTTTTTTAGGGTTTTTATATTCTTGTCTAGTTATAGATTCTTATTGAACTTGTGTGCTTAAACAAGAACTGACATTCCTATATACTTTTTTTTCCAAGTAATTATTTGATTATTAATTTTGTTATTTTTTAACTATTTTATTTTCTTTTAATAATTCTATATAATATTAATAGTTTATGTTAAAATTGATAAAGGAAACAAATTATTACAAATCATTTTTTTGAAATTTTGCTTTATTTTGTTTCTTGTATTTTTTATTTACAAAATTATATTTGTTTTGGTAAGTTTATTTTATAATTATCTCATTAATTTTATTATATATAAATTATTTTTAAAATATGTAAATTAATAATATTTTAAAATATGTAACTTAAAATTAATTTATGAATCATAAATTAATAATTAGAATAACTATGTAAGGTGTTTATAAGAACCTCTGTTGTGAA
Source organism: Centaurea solstitialis (assembly GCA_030169165.1). NCBI lineage: Eukaryota > Viridiplantae > Streptophyta > Magnoliopsida > Asterales > Asteraceae > Centaurea > Centaurea solstitialis. Next base: position 17,951,678 of record CM058044.1, on the reverse strand, counting down.
GTTTTATTGAGGTTTTGCTTTATTGAGGTGACATTTGTGTGAATGAGAAAAATATGTCAAGTGGGGTTCTTAGAACAACAATTAGTTTGAAGACCCTAGTTTAAAACGGTAATTTTTCAATTTCTTTGACGAATTGAACATATTGATTTGAATTTTATACATCCAATATGTGATTTAAAAACATATAAAACAATTAATTTTGTAATCGTGTGATACTGTGATGTACAATAAAACTGAGCGTCAAAATCAAAATTATTTTTCGAGTTCCCGACTTTAGAATTGAGATGCTTTCCCCTGCATCGCACGCAGGGTACACATCTAATATATATAAACCTAAAATGCAGTTGAATTATCTAGAGTATTTCCCAAAGTACATTTAAATAATAGTGTATAAAAAATAGACAATAGTTGTTCTCAACCACAAAAGGCCATATTGAATGTAATAAAGTTGTAACATAATGGGTAACGCCATATGAGATGTAACGAAATATCCTATTTATGTTCAATTTTAAGACCATCCACTATGGTGTCAATAAACCCAAACTACCACATCAACGCCATATTAGTTTTTCACTATCTTACCTAAACTAACACAATCTTTCCCACACATTAAATCATTAATAAGAAAAAAAATAAGAGAGAGAAACAAGAGAGAGAAAGGGGGTGAGGGGTGGGGTGGGGTAGGGTGTGAGTCTCAGGTTGTAGAAGCCAAAACACCTGATGCGGTGTTGCCGACCAAGCCAATGGACCATATGGCTACGCAACGCCATTGGATAGACCATAGCACATGGTCTAAGTAGTGTACACAATATTTGTTGTCATTAACGCCCTGTTCTTGAGTTTTTTTAAGGAAAGAAATGAAAGGATTTGGAGGGATATGTGTGTTCTTGAGTTTTTTAAAGAAAGGAAAGGAAAGGATTTCGAGGTATATGTGTGTTCTCGAGTTTTTTAAAGGAATGAAAGGAAATGATTTGGAGGGATAACTCTTCCTTATTTTTCTCTTAAAAGTTATCCTTCCATTTCCTTCCAAAAGTTGGATGATTTGGAAAGATAACTCTTTCCTCCCTTTCTTTTCCTTTCCCCTCCTCCCTTTCCCTCCTTAAATTTTAAACTTGAGAACAGAGTGTAAGTTTATCAAGACTCATTTCTTATAATCATAATTTGCTAGGACTAATTTGGCTTTTAAACATCCTTCGAGAAAGATATAGGCTTGGTTTGGCAAGCATAAGCTAGCTTAGCTAGCTTATAAGCTAGTCCATCCAAACATGTACCAGGAAGCTAGCTTATCAGCTAGCTTATAAGCTAGCTTTTTGAAACGCTACTTTGAGTAGCTTATGAGAAGCTTATTGTAGCTTTTTCCAATTATACCCTTATTAATATTAATTATTAAATTCAAAGGTACCCTTTTTGGTCATTTTACATACTCATAAGCTAGTTTTTGCCAAACATAATTTGTTCAACAGCTAGCTTATCAGCTACTAGCAAGCTTATCAATCAACAGCTAGCTTATCAGCTATTACCAACTAGCTTATAAGCTACCAGCTAGCTTATAAGCTACGCTTGCCAAAGATAGCCATAGTAGTTGCTCATTATTAAGAAATATCTAGGATATTTAATCATTAAAAAATTTTAAAACCATTAAAAGATAACCCATTTTTATTTTATTTTTTTGTATAAAAGGATTCACCTCTTGACAAAAGTGTTAAAAGATGTAAACAAACCCTATGACGTGATGGGGATACAAAGCATTGATGATGCATTTAACGGTTTATAAATTATCTTGATGGTTGTAACAAACTCATATTTAACATTTTGAAACCCCACCAAAGAAATTGGTTATCATCCATCACGCGGAATCATATAGATACGGTCAAAACATATAATCTTCGCCAGTAAGATAAGACCACCGCTATATAATCAATCCTCCAGAAAGAAAACAAATCGATTGAATTCATTCTGGTAGTAGTACATACAAAAACCCTAATTTTTATTGTCAATCATCAAATAAAATGGGTTTACAGCAATCAAAGGACGAGCTTTTGTATCAACAAGTCAGTTATGGCACAACTGAAGGTATCAAATCTCTTCGCAACGAAGGTGCTGGTCTTGAGGTAAATAAATACTAATTCATACATATATATATATATAATATATATATATATATATATATTCTACAATAATTCATAATCAGATCTAGGGCTTCTTTAATATGCAAATTAACAACATTAGTTTTTTTCTACTTCTGTTACCCCTTTTGAAGTTGTAATTTAGGAGATAATTGTCAGTTTCTGTTGAAAAGTAACATTTTGGTCTCCAATTGAAGTTTTTAGAACTGGTGATCATTAAACTAGGGTATAGTTTTGGGGTCCAGTTATTATTATTATTATTATGTGTTTAACTCTGTTGTTTGTTTGTTTGTGGTTGCAGTGGATGGACAAGGAAGGAAAGACTCCTCTCATATTGGCTTCCATGAATCCACAGCTGTATGATGTTGCAAAAACCTTGATCGAGTTGGGTGCCAATGTCAATGCCTACCGTCCAGGTGAGTCTATACGTAATTGTTGACGTGCTTATGGATGGATGTATGATGCATTTATACAAAGTGCAGTTGATTTGATGAGTCGGTTATTATGTTAGTAATATTTACTTGAAACTTGTAGATTCTTCATTTGTGTTTTGCTTCCCATTTATGGTAGATTTGGGAAGTTTGGGAAGAATTTTCGGTGAGGGTTTCGTTTTTGTTAGAATGTACAGTAGACAGACTGAAGAGTTTATGAGTTCAAAACTTGAACATTGTTTTTGACCTGTAGTTGTTTGGATTGAAGCTTTAAAATCGACAGCCCCTTGTTCCTCTGTTTTGATTGCATATTCTTACATATGAAGATAAATGTGCACATTTACCTTAATGGCATCTGACTACCTTGTGTAGAAATGCTGATAGGAGGGATGGATCATGAAAACATGATAGTGGTGTTGTAATAGTTTTTGATCCAACGATGACTTGTTTCTCCTAGACTACCTTGTGTAGAAATGCTGATATTATCCTTCTTAAAAGTTATCCACATTTACTAGTCTAGACAAGCATACTCAAAAACTGCATTTATCATTGAGGGTATTATTGTTCATATGTAAATAAACCATAGATGTTCTTTCTAGTTACTGATGAATTGAGTTATGTTAAAGTTGCCTGGGCAAAGAGGACACAGGTATTGGACAAGGGTGCACTTTGGTTTGGGCTTGGGTACTAGTGTAAAATCCTTATTGCAAATGGTTGGGTAAAACAATGTATAAAAATGAACATATTTTTACTTCCCTAAATAAATACAAGTAAATTTCTAGTGGGATCATTTCACTTATAATGACCATGAAACTGGGGCAACTATTTTGTTAAACATATAAAAAAAATTTATATAGTTGGTATCTATAGTGAATACAACACTCATTAATTATACAGTTGAAATGCATAAATGGAGTCACACACAGTCTTCTGTACCACAATGATACATTTTCCAATAACATGCTAAGGAAGGGTGGTTTTAAATTTCAGGTCGCCATGCTGGAACTCCTCTGCATCATGCTGCAAAAAGAGGCTTAGAACCGATGGTTAAGCTACTGCTTTCTAATGGTGGTAAGTTCTTGTTAGTCAAAGGCAGCAGTGAAGTGATACAAACTACAAAGACGTTGATTACTTTTGTTACACAATATGTAATGTATTATTATTATGTCAATTTCAGCTAATGCCTTGGTGATGAATGATGACTGTCAAACTGCACTTGATGTTGCAAGACTCAAAGGATTTAGTAATGTTGTTCGTGCAATTGAGGTATATAAAGCCAGTGATTCGGATATGCCCAGTGCAAGCTCTTTATTCTTTTGTTCTTATGTTATCTTCTTAGATTCTCACAATTGATACTGATATGAGGATTCATTCATAATGCGATTTTAGAACCACATCTGCTTATTCTCTGGTTGGCTGCAAGAGCTTTATGGGCCAGGGTTTCTTGAAGTATTTGCTCCTCAACTACTATCTAGAAAAGTGTAAGTATTTGCAATTTATATGTGTTATTGTGACATTATCTTTTTGTATAGTAGACTACTGAATGATCAGACAAAATAATTAAGATATGTACTTGCTATACGATGATTTTCTTGAACACCTTGAATTAAGTATGTTTATGTTTAGTTAGTATTTCCAGTCTAGATACTTTGTGTTATAGCTTTTTGTTAAATGTCTTTATACATAGTGGATGCTGCATGGTTCCGTTGGTTATATTGCTTCTGGAAAATTTTCAACTTTTTTGGTAAATTGATCACTAATTTATTTTAATGAACTGCATCATTTGCAGGTGGGTAGTTATACTACCATGTGGAGCTCGTAAACTTACAACACCTTTCAAGTTGGAGCTAGCTATATATTCCGGTTTAAATGTGAGTTGGTTTGGATCTATCACTAGACCAAAAGTCATGGATGGCTAGACTTGTTTATCTTCCAACTTTTCAGGATTCTCGACTAGTTATTAAATAAACGATAACTACATCAGGATTTGTAACAAATAGATAGATGATGACCAACGCCCGCACTACCGGTCCACCATCTCTTTCTACCATCTTTTTCGCTTTCTTTTACTTGTACACACCTCTCATGCATTTTCTTTTGCTTTTAATTAATTTGACTCTTCTAGTCTTATTCTTGTAACTATTAGTATATAGGGAGTAATGTTGGCGATGGATTAGGTACATGATCAGTATCTATGTTGCATTTAACACGAAAATGTTAAAAGCTTATTTTTGTGGAATGTGAGAGTAAGATATTTCATATACACCAAGACACATATATATTTGGAATTAGACAAAGACCCAAAACACTTGTTAGTAATGTGAAGAAAGAATAACTAATCATAATAATTTTGAACATCTAAATTTGTATCTCCAATGTTCGTTCTTTTTCTGCATGCATGCATGCTTTTATTGTTTAAATTTTATTCTCATATCATGTTTTTTCATTTAACCTTGCACCATTTTTAATGAATAAACAGGAGGCCAGACCTCGCACAATTATTGCACTGTGGAAGGCTAACATGGATGAACCAAATTTTAACCAGTCTGATCCTGCAGTCATCATTTCTAGTTCCAACAGTAATTTCTCTACATATTTGGATGAAAATATATACTTGCCAATGCAATGTAATATTTTATGTTACTTGTTTTTCTTCTATATGTATAGTCCCAAGAAGATGGAGACGGAAGCGAAGTATTTTGCCCTCCCAAGTTAGGCGTAAGTTTGTTGAGTTGAAGTAGCTTAGACTTCCCACACCAAAAACACACTTTTAGTTAGAACTCAAATTATTTTTCCTGCATCTTGTATGATAAAATTCTGTACTGTACTTTTTGTGCATTTGGTATGCCCAGAATAGATTAGTCAAGATTGATAATTGGTAAATTATTGAACTATCCAACTTAAATTTAAAACCCTAAAACCTTGCACAATTGTTTAAGTAATTTCAACAAAGTTCGGTCATAGGCCGCTAGTATCTACAAAGCCATGAAATAGGAACAAGTTTGCATGCCAAATGTTGCTACAAGGACCTAAATACTTGCTTGCCTAGGAACCGTGTTTGTTGTTGCTTCTTATAAGAGAGAGACGTTTGCAAGTAGCATTCCTGTTGTGCTACATGCCTGAATATGACTTCGAACATTATTTTTCGTGATTATCTATCCCCTTTTTTATATGCAAAAAGACAGGTGTACATGACTGAATATGAGTGATTAAGTAGCTTTATATTCTATGAAGAGTAGACTTTTTGCTGCCTTAACCTGAGCTTATTTGCAACTACAGAATCACGTGTCAAACTTGCAGCGGTTAATGAAAACGAAAAGCAGCAATTGCAGCGATTTTGCAATGCATGCAAAGGAATTCCTCAGGTACAATCATCTTCTTGACCCATCCCTAACCTTTTCTAATTTTTGCTTGAAAATATTCGTTCAGTCTTGTAGCTTCTACTAGGCATTCATAATACTCCCAAAACAAATGTTCACAATAAAGAACACACTGTTTAAGAAATAAGTAACTATTACACTTTTTAATTAACCGAATGACATTTTCACACTTAGAGGCAGATCTTCTCTCTCTCTCGGCTTTTAAATATTCGTGTATCTTATAGGTAAAGTTGGAAGCTCAGTAAAATTACAACTTTATATTTTGAAAGTGGACGCTTATTTCAAGACCAACTTAAGACTATGTTTATCAGCAATCCAATCCATTCCAATCTCTTTTAAAAAATTCATTTTTCTCTAATTCCAATCTCAATCCAATCTTACAATTTTTACAGTTTATTAGCAACCCTATCCAATCTTACATTTTTGAATTATATAAAACAAGTTACAAATGGAAGTATGGAATTACATATTTAAAAGGCATAAAGGATAGTATTAAATATAGAAAAAGATTGGTGTGGTACAAATATGTCAATATTGGTCTCTATTTGTAGAAAATTTAAAAATATGAATTTTGATATATTGTTTATTTTATAACTACTTTGTTAAAGTTAAATTTTTAAGAAAATACATTTATTTTAAAGAGTGAATTACATATTTGGTCCCTGTGGTTTACACCTTTTACCCACAGTGGTCCCTCTATAAAAATAAATACATGAATGGTACTCGTGGTTTGCAATTTCGCTAACTTTTGGTTCCTTTGACCAGCACCTTTGCAAATTTAGTCCCTCTTTTTTCTTAATGGTTGCATTTAACAAGGTTGTGGTTAGAGGGACCGAAAGTTAGCGAAAGGGACCAAAAGTTAGCGGAATTGCAAACCACGAGTATCATTCATGTATTTATTTTGATAGAGGGACCACTGTGGGTAAAAAGTGTAAACCACAGGGACCAAATATGTAATTCACTCTATTTTAAATAATATAAGTTTGAAACAATATCAAAATCCATCACAATCCAATATTGGATTGTGATCTGGATTGCTCATTGTAGCTCAATATCAATCTTTTTTTGTTTTTCTTCCTTTGGTGAATAAGATTGCATGGGATTGCTGGGGTTTTATATGCTTACACATTTCAGGTTATCCATCCTTCATTTCCATTCAACAATCAAGGCTCTGTTGTTGGAGGACCAGCCCAGACAACACCACCTGAGGACACGGACCTAGCCCTGGCTATTAGCGCGTCCCTCCAAACCGCTTCAGCTGCGGCTCCTAATACTTACGCGGGCTCTGGTGCGAGCACATCCGCTGGTTGGACCAACCCCATTGCCGAAAAAAGTGAAACCGCAGCCCATAATGGAATGAGCCATGATGTAGGTTCAAGTAGTAGCACCCATAATGGAAAGAGCCATTATCATCCCACACAGAGACCGACGCCTATTCTCAAATTGTCCCAACTGCACCCATTGTACCACCCTCAGCACCTCCCGTTTCAGACATGGTGGATGACGGTCCCATTCACTACCCAACCATTGATATGGATCTTACTGAAGAGACTAGACCTGCGACTGAGAAGGAGAAAGATAACAACAATGATTCTTCTTCGTCTTCTTGTGTTATATGCCTGGATGCACCAGTTGAGGGAGCATGCATCCCGTGTGGTCACATGGCTGGATGCATGTCCTGTCTGAATGAAGTCAAAGCCAAGAATTGGGGTTGCCCTGTCTGTCGTTCCAAGATCGATCAAGTTGTACGCCTTTATGCTGTTTAAGGTTGAAGCTGGATCTCCTCCATGGTAAGCTTTTCTTCTCTGTTTAATACATGTTCAATCCCATCATAATAATTCTATTTTATTTATGATAAAAAGGAACGTTGTTTTTTATTAGTTATAAACATGGTTTTGAAAACCGGACCGGACCGGCCGGTCCGACTGGTTCAACCGGGAACCGGTAGGGGGACTGGTTCAATATAACCGGTCAAACCGCTAGGCATTGAACCGGTGAGAACCGCTTGAACCGGAAGGTTGAACCGTTAAACCGGACCGTTTGAACCGCTTTAAACCGTTTTTTTCTTTTTTTTTTTTCATCTACTTCCCAAATGCAAGGTTAGTATTATCATAAACATAATTATATGACGTACTTTTGATATATTCATATACTATTTTTTTGTTACATCGTTTTATATTTGGTATTATAGGAAATGAAAACATTGATGAAAATGACGTACTTCTCAAATGTTGTATTTAAGTATTGTTGATGTTGGAAATGTTTTCAAACATATTAACATTTTTTAGTAATTTTTTTAAAAATAATGATGACGTCATCCGGTTCTTTAAAACGGTCTGACCGGTCCAACCGGTTGAACCAGTGAACCAGTAGGACAACCGGTTTGATAACCGGTCTGGTTTTCAAAACCTTGGTTATAAATAAGAGTGGACTGATAGCTTGTTTCTAATGCTTTTAAGAATTGAGGTTGAATTCTTTCGTCTAGAGTTAGGATCATGTGAGACATTTTTAACACGATATGTAAGTACCTTCACTTCTTAGCATAACCCGACCCCAGTTTGTTTTTAGATAAGGTTCATCTAGGCTTCGCCTAAAAGAAAAAAAAACCCGACCCCAGTTGTCTATTTAGGAAAAGATTAATTGAATCATCGAATGGAACCAAACCAATCTAAGATTGGCTGGTTTTGAGGGCTCTTACCTAGGGGTGTAAGCGAGTCGAGCTTTTATCGAGTAACTCGAGTTCGAGCTCGACCTCGGCTCGTTCAAGTCGAACTTTATCGAGTTCGAGCCCAAAAAACTAAGCTCGAATATTTAATGAGCCAAGCTCGAGCTTTTAAGAGTTTGACTCGAGTTCTTATCCAGTTTTCGAGCCTTGTATAGCATATATATTTTTATATATATTACGTATATACAAGGGGCATATATCAAAATAACCTAAATATGTATCTTTCGAGCTTTTTGAGCCGAGCTCGAGCTCGAGCTATAACCTAAATAACCTGTTTCTTATACAATTTCGAGCTTTTCGAGCCGAGTTCGAGCTATAATGTATTTTTCACGAGTCGAGCTCGAGATTGAAGTATGAAAGTTCGTCGAGCTATCGAGTCAAACTCGAGCTTAGCATAAAGTCTCGAGCCGAGCTTAAGCCCTGTCGAGCTCGAGCTCGGTTCGACTCGTTTACACCCCTTCTCTTACTGTTCAGTTTGCTCCATAAAATTTGTATTACACCAAAGTTTCTTACCATAATGTTCTCTTTGGCTATGCAGTGTGTATATATTTTAAGAATTGGTGAAAATAATCTTTGCCTGTTATGGGAGGAGTAGAAAATATTGGAGGTGAACAAGAAGAAGATTTCTATAACTTCAAAGGGTGTGGCATATTGTTAATGAAGTAAGCTCCCTGTTGCCTGCCTTCATTTTTGAGATTATTAACACCTCCCAACATTATCAAGTATGTGCTGAATTGAATTCTGTGTTTTGTGTTAAAATGAGTGAAACAAGTAATATTGTAAATTTAGCATGTGGATATGAGTTGAATATAATTAAATTGTGTTATTATGTGAAGTGTTCTTAAAGATGTGTTACATGCGTTGTACAGTTTTTCGAATGTGATAGAGTTAAGCTGTAGACGGCAAGTTGTAAAAGATGGATAGACCAAACGGCCTTTGGCCTATGATACCCTTGTAACCAAACTTGTTAACGGTGAAGTGTTCAAGCATCACTACTTTTGGTGAGGAGTGTGTTAGTTCAGTTTACTATATGTAAATATTATATACTATAGAAAAACGATAAACCATATATCGTTTTTAATGAAATTGATTAGTTTGTCATATCATATGAACGACCCAGTAGCTATAGAGATTCTAATGGGGTTAACCATTGGTTCAGAGTCGATCTTGACCAATTTACTGAATAAAGATGGCTTCACCAGGACACAACTAATCACTTGGTTGGGATGGATTCGATGAGAAGTTGAGGTTAATGTAATATCAAGCGTTGGATGAGAAGTGGATGCGTATTAGTATGATGCACGGGATCAATTCTCTTGTAAAGTGCAATTCATACAACCAACTATCTAATTGGATTGATGCACATCAATCGGATTCCATCAAATCGATAATATGTTTCATGGAAGCAATCAATATATAGAGAAATTGAGAGAAAAATTCGTAAATGAGAATCGGGAATGAAGAGGTATTTATACCTTTTCATTTTTCAACATAAAATAACTGCAAAACGTCAGTTTCGATGGCGTGGTGGTGTACGCGGTTTCTGGACGGTTTTACTTGCATGGAACTCGACTAGAACACTAGCGTGGAAGCTGTCGGAAACACTGTTTCATCCCCCAATAGAGCCTGGTACAGGTTGTTGGGCGACCTTGATTGCATGAAACCAACCAATGTTGCTTGTTTTTAGCAAAAACTATTTCGTGGTCATAAGAGCCCAAGGCCCTATCTTTTTTACCATTTAGATGTTAGGTAATCCCTCCCTCAAGCCCCAATGAAAACTCATTTGTTGGGCCTCTTTCCAATTTGGTAGCTATAATGTAGTACAACCATATAAACTCACAAAAGTTCCTTTTAACGTCCCCTATGTGGGATACTTTTGTGTACCAATATCCAGCACTTCCCACACGATTCATCGGCTCACTTTGTTAGCCTATATTTGAGATTTTGATATGCAATGCAATGGATGCATCTCTAGATTGGATAGCACCATGGGGTAGGTCATTAGCTCAAAAAGATTAGCACTTCCTTTTCTTTTGACTCTCTTTTGGCTTAATTAGTTCATGGGTCTATGTGTCCGGTCTTTACATAAACAATTTCTCTAATTTATTATTTTTGTAAGGGCGTCCGAGACTTTACCCCGATTAGTCCCGGTAAGGTTCACGAACAGCTAAAGAATGTTGTCCACAGTTAATCCCCAGTGGTCACAATCTGGGAGCGTCCGGATTCAAACTTGGGGTAGAAAGGTTAACAAGCCACTTCCCTCCTACATACATCAACTAATACGTCATAGCCTTGTGGTTAATTTCTCTACTTTATTTAGATAAAGGAAAATCTATATTACATTTTATCTTTAGTGGATCTTCTTTTTTTTAACTCTATATAGGATTTAATTGAGTTGGTTTGGTTTGTATATATGTCCTTTTTAAATTTTTAGACCTTCCATCCAGATGACGCTTAAATAGTTGATATATAGTACTTGTAAGTTTAAAGTTGTACCAGCTGATGGTCAAACAAAAGATGAGTTTGTTGACAAATTTACGTACAGGTTCAAGTCTCTCACGGGACACATGGCATGTCTCTGTGTATGGGTCTTCAGATTGTGTTTTTTGGAAGTAAACAAAAGATGGGCATGTGTCTATGCTATCCAATTTGTAGGGTTGTGTTATAGATAGAAAAAAGGGTTTACTCCATGAAAGTTATCCAACTTGTGACGAAAAGTTATTGTATGTTCTGTACTTCCATTTGTTCCATTTAGTGTATCAGAGTTTAAGAAATAGTCATTGTATGTATCCAATTTTATCAAAACCTATCATTTTAATATATCCAACTTGTCATGAAATATATTAAATTTTAGGTTTTGATAGTTTTGATACACTAAATGGAACGAACGGAAGTACAATACATATAACAACTTTTCGTGACAAGTTGCATACACTTTCGTTAAGTAGAAATTATTTTTATATGTTTGATTCGACTTCATTTCGATATAAACAGGGGTGTACCGATATAAATAAATAAGGGTGTACATAATAAAACATTGTATAAAATGGAAGCTTTGAAGTTGATGAGTGTTAAAGAGTAAATTACATTTTTAGTCCTTCTAGTTGTCACATGTTATTACGTTTGGTCATTTTAAAGTAATTACAATTTTGGTTATTGTAGTTGTTATTTTGTTTCAGTTTTGGTCCCTAGGACTAACTAGTAGTGGCAACGGAGCGGGTTTTGATTTCCTCTTCACCGTCCCAAAATAAAATGCATTCCCATTCCTTGTCGGGTTTTTATTCGGGACCCCTGTTGGGGACTATTTTATGCCCCGTCCCCGACCTCAACCCCTACCCAATGGGGTATCCCGGATCCAAACCCGAACTTGACTTGATCATTGAAAAGAAATCCAAAATAAAAAAATGCTCGAAAATCATCTCTAATTATGTTAGAATTAACTTGATACTATTTACTAATTTAATTTAGCAAGTTGGAGAAGGTATCCCAGATCACATTGGGCCCAGACTAATCCTCGGCAATTTTGGGCCGAAGCCCGACTGCTAAAGCATTCAGCCCGGGGTCGAAACCCCCGTACCTCCAGAATGCGTCCCCTAGGGCTTGAACTCGGGTTCACCACTATGTAGTGCCCAAGCCTTACCACTAGGCTATCACTCCTTTGGTAATTTAGCAAGTTCATTAGTAAATAAATATCATATATATATATATATATACTAGAAACGAACCTGCGCGCGTTGCAGCGCAAAGTATCTACCAATTACGCGATTTTTATATACATCATTGTAAACATCAATTTAATCATATGTGTTCAATCAGTTAACCTCTAATGTTTATTGAATAGTCAATCTCGAAAATTGAAATAAAATTATTACCTTTATATAATAGAATATATAATATAATTGCATAAAAAATATTCAATATTGGGCTCATTTCGAAGGTATTGACGAGACGACGATGATGATATGATTTGTAAAAAATAGAAACGTAATTTTAATATATTTTAGTTCATAATATATGATTATTTAGATTATATGATAAGGGTTTAAAATAGAAAATGAAAAAGTAAAGGACTAAAATAAGATATAATAACAAACTTTGAGGGTACAAAGTGTAAATGTGTAAAATGAAATGTTGAACAAAATAACCGTCAGATTGAGTTATTCTCTTTATAATATAGTATAGATATAGAGAGAGAGAGAGTCATCTTATTTTGCAAACTCATTAATTTGTGCAAACTTTGGAAACCATGTTTTCCACCAATCATAATCCATTTTCTTGTTTATTTTTGGTAATTTTATTTATTTTATTATTGTGATGCTTAATTATAGGAGTTGGTGGTTATAATTTTGGATTTTGCAATTAATCTTGTCCATTGATCCTTCTAATCAATGGTTTATATGAGTTTCCAAAGTTTGCACAAATTAATGAGTTTGCAAAATAAGGTGACTATATATATATATATATATAAGGGGTGGGTTCAAATGTGAACCACATTTTTGTTGTGAACATGAGGACAAATGTGAGCCTTTGATCAAACTAAAGCTGATTAGATCAAGGGTTAAAAGGGGTGGTGGCATTTTTGAAAATAACATGAAAACTATGACCGTGGCTCCAATAAATAAAAAAACGTGTAAGGGTATAATGGTAAGATTGATCTGATGCTTTAAAGTGAATTTTAAGGTTTCAAATCTGGAAAACCCTCTTTCTTAAAACTTCCTCTCAAAGAAATCTCTCCGTCTCTCTCAAATCATGGATCGAAGATGATAGTTTTCAAGCATTATTGAACAAAAAACATGTCTGAATCATACGAAAATCAAATGGATGATCTTCCAGTAGCTTCAAGCTTCATTATAAGTAAGTATTATTGAAATTTCATAATTTGTGTTCTTGATATATTTCATCAAATTAGGTTAGTTTGATTCGTTTTTGTTGATTGTTGTTTTACAAAAGTTGTTTGTAATCATAGTCAGAGCAACATATTCGATGATTAACAATTTTCATGATGATTTTAGATAATGGTTGTTTGAAATTGAAATTTTATGGTTTGTGTTCTTGAGAATTTTTTATCAGATCTGCTTGGTTTGATCCGTTTTTGATGATTCTTGTTTTTCAAAAGTTGTTTGTAATCATAATTAGAACAACATATCTAAATTTTAACAATTTTCGTAATGATTTTGGAAAAACGTTGTATGAAAATTGAAACTTTATGGTTTGTGTTATTGTTCATCATGTGTTCTTGAACAAAAACTTAATAAATCTGAGTTTTGATCTATTTTCAGAGTGAAAAGGTTAATAAATCAGAGTTTTTTAGTTTTGAGTTAATAAAGCTATATATTCAGAATGAATAAAATTGTATATTTAAGTTGAATAAAAATGTTGACTAAAAATCTTTGTTATTTATTATGAATGAAACTTTATATATAGATTGGATTATTTGTTATTCACTCTGAATAAAGCTTTTTCATATTCATACTGAATAAAACTTTAAAATGTATGATTAATAGAAATGTTGCTTATATATGATTTTGAGCAATTACAACAAATATTTGCATAAACTATTAATTTAGACTGAATAATAATTGTTATTTATACAAGTATACTTGTTTTTCAGGTTGAAGACTTATTATTCAAACTGAATAATTATTAGATTTGTTAAAATAAACTTAACTTTAAGAACTATGCTTGTTATTCAGATTGAATAACAAGTCTTCTTTGAATAACAAGCCTACTTGTTGTTCAGTCTGAATAACAAGCCTACTTGTTGTTCAGTCTGAATAACAAGCCTACTTGTTGTTCAGTCTGAATAACAAGCCTACTTGTTGTTCAGTCTGAATAACAAGTAGATTTGTTAAAGCAGATTTGTTATTCAATCCAAATAACAAGTAGTTTTGTTATTCGGTCTGAATAACAAGTAGTCTTCTTATTCGGTCCAAGACTTGTTATTCAGACTGAATAACAAGTAGAAAATGAATATTGATTAATCTTATTCAAAGTGAATAATATTATTCACTATGAATAAAATATATCATATTCATAGTTAATACACTTTGATTCATATTTGAATAACTTTATTTAGTTTACTAATTACAAAGATAAACAGGAACTTGTCAAATTACTTGATCAAGATATGGAAGAGTTGTACACAAACAAGGCAGAACTAGAATTCAAAATGAATGAAGCACTGAAGATGTATCCGAATGACAAATCGTTGATAGATTGGAAAGAAGACTATCAAAAGTTGGTTTTATGTTGGTGAAGAAGAATTAAACAATTAGTATATGGTTTTTAAATAGTTGGTTTTAGGTATATGTATGTTTATTACATGATGTACAATATTGATTAATTAGTAAATGTATATTGACGTTTGTATTTACAAATACGAAGATTAATTTTAGCGCATAATATAGTTGTGGATAATATTACTTTGTATTTAAATTGACTAAATAAGCTTGTCGTTTAATTCATTTTGAATATTATATATTTTTCGAAGTGAATATAATTTGCAGTAATGGAACTGAATAAAAATACTAACTAAAGAAAGATTTTTGCCTTTTATATTATTAAATCTAAATAATCATATATTATTCAGTTTTAATAATTATTCAGAGTGATACAACTTGAATATAACATGTATTTTTATTCACTCTGAATAACATACAACAGTTAGAATAATATAACTTGCAGTAATGTGATTTGATTATTCAGTTTGAATAGTCATATATTATGAATTCTTCACTCTGAATAATACTCAATATTCAAAATGAAGATAACTTGAAATTAAAAGTTGGGAATATAACTTGTACTTTTATTCAGTATAAATATTGTGTATTACTTAGAGTGAATATAGTTTATCCTCAGCATAACATTGAGAGTGATATGAATTCAATATAACTTGTGCTTTTATTCATTCTAAATATACAATATTCGAGTAAATAATTATTTTGAATAACACTATTTCTTTCAAGGTGAATTAAATTAAAATGATTATAGTTTTTTCATGGCTTAATGAATAAAAGCCTTATTTAAAGTGAATAACAAATAATTCATTCTAGATATAAAGTTTTATTCAGAGTGAATAACAACTGATTAATATTTCTATTAAGCTTACCTTTATAGTTTTATTCAATCTGAATAGAAAGCTTTATTCAAAGTGAATAACAAGTAATTTAGTCTGAATATAAAAGTTTTATTCAGAGTGAATAACAAGTAACTTCAATTAACATTTATATTGAACTTACATTTACAGTTTTATTCGGTCTGAATATAAAAGTTTTATTCAGAATGAATAACAAGTTATTATTAGCAACATTTCTATTAAGCTTATATTTATAGTTTTATTCAGTCTGAATATAAAGATTTATTCAAAGTGAATAACAAATAATTCTAAGTAACATTTCTATTATAATAATTTCATCTTCATCTTCAAGAATACATCTTCATCTTCAACAATTCATCTTCAAGAATCCAAAAATCAATTCATCTTCATCTTCAAGAGCCAAATGGTGCCAAAATTCCATTTTTCCATGTTTTGTTAATTCAAATACAAGAAAAACAATTAAACACAACCAAAATACATCAAACACAGATTTATTAACTTTTTCTTCAATAACATATGATGAACATTCAAAAACACAAACCATATAATTTCAATTTTCAAACAACGATTTTCTAAAATCATTATAAAAATTGTTAAAATTCGGATATGTTGCTCTACTTATGATTACAAACAACTTTTGAAAAGCAACAATCACCAAAAACGAATACAACTAACCTAATCTGATGAATAATCTCAAGAACACAAACCCTAGAATTTCAATTTTTCAAAATCAACACGAAAATTGTTAAGGTTTGGATATGTTGCTCTAATCATAATTACAAACAACTTTTGTAAAGCAACAATCACAAAAAAACGAGTCAAACTAACCTAATTTGATGAAAAATATCAAGAACAAAATTTACAATTTCAATTTTCAAAATTCAGAAATCAAAATTTTGATTTAATGTGATGTAGATGCAAGAAATCAACTGGAGAGATGAAGAAATCACTTGGAGAGAGATGAAGAAATCATCATTGATGGATGTGTTGATACTAGAGATGGAGTAGAGATGCCAATGGTGGGTGTGGTGCCTGATGTATACGTTTAAACATAGAAAAGAAAAGGAGCCAGATCTGACCAAAATACCCCCAAGCCATATTAGTAAGCTGACTTTAAATTTGGCTATGATCAAGGGTTGAGATTTGTCCTCATGTTCACAACCAAAATTGATTTCACATTTGAACTTTCCTCTCTCTATATATATATATATATTTATAAGTTTTTAAGTTCATATTTTATATTATGTATATATAAAATTTTGTTTTATATTAAATATAAATTGGGACGGGGTACGTTGCCTCGCCCCAAACCAGAAAAGCTCCTCGTTACTTGACCCGACCCGAAATAGTCAACCCGACCTGATTCAAACTTGGTCGGGTTCCGATTTCCCCCTCGGGTTCGGGGTTTTCTATTATCCCTAGGACAAACTCTAGTTGAAGATGTTGGTTAACTCTTTTTATCTTTCTTCCATTTTTAATTTATTAGATCATAAAGTAAAATTATGATTTTAGTCCTTATGGTCTATTTTTATCCATGCTTCCACAGTTCCACTCTCTCTAAAACATCTCTCTTCTACCTTTCTCTCCCAAACCTTCATCAACCTACTCAAAATTTCCATAAATAAAGTGAAGACTTGGTAGCTCTAAGAATTTTTTTTAATAAAGTTCTTATGGGCTTTGCCCAGACTACATTCTTGGTAATTTTTGTTGGGAACAAAAGCATACTCCACTAGGATTAATACTCAGTGGCTCCTGGTTGCTCACCCCCGGGTTCGAACTTGGGTTGGTTGTTACACTTTCCACAAGCCTTAACCGGTAGATTGCCCCATTGGGGTTTGGTAGCTCTAAGATTAGTTTGTTATAAGTCTTCTTTTTTAAATTTCTAACTTTATTTTTCGGGGTTTTTTGAAAGGGAAATCCTTATGGTTTTCGTAATGTAACGTTGGATTTGTAGCAATCTTCCATATATTTAGTGTTTTAATGTTTAAATAAAGATGTCTTGTTTTAATGTGTGTATTGCATGTGTGTTCTTGTTTTGTTTAAAAACTTTTACGTTTAAAGAATCAATTCTTACTTTTGTTAATCTTGAATGACTTGGAGCTAGGACTAACAAGGCCAAAGTGAGCCTTCTTTTTTGTCGTCCATAAGAGTTGCCGAAGAAAGAGGTTCATAAGTATAGTATTTGATTTAATGTTTTTGAAAGTTTATATGTTTGTTAAAATTATAGGTTAGAGTCTTGAAATCTCATCTTTTAATAAACTAGTACATTGCCGGTATTGATTTTGACTCGTTCAGAGTTATAGATTAAGTGATAGCCGGCAGGGCCGTTCCTAGGAGTTTTGATGCCCTGTGCAAAGTGCTTAAAGATGCTCCCCTATGTCTACTTTCTAAGCAAATGAAATGATGAAAGACACAATTTTTGTAAAGGATTTGAAACCTAGTCAAGTTAGGCGGCTTATCCCTACGTTGATTTTTATTGATTAAAATGAAAAATACAAAAGAGACATAAAAACCAAAACCTCAAATCACAAAATATAATTTTGCATCACCTAAAACGATGTTTTTATGCACTTCTTGATGCAAAAAATATCAATCCATTTTTCATATACAAATCCTATGTCTAAATATCCTGTTCCATTAAACCCAAGTCCTAAATTATCAAACCGAAAAGGCATAAACTAGTATTACATGAAATTTTGATGCCCCCTTGGGCTTTGATGCCCTGTGCGGTCGCACGGGCTGCACGTGCCCAGGGTCGGGCCTGATAGCCGGAGTGAACCTATTTTGAAGTCCCTTGAATGTGTTGGAGAATGAAATCATATCAGTATGATTACCGGTTTAAAGAAAAATCTCTTTAAAGAAAAAGTAATAATAATCAAAATAAAAAATATTTCTACTTGTGCTCATTTCTTATTCTTCTATTAAAAAATTTATATAAGAAAATACAAAAATATAATACTACTACTGCATTTTTATATAATTTTTTCCAAATGAACAATAAGAAATAAATAGAAGTAGAAATTTTCAAGTGAACATATATATTAAATTTTGTTAATCAACTTTTATAAAAGTTTTGTCAATACCTTGGGCCTTAAATATCTAAAACTTTTTGATTTTTTATCCAGTTTACCCGATACATACAGGGGTGCGCATAGATTGGGTTAATCGGGTTTAAGGTGTTTTGAGAATTCAATCCGATATTGTTGGCTTAAAACTTTTTAACCCAACCTAATCCAAATAAAAGTTCAACCCAACCCAACCCGTTTGGGTTGGTTGGGTTATGTTTAAAATTAGATAATAAACCTAAAAATGATGAACACTTAAACGGTTAAAGACGATTTATGTATTGCTTCCAGTTGTTACAATACATAAAACTGTTTTTTTTTAATTTCCATATGTATGTGTGTTTATATGATTTAGGGTGTTGTTATATGAACCCCCTTTATAGCATCTTCAAGAGTTTTCCCAAATTTTCTCCAAAATGGAGAATTGAAAGTCAAAATTTTCATAAAATATTGCTTTCATTTCCAACACCTTCTCTATTTTGGAGATTTCTAAATCAAATTATAATATTAAAATAATCCACTCATCCAATAAAAAAGGGAGTTGTTAAATGGACCCATTTGACTCTTCTTCCTCTCACATAAATGTAGACTCTCTATACTGGGTCCCACCTGTATACTCACATAAATGAGCCATTGACCTATAGAGGGGTCCATTTATAATTTCCCATAAAAAATTGTCTATTTCCAAATTGTTATTTCCAAGGTTTTTATTGGTTGTTTCAAATGGTAATGATTTTTGGAGTTATCTTTATATTTGAAGAAAAACTTAATATCTCTCCTACTTTCTCCATTTTGTAGAAAGTTTTGGGAAGCTGTTGGAGCATAATCTAAGTTAAAATCCCTATTTTTCTTCATTTTCTCCATTTTAAAGAAGCTGTTGGAGATGCTCTTAAGCCTTTGATCCACTCACATAAAAGTATACCCTCCTATACTAAGTCCCACCTGTACATTTACATAACCCTATCCATTCCCCTCATAGGGGGCCCATTTTATAATTCCCCATGATTTAACACACACACACACACACACACACATAGAGAGAGAGAGAGAGAGAGAGAGAGAGGACGACTATTTTACAAACCATCGAAAGGTGACAAACCTTACAAACCACTTCTCAACCAATCATTTTGAATCAACCAATTTTAATGGTGGTTTTTAGAAAAAAATAATTTAAAGGGTATGTAAAGATGGAGAAATTTTTTTAAAGTATATACATATGAATAGGCTATGTAATGGTGTAATTATATATGTCCATATTAATACAAGCTTAACAATCAAATTAAAATAAAAAAAATAAAGAGGTATCGTGTTTATCGGGTTGGGTTCGCATGATACTAACACTTTATCAACCCAATACCTACGTTTTGAAAAAAAAAAACCCGATTAGACGTTGAGTTGCTTCGAATTGGATTGGATTGATCGGTTTTGTCGGGTTTTTATACACCTCTAGATATATTTGCAAATCTATGTACAATAATTCAAAAAAAAATATTAAACTTTAAGTTGGGTTCAAAAAAGTGTCGTTTAATAAAAGTTATGTATGTAAAATGAAAATGAAAATGAAAATGAAAATCTATCTATTTCCAAATAAACAAAATGTACTGTTTGTAAATATTTATGTTGATCCAGCTCTCCTAAAACCTAATAAAATAATGATGATCATTTTCTACTTAATGTTACATACTTAGTTTAATTTGTAGCTTGAAGAAATTATAACTAAATCTATTCAGTGATCTTTTTAAATGTTCAATTATCATAGTTCAAAAAGATAGTCAGCATCAGTGGCTTGTCGTTGACTATACAGCTAAGTATCCCCTTAAAGGCAAAGAAATCATGCCCACAGAACCATCAGTGATGTCGAAGAAGTAGTTGTTGATAAAGTCACCATTGTTTGTGATCTGAAGACGGATTGATAATGGTATAACTATCCCTGCATGACAACCTGAAGAATCAACACCCAACGATCGCTGACATGCCTAAGCTCAACGACCTCTACTCACTGGTCAGAGTCTTGCCTCCGAAGATTTCAGAATTTTGTCTTCTCTCTTTTTGTACAAAAAAGACTATCTGCTTTACTATTGACACAAGTACAAAGTAACGTTCTTACCACTGTTGTCTCCGTATTTATCATCTCATAAAGCAGCTGTTTACTATACCAACCATCATGTGTTTTAGGTGCATGAGAGTAAAAAAATAGTAAATAGTACACTTGGTCCACCCAATACACAAACGTGTAAAATTGGATTACCATGCATTTAATGAATCGGATATTTATAGATTTTGAGTGTTGTTCTTCAAACATGCATCTCTTCTCTATCTTATATCACAGTCCTTCCTCTCCCTCTTTCTAGAAGTTCTTTCTCTATTTTCTATTCTTACTAAATGCACCAGTGAAAACATTGTAGATTGTTTAGAACAGGTTTTGTACTTTTCTATTTCCGTAACAATCTTGTAAATTCAGTATTTGATTTAGAATACATTTGAAATTTAAAGTGAAATACAGTGTCAATTGTATTCAACTCCCCTCTCTTCTATAGGTCTTGTTAACTTGAAGGTTACTTTTTTGGGGCCAACAATTTCATTAATGTAAATATTTTTTATAATGTTTTTGATTGATGATATTCATTCATGAAAATGATTGGCTTTGTGAAAGATGTTGCTTTTACATCCACTTTATTATCTTGGAAATCGTGGATATTTATTATCTTGTTAACTCTTTTTATTTATCAACATGTGCATCAGATCCTTGTTGGGGTATGGTACTAGCGACACTGTGATGAGGTAAGTGTTAGTTATAAACACATGAATGATCTAGCTATTCATTGATGTCTTTCGCGCCTTGAAGACAACAACATATTTGGGGTATTAGTAAAATTGACCTAGATTTAGTCTTGATGTAAGAGTTGTTTGTATGTTATTGATATTACATGTAGATTTCAATTTGAGTCATTCAAGTGTCAATTATAGATTTGTTGCTCCTTTTAAGTTGGAGAACATATTTTTTTAATATGAAGCAATTTGTTATTAATTATATTTAGTTAACTAAATAATATTAATACAACGCTTATTTTTCTATTGAGAAATTAATTTTTATACCCACCCAGAAAAATCAGATTCATCTCCTACTCTCTCTCTAACTCGTTTTCGCCGAATACCCACCAGCCCGCTAACCGGCGGCCATTAGGCGACCGCTATCCGGCCAAAAAGGCAATCTCTGGCGTAAAAGAGTAGGTGCCATTAACGGGCCCCACCGCAAATAGTGGCACGGGTTGCGTGGCGGTTCCCTATTGGTCCGTCCGAAGACACGTAGGTGCCACGTAGACGACGACAATGTGTCTTTGACCAGACACGTAGGCGCCACCCGTCGAAACCTTATTGGACCACCTCTCTCCACGTCATCGCCACCTCAGCTGCCACCTCACACCTGCCGCTAACACTGCCCACCCCTATTAGCGGTACCCGCTGATTTGTCCCTTCCCCATTCGTCCACGTGTCAGCTCCCTAAGAAAACCCTAGTTGTTCCCTTTATAAAAATCAGCCGACAAGTCCCTTTCTTCCCCACTACTTCAATTTTCTTCTCTTCTCTTCTCCTTTCTCTTATCTTGAGATAGTTGCTTAATTTATTAGAAATTGTGGGGACCAAAGTCTTTGTTAATTCAACATATATAAGTTTGTTGGTATTAATTTTCACGTGGGTTTCTCGGTTTGTCATCACGTGTGTTTGTCGGGTTTTGATAATTGCGAATCAAGTAAGTGTCTACCCATAATCTTTTGTATATATACGGTTGTATGGATTTATATATGTGTTATTAAGAAATTAATTAGGTTGTTAAGGATATGTATGTATGTTGTTTTAAGGGTATGTATGTATGTTGTTTTAAGGGTATGTATGTATCTTGTTTTAAGAGTATGTAAATATTTTTTTCATCCATCTATTTATAAATGTTGTTTAGTGGATGGAGTTATTGTGAGTAATTTTTTAAAATGTATTATGGTTAACGGTTATGTTTAAAATGGTTAACCATTTTGAGATGTCTATAATGTTTATATTAGTAGTTGGTAAAGTAGAATTTTGATGTTATGTATAAAATGGTTAAAAAATTGATGTAATAACGGTATGTATTTGTATTTCTTTATTCGGTAAAGTAAATACGTTGTTATGTATAATGGGTAAAGTAAATATGTTTATATTTGTTGTTAAGGATAAAATATGTTTATATTACAATTGTATAATGGGTAAATTAAATACGTAAATATCTTTATATTTGATATTATGGATAAAATATGTTTATATTAGAAGTGTATAATGGGTAAAGTAAATACGTTGTTATGTATAAAATTGTTAAAAAATTGATGTGTATAAAGTTTAAATGTATATAAAGATTGTTGGATGATGTATGGTTATAGATTATGTTTACTTTAGATATGTATTGAGAATAAATGTATATAAAGTGGCCCCTTAACTTTAACAATTGACACTTTTGGTCCCTTAACTTTAGAAATTGACACTTATGGCCCCTTAACTTTAGGAATTGACACTTTTGGCCCCTTAACTTTATGAATTGACACTCGTCCGCTGTCTCGGACCTACCTACTCCGAAGGCAACGGGCACAATGTTGTTATTTCCGTCCATAACCACAACTAAAAACATAGTACCCAAATAAGCCCCCTTCAAGTGGGCAGCGTCTATTATAAGGACGGGCCATGTTTCAATCTGCATAAAAAGTAGTTGTTTATAGATAAAAAAAAGTAATTACTTAAAAGTAATTAGTTAAACGTACTGATACTCCCAAGGCGATGAAACACTCTGCAAAACGACCGCTCGAGTCTGTCCTTATTGCCGTTCTGGTACCTGGATTTACACGCTTCAAGTTATACAAATACGTAGTGAACCGGGTGAATGACTCTGCATGGCTGCCTCTGATTAGCTCCAGGGCCTTCCATCTAGCACGCCATGCGGTGGCATACGAGATTTCGAATCCAAACATTTCCTGAACGTCTTGAAATATGTCCTTTGGAGTTAGTGCTCGACTGGCGTTTATAAATTTGTTTTTAAAAAGGTTACCCAATATTTTCTTATTGGCTTGACGATGGCCAGGGTTCAGTTGGGTCCTCGAACAAGTGTGTTTGTCAACCAATGTTCTTACCATAAACATACCAGTATCTCCAACGGACTGCGCTTTCATAAGCCACTTACACTCATCTCGGACACATACAATCTCGTACCTTTTGGTGCAAGACCTGTTCCTCTTATACTCAAAACCTTCTTTAAGAAATTTCTGCCCAACCGCTAAAATCATTTGCTCTTTCGTATCAAAAACTTGTCCGTCTTTAACCCTTTGACTACGTCTATAAGGTACGACTTCGTTGTTCTTCGCCAAAAAATCTTGGCTTGGAATGAGAGGAGACATACCAAAATAATCATTTACGCCTTCTCGTAACTTGAAAGGTTCCACACCTTCTTCGTTTTCTTCATCTTCTTCTTCGTCTGATAAATCAATATCAGTTAAACCTGTCATGTAAACATGAGATTCATATTCTGCACATCCGGCAAACTTTCTACGCTCGTATTCTTCTTCGTCTTCTTCTTCTTGTTGTTGTTGATGTTGCGTCACTTGGACAAGTTCAGGATAAGAAGTATCGTAAGACTGTTGTATTTGTGACTCAGTATAGACTTGAGGACTATACATTGGTTCTTCATTTATAGCGTTCGAAGTATCACTGCCATCACCTCCACCGGCAAGAAATGCATCAACGTAAAGTATAGGAGCTTTAGTTGACTGTTTTGCGAATTGCAGAAACGCCCTAACATCTTCGTCGTCGATTACCTGAAATATTTGGCGCTGGAACTTGTACGCTATATTCATTACTCCATTTGAAGGGTCGATTTCGCATTTTCGACAAGAGTAATCAACCAAATGTTAATATGTTGTGTTTAATTTCAGTTTAACACCTTTTGTCACCGTTTCTTCAGAAAGAACGTAATCCCGTCCCTCGACTCCTTCAGCCCACCACCCACCAGAACGAAGATATACGTTTGCTTTTTCATCACTACAACTCATGTCGAAAACACAGGAAAGTTTTTAAGGAAAATGAAGTTTTCACCTTTGTTTGTCCAAAAACCAATGAGAATCAAGATGGAAATAGAAACATAGTTGATAAATGAAGATGAATGAGCAAAGTGTAACTATGGAATGCTTTCACTTGAAGGTATATTTCTTGAAGATGAAGGTTACTCAAAATAAGCATTAGAAAAACCCTAAACCCTCATATTCTATATATAAGGGGATAGGAAAGAGACAATTACAATAAAGGCCCTTAGAGTCTATGACTCCTCTAAAGGGCAACAAAAGATAACTGAACTAACGGATATGTAAACAAACTAAGCTAGAATAACGGATAGACCCTTGACTTCTTCACAACCCAAAAGGAGGGTCTAACATTCTCCCCCTTTGGGAAGAAGTCAGAAGGGTGGTGGTAGCTTCAGCGCCGGCTCCCACTTGGATAACTGGAGGTACTCGTCCCACTCTTCGATGATTCTCGATCGTAGCTTTAATGCAGCTTCAACTCTCCGGAACATCAGTCTCTCCTTAAGCTTCTCCTCGATCAGGTTCATTGCCTCAAGTACCTTCGCCTTTCCGTCATTATGCTTCGTCTTCGGAATCTGATCAGTTAACAACCTGCTCCGAAGCCCGTTGTATACATACAGAAGGGTGCCATCACAAAACTGAGCGAGTTCCCCGAAGCGCATGAACTTCCGCTCTTTCTTCTTCTGTGTGAGGTAGACGACACCGTGTTCTGGAATGTTTGTCGGGAGGTAGAGGCTGTAGGAACCGATGGCTGGTGCTTGCAGATTCGGTCGAAGTAGATTCACTTTCGGCTGACGGCTCTCGATGGCCATCTGGTAGTCCGTCACACGCGCCAAAGTAATTATGTGACGAACATACTTCTTTAACACTTCTAGGCCATCGGGGAGGTACTCGGGGCGGAGGATTGGACCTTGCAGATACTTGATTAACGTGAGAAGGTCTTCAAGATGAATCCTGTCGAGATCTACTTCTGTGAAAGTCCACGCTTGAAGTTCTCCGGCGGGTCTGCCTGTTCCGTACATAAGGACGTCAAACTAGAGAAATAACTGGTACCCGTGTCTGTAGGGTCGTACCGCAGTTACTTTCCTGAATCGACGCCTTAGTCGAGTTCTTCTGTGCTTCGCCCAAATGCAAACCCTTTGGTGGACGTAAGCAGTTCTGCGTCGAAGCTTCTTCAAGTGAGAGATCCCGAAGAATACTTTTCGGGACCAAGTGTGGAGCTTCTCTTGCTGGAAGATCTTCGAGAAAGACTCTTCCAGGAATGGCCTGAAGATCACGGAATGATTCCAGTTGAGCTGAATGATGGTCGGTGTCGGAGAGTCTGGAATGGTTGTTGTGATACTGGGAGGCGCGTCTGATTCTGGAAAGTCGACCGTTGGCAGGAATCGGTTGTACTCGCTGTTGCTGACGATATCATCCCCTTTCTTTTGGAAACGAAGGCTCTGGGCAAGCGAACGGAGTATCCTTCTAGCTTCTTCCGGAATCTGTAGCTCAGAAGGATCTGTCGGTGCCGATTCTGGGGCGATGATGTCAACTTCAGCTGTGGGCTTCTCGTGAGGAAATTGGATTACCTCGTCCAACGCTATCGACTCATAATGGAACTGCTCGACGTCCAGTTGCTCGTCATCAGAATCCTCATAAAGTGGAGCGGTTTTGAACGGAGTTGTTGCCGATGCTGAAGCTGGTGCAGAAGATGGTCCAGAACCTGAGGCTGAGGCGAGGTCGATACAAAGCCTTTTGCTAGCTTGCATCTCCCCCTCATGAGGACCTGGTGCGGAGTCATCAGGGTCATCATGCCTCCGTTTGGAAGGCTGAGCCTAAGACCTGCACAAAGCCTCTAGTTCCCGGATGCGGCGGTAGGCAATCTCGAGCTGCTCGTCCCTGGCAGCTATCTCGGCTTCTCGTCTGCTCACCTTCTTGGTCAGGCCGTCCACCTGGAGGGTATACCCGGCAATCACGAGTTGATGTTCCGCTTCGGTTACTTAGCCAGGGATCTCGGGCAGATCACTTGATCTCGGAGGAGGAAAGCGGAGGACATCCCCGGAATGTCTGGTGATCAGAGCTTCGGTTGGTGGAGCGGTTTCCACGTGTTTCCCTTTGACTTGGCGTTTGATCTCCTGAAACTCCCGATCCCGGTCTTCGTTCAGTTTCCGAGATGCCTCTATATCGGCTTGTCGTCGTTGGTTGGCTTCGGCCAAGGCTTTCTCAAGTGCCTCGACCCGTTTCTCTCTGGCCGCATCTGCCTCCTCTAACCGCTGTAGTCGTGAGTGGACAACTTTAAGGATGTCGTCCGAATCCGTCAGACCCGGTCCCGATGATGTTGCGTGGGCGTCTTTAAGGATTTCGCCTGAATCCGTCGGACCTAGTCCCGAAAGTGGTTCACCCGAGGCATCTTGTGCCCCAGTTGTCGTAAAAAGTCCCGCGAAGGAGCTCTTTCGGCCTGTATCCACAGCTGGTATGGGGTTGACCGTGGCAGGGCTTCCTGACGATCCTCGAACTGCGTCCATTGACGCACGAACTACGTCTGTTCCGGCCGAGCCCCGTAGGATCTCGACTTGTGATTCCCCCAAATGTGTCCTAGGAAACGAAGGGATACCAAAGATCCTGCCAAGTGGCTCTAAGACTCGAGGTGCTCAGAAAGAAGGCGAGACGTGCGGCAGCTCCTCTCTTATCTCAACATTGACCACCTCCGAGTGAGTGATCAATGGAAGTTGTGCTAAGTCCCCGTGAGAAGTTGAAACGATCATCTGTTGAGAGATGGCCGAGTGGCTGGTTGGGGC
Source organism: Centaurea solstitialis (assembly GCA_030169165.1). Lineage (NCBI taxonomy): Eukaryota > Viridiplantae > Streptophyta > Magnoliopsida > Asterales > Asteraceae > Centaurea > Centaurea solstitialis. Next base: position 17,923,985 of record CM058044.1, on the reverse strand, counting down.
GTGCAAATGCACTGGTTGGCTGCCAGCGACTTGACCCGACAGCATAGGCTGACTGGTCGATATGAGGGTTGCCTCTGTGGGGGTTTGACTCGGGTTAGGGAGGTCAACCGGTTCTAGACTCCTAGTGGTCTCTTCATCTCCGACCTGTTCTCGGATCTGTAACCACTCTTCATCTATGTGGACCTCTTCATCTTCGGTCTCTTTTTCTAGACCCTCACCTTCACCCTCACGACCTTCCCCGCCTTGTCTCTTCAAGTCAGTCTCAACTTCCTCTCCATCTTCCAAGCGATTGATGGTTCGGTCATCGGACGCCAAGTCACCTCCGAGGTTGAGGTCATCAGAAAAATCGTCATTGGAGGATGACGTCGCTTCATCATCCTCATCCGGCTGGGCCTTGCTGCCTTTGACCGGTACCAACTCCGTGAATTCCTCATCGAAGCCGTAGTCCACTTGCTTGGACTCGGTGGCCTCTTCGTCGACGTCACGACGGTCGGATGGTGTGTGCTCGGAAGAGTGGCCACCGTCGGAGTCATCGTCGGATGGTTTGGCCGATGGATCGCCATGTTGGCGAGGTGCCGTGGCCGTATGAGGCGGTGAGGGAATGTGTGCTTGTTCTTGTGGGGAAGCTTCCACATCCTCACCGGTAGGCTATGGTTGTTGCGGCGGTGAAGACACTCGTGGTTCTTCGGAGATAGGGGATGGAGTATCATGGTGGATCCCGGTGTACTGCTTGATCCTGGCACCGATCATGCACTCAGGATCAGATAAGATCGCGGCTTGCTCTTCAGAAAAAGTACGGGTTCATGCCCGATGAGATCTCCCTTCTACCATTCGCTGGTAGGCTACCTCAGCAACGTTCCTAGACCAGTGCGGAATGGTGGAAGTACCAACTATTATACCTGCTTCGCCCCTCACGTCCACACTCATCACCCCGGAACCGGATACTCCCCCCGTGGAGATCCGGCGCGTCGTGCCTGAGGTACGACGCTCAGTTGGGACGGGTCGCGCACTCTGGGTAGGGTTCCCTGGTTCTGAGGAGTCCGTAGATGCGACTTCTAGGCCTATGGATACCCTATAAAGTCCTGCTCTCACCGCCGACTGATCCGCCATGTCTAGAACGCGCTCGGGCACTGGCATCTCCACTTGTCCCGATTTGAGGGTCCGCTTGTTTGTTCTTGAGATCTGCTTGCTTTGGAACCTTGGGTGGCCCGAACGACGACGAACCTCAGGATGGCGATCCATATGATCGCGGATCATCAGACTGAAGAATCTCATCCAAGGGATGGACGAGTGTTGGTTCCAGGCAGTGTCGACGTCCCGAATGACGTCTTGCTAGAGTTGCGACGCGACATTGATCCTTCGTTCGTAGGAGATTGAGTGGATCACGTGCCACAGTTGGGTTGATGCCTTATCCACTCCACGGGTCTTAGAGGATAGGCACCTGTTCATCAGATTGAATAGGGTGAACCACAATGGGGGCAGCATGCTCTGGGATACGTGAGAGATCCCGTTAAGGTGTTGGTTCTTGGCCGGCAGGACTCCTAGGGCGAGTATCTCGCTGAAGAGTTCAGGTCCAGAGACCAGTGGGTCGAATGGAGCTTCGGCAGTCTCAGCTGGTAAGTGAAGGATACATCGGAAGTCCTCCAAAGTGACGGAGAGCTCCGTCTGGTCAACGCGTCCTACCAGAGTCAGGACGTCGTCTCGGGTTTCGAGGTGGGAGGTAGCCCAGAACTGCTGCACGTAGATCATCGACACGTTCACCACAGCTTGCATACCATAAGCAACCGGGTGTGCCTTGAAAATTTTGACGATCACCTCGTCTTGCACCTGGATGTTGTGTAGATCCACATACTCGTTGTTCTGAGTAATGGGACGTAGAGCAGCCTGCGAGATTAGTGCACGATCGGTAATGTTGTCGATCGACGAGGGAGGGTTGTTTTGTTGTCGAGCCATTTCTGACCAAACATAACAAGTATAGAAGTTAGTACACAAGAAAATTGCTAAGTGTTGAAAAACAAAACTCAACTTGGGGAGCACCAAAACCCGAGTCGGGTTTTGACATTTCCCGAGTCGGGAAAGGTGAAAACCCGATTCGGGAAAAGTTGTTTCCCGAGTTGGCTTGTTTCACACTTGAAAATCTCCTTGAACGAACACGAGTCGAGAAACTCGAATACCCGAGTCGGGTTATTCAAGTTTCCCGAGTCGGGAAAGGAGATAGACAAAAATTAAGATGATAAGTTTCCCATGGAAACCCGAGTCGGGAAACAAGGTTTCCCGAGTCGGAAAAGAGTTTTAACACTTGGTATTTTTATAAAAATTTCAAAATATCTTGGCATAAAATACGAGTCGGGAAACTCAAAAACCCGAGTCGGGTTTTCATGTTTCCCGAGTCGGAAAACGAGAAAGTTGAAAAATTCCTTGCCAAAAATCCGAGTCGGGAAACTCGAAAACCCGAGTCGGGTTTTCATGTTTCCCGAGTTGGGATACTTGAATGAGGTCGTCGTCCCCGAGTCGGGAAACCTCAAGAACATTCAAGTTTCCCGACTCGGGTTATTTGAATATCCCGAATCGGGAAACCGAAACTGTTCGGTTTCTCGACCAAAAACCGCTCAAAAACAACGATCCGACCCACCAAACTTGTTGTAAATGATGCATAGAAGCTAAAAACAAGTTCAAAAACACTTTTAGACCGATCGAACGTCCCGAAAACCCATTCCAAAGAGTTTGGGTTTCAGGTTTATGCAAAACTTTTAGGATTCGATTCGGCCTTAAAGATGACAGAATTTAACGATATGATTACGTAAGGGTTGCTCGAAATCTTACCTTGAATTCGATGAAGTGATCGGAATTGAATTCGGAGCAAAAACGAGAGCGATTGAGATCAGCGGTTATGGGAACTCGAGAGAGGAAAAGTTGAAAGATTTTGGAAAAAGTGAATAGTAAAATCTGATTTTGACCTTTTATATTTTCCAAGAATTATACTGTGTTTGGTTGAAATAATACTGTTTGGCTCTCTCTTTTTGGCTCTCTTAACCCGAGTTTCACCAATTTGCAAAACGGATCCCTGGACTACAAGTTTCACAACATGTGCAAAACGAGTCCCTGAACTTGTTAGTTTTGAAATTTTCAAAAACAGCCCCTGAACTTATGTTTCAGAAAATGGCAGACTTAGTCCCCAAACTTGTAAGTTTGGAAACATGTCACTACCACCCCCTGAACTTTCAAGTTCACAAAAGTCTAGAAGTTTAGCCCATGAACCCTTACGAATCGACAAACCTGGAAATTTTCTTCGGGTATTAACTGTGTAACCCCGGGATTGGATTTTGTGCGAGTTCTGATAAGAGGTAATCAGAAGTCGTTGTTAAGATCCACACCTACAAAACAAATAAAAGGCGGTATCCAAAGTGATGTGGATACGAGAACATTAGCACAACAAGCAAACAAATACAAGACACTCCCCCTAGATTCATGCATACTCTAAAAGGCTCCCCCTACACACATGCATACATTATACAGACCGGCTCCCTCTAGACCTCTGGTGGTAGGTCTAGCATTCCTAACTTGTTTATGAGAAAGAAATGGCATTTTTCATCAAACGGCTTAGTGAACAGATCAGCAAGCTGAAGGTCACTTTCCACAAAATACAGTTCAATGTTACCTTTCTCGACGAGATCCTTGATGAAGTGATATCGGATGTCAATGTGTTTCGTCCGAGAATGTTGAACTGGATTTGCCGTGATTTGAATCGCACTCTTGGAGTCACAATAAATAGGAATCCTCTGCATGATGTATCGAAAGTCGGAAAGTTGGGTTTTCATCCACAGAACTTGTGAACAACAACACGCAGCGGCGACATATTCTGCCTCCGCCGTAGAGAGGGAAACACAGTTCTGTTTCCGGGATGACCAACTAACCAACTTGTCCCCGAGGAACTGAGAAGCTCCGGAGGTTCTCTTTTTGTTCAGCTTACAACCTGCGTGATCTGAATCTGTGTAGGCGATTAGTTCAAAACCATAATCCTTTGGGTACCAAAGGCCAAAACCAGGTGTGCCCTTCAGGTACCTAAGGATTCTTTTGACAGCAGATAAATGTGATTCATGAGGATCACACTGAAAACGAGCACAGACACCCGTGGAGAATACGATATCAGGTCTACTAGCCGTGAGATAGAGCAAGGAACCAATGATTGCCCGATAATTCTTCTGATCTACCGGTTTGCCAAAAGAGTTGGCATTTAGTTGAAAATTTTTGGGCATTGGTGTAGCAGCAGAGTTTGAACCACCGAAATCAAAACGTTTGAGTAAATCATGAACGTATTTAGATTGGTTTATAAAAATGCCGTCAGGGCGTTGTCGAACTTGAAGTCCTAGAAAGAACGTCAACTCGCCTATCATGCCCATTTTAAACTGTGATTTCATGGTGTTTTCAAAATCCTTGCACAACTCAGGCTTCGTATATGCAAAAATGATGTCATCCACGTATATCTGTACAATAATTAAATCACTACCTGATCTTCGAAGAAATAAGGTGGGGTCGATTGTACCTTTCTTGTAGCCAGCTCCAGTCAAGTAAACAGTAAGAGTTTCATACCATGCTCGAGGAGCTTGCTTGAGACCGTAAAGCACCTTGTCCAATACATAGACATGAGATGGATACCTCGGATCCACGAATCCTTCAGGTTGTTCGACATATACCTCTTCTTGAAGAACTCTATTTAAGAAGGCGCACTTGACATCCATCTGGTAGACAGTCATGGTTTTGTGCGCGACATATGCGAGGAAGATCTGAATAGCCTCAATCCTGGCTATAGGCGCAAACGTCTCGTCATAATCGATACCCTCTTGTTGGCGATACCCTTTGGCAACTAACCGGGCCTTATTTTGGATAATAAGGTCATTTTCATCTTTCTTGTTCCGAAAAATCCATTTCAAGCCAATAATAGATTTCCCCATGGTCTAGTCACCAAACATCACACCTTATTGCGCTCGAACTCAGCTAACTCTTCTTGCATTGCCCGTACCCAGTCTGGATCAAAGAGAGCTTGCTGGACATCTGACGGTTCAAAATCACTCAAGAACCCGCCAAAGAGAATCAGGTTGTCAACATTCTTCGAGATCTGGTCTGAACAGATTGAGAGGGACTCCCAATGATTTGGGAGGAGGGGTGATCCCTAGTCCACTTTCTGGTATGTGGGAGTGTGACATATGCTTGCTGATTGTTTGATGCATCATTCTCGTCGTGCACTGCTAAGACCTCTGACTGGTTCCCACTTGAAGAGCCTTCTTGAAGATTCGTTAGTGGTTCTATGTTAAGAACAACTTCCAACCGGGGCTCCCGTACTACCTGAGCATAGGTTCTTTGAGTGGAGCTCGGTGAAGGTAGAGGAGCATCTTCAGGATGCAAGAACAGGGTGTGTTGTCTGTTCTCGGACAGGTTCCGGAGAAGCAACAGTTGGAGGTTCTGTTGAAGAAGTTTCAGGGGGAGAGACCACTTACTCTGGTGTCACTGAATTTGTTGAAGTACTCGATGATGGCTCTGTCACGAAGGCATCAGATGACACAGAAGTGGTAGTTGAACCAGCTTGAGCAGGAACTACGATTGGTCTAGTGAGAGTCGGTAGATCGTAGTCTGCAAGGTCTATGAAGTCTGAAGCAAAAGAGTTAGATGCAGAATCTGTGCTCGGTGGTGCGGTGGACAATTCAGGCAGCAAGGCATTTGGATTACTAGGGCATGCATCAGAATAAGTTTCAGTTTCAGAAAAGTCAACATTTGAGCTTTCCAAGATAGTTCGGGTGCGTTTGTTGAATACCCGATAAGTCTTTGAGTTATGTGAGTATCCGATAAAGATAGACTCATCAGACTTAGGGTCAAACTTACCCAAATCATCTCGGTTATTAAGAACATAGCATTTACATCCAAAAACTCTAAAGTAATCGATGTTAGGCTTACGCTGTTCGATCATCTCGTAAGTGGTTTTACCGGTCCGCTTGACGATCAGAGTTTGATTTTGCGTGAAGCATGCTGTAGAAACGGCTTTAGCCCAGAATGCTTGCGGAATGCCTGAGTAAGCCATCATAGATCTCGCTGCTTCGACCAACGTCTGGTTCTTCCTTTCTACAACTCCATTTTGTTGAGGAGTACATACCGCTGAGAAATTGTGAGAGGTGCCCACATCTTCAAGGAAGGATTGCATCTTTGCATTCCGAAACTCGGTCCCGTTGTCACTACGTAGCTTCTTCACTTTGCGACTCAACAGAATTTGAATCCGCTTGATGAAGGCAATTATCTGATCAGCAGCGTCAGATTTGGCTCGTAGAAATTCAAGCCAAGTGAACCTTGAGAACTCATCAACGAGAACCAGCATGTATTTCTTTCTGGCTAGGCTCTTGACTCTCATAGGTCCACACAGATCCATGTGAATCATGTTAAGTGGACTTTTGCTGTTGGTATCCATTTTTGGTAGATGCAAGCTTCTTCTCATCTTTGCTTTTTCACATGCGGGACACAGAGTATCCTTTGAAAGATGAGTCTCGGGTAGTCCCTTGACCAGGCGTTTTGAAACCAACTTGTTCATATCCTTGAAATTCTGATGACATAGCCTTCGGTGCCATAACCAACTGTCCTCCTTAGATGCCTTGGAGAGCAAACAGATCGCATTCATTGGTTGAGAAAGAGCTTCAAATTGAGGGTGTGTCTGAGAGATTGAACGAAAGACAGTGGAATACAGATTGTCGTTCCTCCGTGCATTGAGAACAACATTACCGTCTTCATCGTTCACATCACTTCCATACAAGAATTGTTTCACCCAGTAGCCATTATCACAAAACTGGCTTGAGCTAAACATGTTGTATCCTAATCCCTTGACATACCGTACATCCTTAATGATGTATCTTCCATCGGTGATCTTCCCGTAACCCAACATTGGCTTTGGAGTCTTGTCTGGCGTGTTGATATATCCCTCGAACCTTTCGACATAGTCGAAAAGGAAGGACCTTTGACCAGTCATGTGTCTATATGCTCCAGAATCAAAGTACCACACATGACTGACCTGCAAAACGGATTAATCTTGTTTAGGGACCCATTGCCAAATGGGTTCCTTAGGGTTAGAGATAGATGAAACTGTTGGTGTAGTCCCCTTTTTGGATTTCTCCTTAGGCGCAAAGAACTTCACTAACGAAGAGGATTTAGATTTCCCTCTTTTCCTTCCCTTTCTCTTTCGAGAACTGTCATTAGAATTATGAGCATTAAGAGAGTTAGCCACACCATAGCACAAGAAATTATCAAACATAGAACACATGTCATTACGAAAAGCATCAAAAACATTGTTCAAGTTACGATTACTGTTTACATACATGTTTGCTTTAAATCCTACACTAGGTGGGGCATGGCCTAAACCTGCATGGCTAGGACCACGCCTCTTAGGGAAAGCAGTAAACTGGTTGTTCCTTTCTTGATGATCCTTTCTTAGTGGCTTCACATTCTTTCCACCATCTTTCCTTCTCCCATCTGCATTAAAAGCATGGTGTGAGTTAGAGGACGGTTTAGTAGAAATGGATTTGCCACCTTTTCCAGATGACGGTTTTGAAAAATTAGGTTTTGTGGAATGGAAAGGTTGATTTGGTTTTAACCGAGATGTCTCACCCACTTCAAAAGTAGTCGAATTAAAGTCAAGACTTTTAATGGGTTTGACTGAGGCACAAGCATCGTTAGATTTTGAATTCTTGTTCTGGAGTCCCTTAGGTGTGTGAGGCTTAACTGACTTCTCCTTGTCAGTACCTACACATTTTTCACTCTTGGGGTTATTTTTCTCAGAACCTGAAGCTTGTGACTCAGTAGACTTCTCAGGTTTAGAAACAACATTTTTCTTTTTCTTTGGTATAAAACCAGAAGGATCATCACCCTCATCTAAAAATACCTTCAATTCATATTCAACATTTGGATCTAGGTCCAACTTAGGTTTGGCTGACCTAAATTCGGTTAGAAGAGGTGTTCTATTGGTACAGGCAAACCAAGGATCGGGGCCATCAAGCATAGGAAGATGTGCTTCATCATCTCCAGAATTCAAAGAGTCAGAGTTCTCAAAATCATGTACTTTCCTTTTTAAAAGAGATATTGACACATCTTGATTAACAAAAGTTTGGCGATACATCATCTCCTTTTCATAAAGCAGTTCCTTTTCTAATTCAAATTGAACTTCTGGGATGATGAGTCAATTTTGAAGATCCACAAATTTGGTTTTGAAAATAGTGAAAGAAGAATTTGCGGTTTCACACTCCGAAGAAAGCCTAATTCTCTCGGCGTTAGCCTCGAGTAAGTCTTTTTACAGAGAGTTTATCAAGTGGTCTTTTTCCGAGACAATGACTCTAAGATTCAGAATTTGATGTTGACAGGCATCTAGATCCATGGCTTTTAATCTAAGTCCAAACACCTCATTTTCTAGCTCAACTAGGTCGGGACTCTTAGTTGCGGAAACATCCGTGGGTGGGATAACTAAGGTCTCCTTAGATAATTCGATTTCCCTAGTGGCATAGCTAGTGTTCAAATCAGCATAATTGATTGGAGGCATAGCTACACGAGGGGTTCTAGCCTTGATACCCTCCCAAGAGGGATCGGTATTGGTAAGATCACTAGCTGGAATGAAGATAGGTCTATTGGCAGCGGGACTGGTGGGAGGATTGCTAGTGGTGCTGTTGGACAGACTGGTGGTTCTGGTGATGGTCTCACCGTTAATGACTTCGGTATAGGTGATAGTCTGTTTAACATACTCCTCAGTAACATGTCCTCCTACAAAGGCTGGCTTAGGCTTGGAAGCGGCCATATTCTCAAAGTTGTATAGATTTGAAGGTGCTTTTTCCAAAACGTGATTTTCGGCAAGTCCTAGTCCGGGTCTACCTTTGTAAAAATGATTTTTGTTGGCATTCTTGGTGAGGATACTCAGAGTCTGTTTAGATTGTCCTCGTTTAAAATTGTTGTCTTCGAGCTCTTGGATTTTTGAGAAACGTTTAGTTTTTCTTCTGAAAGTAACTGAAATTTGATTGAGACCTCCCCATGATTACTGTTAAGTTCCTCATGGGATTTTTGAAGAGACAACAATTTATTTGACAAATTTGACTCTCTAACACTAGACTCAAGTACCTCTCGATTATAATTTAATGTCAACTCTTCGAGAGAGCTCTTATAGATAGCACTGTCAATTCTAAATTTCGTGACGAGAGTTTTTTCCGATTGGAGGTCTCTCTCTAAGTCACAAATTTTAGCTTCTAACAGTGAGATAGTATCAGTAATATCAGAGATAGAGGATACCTCAGAAGCTTCGTTGTCGTGGTGAGTGCTAGGACCAATACCATCCGGTCCTTCAAAGTCTGCCATCAAGCAGTGTCCTTTTACCAGCTGATCTTCCTCATCCGAGCTCTCCTCTTCATAAACCCAGTTTTCCTCCTCCACTAGCAGCGCAACCCCTTTTTCTTTCTTCCTCAACAAGGCATCCTTTTTCTCGAAGTAAGCTGCATCCTTGTACTTCACCGTGCACTCCTTGGTGTAGTGTCCCGGTTTGCCACACTTGAAGCAAGTGGGACCTTGCCCATCAGATCTTGGAAGTGGGGCTTGCTGAGGAGTGGGGTTTTCGTTGATGGATTTCTGTGGCTGACTTGACTTCTGACTACCTTGGTCAATGGGGATTGGATGATCTTCCCTAGGGGGTAGTCTGTTGGAGCTGCTTCCTCGTTGATCAGGCCTAAGATGGTCACCTTCGATGAAATTTCCTTTTCCATGCTCAATCCTTTCATCGGACCAGCGGTCGCTTTTTCCTTGCTCGTACCCAAACTCAGATCCTTGTTCGTGTCTTCCACCTCCATATCTGCCTCCATATCTGCTCTCATTTCCTTGCCTGTTGTAGCCTAACTCAAAACCATACTGTCTGGAATTTCCCCGATAGTTGAAGTCGGGATTCTGTCCGCACCAATTACCCTGATAGTTGGAGCCTCCTTGATAGTCTATGTAAGTGCTATCACGTCGGGGATTGTCTCTAAACCTTCCTTGCTCGTTTCTACCCTGATCATATGACCGATACCTTTCTCCCTACTGATATCCTCCTCTCCCCTGCTTGTTGAACTGATATCTGCCCGAAGATTGATGTCCCCCTCTTCCTTGACCCATTTGGTTTCCGCCTTGAAACCTTGATCCTCGAGAACCGGTGAATCCCCGGTTTGCATTCAACCTTTGCACGTTGTGGGAGATCAAGGCAAGGGATTCATTCATGTTGAATAGTTCTTCATCCGAGATATTGATGATCATGGGTTCATCCGGGTGTTGCATGCCTTGGTTGTAGCTCTGATTGAACTCGTGGTTGAAATCTTCCGGATGTTAAGGAAGAGGCATGTTGTTAAACGAGGTTGGTTGTCTTGGAGCGGAACTGGGTCCTCCAAAGGGCACCGCAGCAAGTGCCAGAGGATCAATTCCCCTTTTTGATCTACCACCAGTGATGTATTCCTCGTGTTGTACCATCATGCTGAAGAGGTCGTGCAGTCCAATAGCTCCCAAATTCCTGCTCAGCTGAATATTGATGGCCATGTTTTGCCATTCTTGTGTGAGGTTTTTCAGGAACTTGACATTGACCTCATACTTGGTCTTCTCCACTCCCAATCTTTGGAGATCGTAGACAAACGAGTTCAGTCGTTGGTAAGACTCTGTCAGGGATTCGTTCTCCCGAGCTCGGAATCCTTCGTAGGCATTCAGTGCACTCTCCTTTTGACTTTCCAAGGCTGTGTCTCCACCTTGCATCTGTTGTTCAATCTCTAGCCACACATCCCTTACGTTCGTCAGGCTGTCTACTCGGGCACACATGTCGTTAGGGAATGCCATGATAAGGAGAGTGAGAGCACGTTTGTCGATGAGATGACGCTCTATCTGTTCTGGGGAGTACATATCAATTGGTTTCTCCACGACGTAGGCTGGTAGCGCTGGGCAAGTATCCGTGCGAGGAACTGCTGCTACAGTGACGGTAGGTCTGATCGGGCCCTCACGGATTGACTTGATGAGGTTTTCGTCAAGAAGGTCTAGGAAGTGGATCATCCGACGCTTCCACTGCTGATATTCGCCCACAACAAGTACTGGCGGGCGAGATTCTGACCCAATGCCGATGATCTCTTTCGACATCTTGATCTCGCAACAAGAGGATCTCCTTCGAATAGATGACTTGGTTTAAAAAGAAACTTTTGAAAAACACTGTTGCTTCGAGAGCCTCGTGACACAAATAGATTGAGAAAGTTTGGATTTTCGAAAAACGGCTAAGTGTCGAATTTGAGACGAAAATTGAAAATTTCTGGGCTCAAAGAGGCAAAACCCGACTCGGAAAATGATATTTTCCGACTCGGATTTGGCACACGAAGTCCGAATCGGGAAATGGTAATTCCCGACTCGGATAACAGGATTTCCCGACTCGGGTTATGACATAACCCGATTCGGAAAATGAAGCTTGGTGAAAATAAGGAGCAAGACCCCAATTCGGAAAACCGATCCCACAATTCGGAAAATCAAGTTTTCCGATTCGGGAAATGGGTGAAAGCCGATTCGGGAAATGGACAATTACCCGATTCGGAAAATTTGAACTGATGATCAGCTCAAGTAATCCGAGTCGGAAAACCTGTCCAGAAACTCCGAAAAATCACTTAAAAAACGACCAAAAACACTTAAAGAATCAGTGTTAAGAGCTCCAATTGATGTAAAACTTATAAAGAAACCTTGTGGAACCTCTTAACACTTAAAATCAATCCTAAAAGTGTGTTTTTAGGATCAAAATGACCCAAAAAGTTTGATAAAAAAGTTTTCAAAAAGTTTGTGAAATCATTCAAAACAACCAAGAGATCTATCAAAGGAAGGCTCTGATACCAATTGTTTGTCCAAAAACCAATGAGAATCAAGATGGAAATAGAAACATAGTTGATAAATGAAGATGAATGAGCAAAGTGTAACTATGGAATGCTTTCACTTGAAGGTATATTTCTTGAAGATGAAGGTTACTCAAAATAAGCATTACAAAAACCCTAAACCCTCATATTCTATATATATAAGGGGATAGGAAAGAGAAAATTACAATAAAGGCCCTTGGAGTCTATGACTCCTCTAAACGGCAACAAAAGATAACTGAACTAACGGAAATGTAAACAAACTAAGCTAGAATAACGGATAGACACTTGACTTCTTCACAACCCAAAAGGAGGGTCTAACAACCTTCACTTATTTTTTTGAGAAATACATTTTGTTCCTCAAGAACCACCGGTTTAAATAAAATCTTGAGTTTTGTAAAGTACAATTATTACATTAAAGTTTTTTGTATTTTGTGGAAAAAAACACTGTAAATTGTACAATAAATTCAGTCTTTTTAATTACTTTCACGTGAGTAAATAGTGTAAATTGTACTATAAAATATAGTTGGATAATAATTAGGGTTAGGGTTTTCTTAGGGAGCTAACACGTGGACCAATGGGGAATAGACAAATCACCAGGTACCGCTAATAGGGGTGGGCGGTGTTAGCGGCATGTGTGAGGTGGCAGATAAGGTGGCGGTGACGTGGAGATAGGTGGTCCAATCAGGTATCGACGTGTGGCGGGTGCCGCTAATAGGGGTGGGACCCGTTAGCGGTTGACGTGTCCGGTCAAAGAACGGTCAACATCTATGTGGCGCCTACGTGTATTCACCCGGACCAACGGATGAACGCCACGTCACCCCTGCCGCTATTGGTAGTGGGGCCCGTTAGCGGCACCTACTCTTTTACGCCGGAGATTGCCTTTTTGGCCGGATAGCGGTCGCCAGCGGCCATTAGCGGCCGCCGGTTAGCGGGCCGGTGGGTATTCGGCGAAAACGAGTTAGAGAGAGGGTAGGAGATGAATCTGATTTTTCCGGGTGGGTATAAAAATTAATTTCTCTTTTGTATTTCTATTATGTTGCATTCACATTTTCATTCTCATTTTCTAAAACTAATCAAATATGTACTTAGTTAATTAAACATGAAAAAATTATTTAAATAGCCATTTGGAAAAACCCTTTTAACCTCATACCCATTATCTCCCAAAAATTCACCTTATACCCATGTAGCCGATATCCGACAATCGCTATGGGACTCCGGCGACCGCTATCTGGCTAAAACACAACTCCGGCAAGATTTCTAATTAAGGGGCTGCCGCTATGGACCCCACCTCCAATAGCGGCAGCCGTGAATTTTTATCATGGTTGCCTCCCCTTCTTCATATGGTTGCCGCTAATGGTGTTCAATATATGGGTATTCATTGATAGCAGCAAAACATGTGTTTAATATATATATATATATGTGTGTGTGTGTGTTCAATATATAGAATGTAGAAAGCAAGGGTGCCGCTAATGGTGTTCAATATATGGGTATTCGAGAAATTAATTATTTTACCCACTCAGGTAAAATGAATTCATCTCGTAGCCTCTCTCTCACCCTAATTCACCTAATACCCACCGATACGCAATCCACCCACCGCTAAGGGCCTCAATGTACCGCTATCCGGCCAAAACGGTGACTAGGCAAAAAAGTCATAGGTGCCGCTAACGAGACCCACCGCTAATAGCGGCACCGGGTACGTGGCGGCACCCTATTGGTCCGTCAACAACACGTAGGCGCCACATAGGAGGGTTTGACCAGACACATCAGCGCCACCCGGCTCTTTTTTATTGGTCCGCACACGCCACGTCACGCCACCTCACCTGCCACATCACCACCCACCGCTAACAACCCCCACCCCTATTAGCGGTACCCCCTGATGTGTCTTAACGCCATTCGTCCACATGTCAGGCCCTAAGAAAACCCTAATTCCTCCCCTTCTATTATTTTTAGTACTTGTTGCAGTGTTTACTCACGAGAAAGTAAATAGGATGTACAATTGACACTGCTTACTCACGAGAAAGTAAATAGGATGTACAATTGACACTGCTTTTTCCATAGCATACAAAAACTTTAATTTACATTGTACAAGTTACGGTGTTTTTTTCTATAAAATACAAATAATTTTAACCAAGACATTGTACAATTTACTGTGTTTTTTTCTATAAAATACAAAAAACTTTAACCAAGACACTTGTACTTACAAAACTAACAATTTTATTTATACCGGTGGTTCTTGAGGAACAAGATGTCAATTTGAAAAAAAATAAGTGAAGGGAAGGTGAGAACTTCATTTTCCTTACAAACTTACTTGTGTTTTCATCATGAGTTGTGATGATGAAAAAGCAAATGTATATCTTCGTTCTGGTGGGTTCTAGACTGAAGGAGTCGAGGGATGGGATTACGTCGTTTTTGAAGAAACGGTGACAAAAGGTGTTAGACTGAAATTAAACACAACATATCAACATTTGGTTCGTTACTGTTGTCGAAAATGCGAAATCGGCCCTTCAAATGGAGTAATGAATATGGCGTACAAGTTCCAGCGCCAAATATTTCAGGTCACCGATGACGAAGATGTTACGGCGTTTCTGCAATTCGCAAAACAGTCAACTAAAGCTCCTATACTTTACGTTGATGCATTTCTTGACGGTAGAGGTGATGGCAGTGGTACTTCGAACGCTGTAAATGAAGAACCAATGTATAGTGATCAAGTCTATACCGAGTCACAAATACAACAATCTTACGATACTTCTTATACTGAAGTTGTCTCAGAGACGCAACATCAACAACAAGAAGGTCAAGAAGAAGAAGACGAAGAAGAATACGAGCGTAGAAAGTTTGCCGGATGTGCAGAAGATGAATCTCATGTTTACCATACAGGTTTAACAGACGAAGAAGAAGATGAAGAAAACGAAGAAGAAGATGAAGAAAACGAAGAAGGTGTGGAACCTTTCAAGTTACGAGAAGGCGTAAATGATTATTTTGGTATGCCTCCTCTCCTTCGAAGCGAAGATTTTTTGTCGCAGAACAACGAAGTCGTACCTTATAGACGTAGTCAAAGGGTTAAAGACGGACAAGTTTTTGATACGAAAGAGCAAATGATTTTAGCGGTCGGGCAGAAATTTCTTGAAGAGGGTTTTGAGCATAAGACGAACAGGTCTTGCACTCAAAGGTACGAGGTTGTATGTGTCCGAGATAAGTGTAACTGGCTTATGAAAGCCAGGTCCGTTGGAGAAACTGGTGCGTTTATGGTAAGAACATTGGTTGACAAACACACTTGTTCTAGGACCCAACTAAACCCTGGCCATCGTCAAGCCAATAAGAAAATATTGGGTAACCTTTTTAAAAACAAATTTATAAACGTCAAGAGAGCACTAACTCCAAAGGACATGGTCCAAGACGTTCAGGAAATGTATGGATTTGAAATCTCGTATGCCACCGCATGGCGTGCTAGATGGAAGGCCCTGGAGCTAATTAGAGGCAGCCATGCAGAGTCATTCACCCGGCTCCCTACGTATTTGTATAACTTGAAGCGTGTAAATGAAGGTACTAGAACGGCAATAAGGACAGACTCGAGCGGTCGTTTTGCAGAGTGTTTCGTCGCCTTGGGAGTATCGGTACGTTTAAGTAATTACTTTTAATTAATTACTTTTTTGGCTATAAACAACTACGTTTTATGCAGATCCAAACATTCTTGGAAAACTTGCGGCCCGTCCTTATAATAGACGCTGCCCACTTGAAGGGGGCTTATTTGGGTACTATGTTTTTAGTGGTGGCTATGGACGGAAACAACAACATTGTTCCCGTTGCCTTCGGAGTAGGTAGGTCCGAGACAGCGGACGAGTGGACATGGTTTCTTAACATGTTGAAAGGATGCATCGGTGAGCCAAGAGGGTTGGTGTTTATGTCGGATAGGGCTGCTTCTATAAACGCTGCCATATCCACAATTTTTCCAGGTGCACATCATGCCTTATGTTGTCGACATTTGGTCATGAATGTGAGATCCAGGGACCCACGGATAAAAGTTTATAGGATAGCATACTGGAAGGCATGCAAGGCTTACACCACGCGAGTGTTTGACCGAATGATGAATATTCTGCAAGTTGGTGTTCTAGAAGGTGCTAAATTGATGGAAGAGGTTGGGTGGATAGGTGGTCAAGAGCTTATTTTCCTGCGCAACGTTTCAATATTATGACATCGAACAGTGCAGAATCGATCAACGCAATGTCAAGGTTTGCACGTAGATTACCTATTGTCGGACTCATTGAGTACTTTAGAGAATTTCAACAAGAGTGGTACTTTCTTCGTCGAAATAAAGCAGGTATATAAAATATAAATATGATAGTTTTATGTGTGATTGTTATTTCTGTAGACGATATTCTATAATTATAGATTGTTTTTTTTGTAGCGGAATTAAATCACCCACTAACAGAATGGGCTCAATTGAAGATCCAGAAGAGGATTGGAAAGTCTGCGATGTGGACTGTTCGCGGAATTGGCTACGGCAGATGGCAGGTCCTCGATATGGACAGGGGTGCGGAGGTTGATATGACTATACGTAGTTGCTCATGTCTCAAATGACAGGTGTCTGGGTTGCCCTGTGGTCATGCCATCGCGGTTGCCAAAAAACTGGGTGAAAAAGATTGTTTTCATTTGATTACCGTGCCTTATTTCATGTCCGAACTGTACAAGGCCACATACAAGGGGGTAATTAATCCAGTAGGCCCTTCACAAACATGGGAGTATCCAGAAGACCCTCTACCCATAGTTCATCCACTGCTAGTAATAAAGAGAGCAGCTGGGAGACCCAAAAGCAACAATCGTCGTCCATCTCGTGGGGAAAGTCGTACACAGAAGAGGTGTCCTAGGTGTGAAGAATACGGACATACGAGCACTCAATGTCCCTTGATCCCGTCTTCAGCTAGAGGAAGCAGTCAGCTAGAGCCAATAGGAACTATCGATCTTAACAGTCTTTATCAAAATGTCCAGTTCAATTAGCTGTCTAATGTGTAACCCATCCGACTGTTTTAGTTTCATTGTATTAATAAAGAGTTGCTTCTTTGTGGTGAATCATTGAATAATAAGGAAACAAATAGAGAGTACTATAATAGAGATCGGTGAACCAATACATAACGAGCTGATACAACATAGACATAAAAAAGTAAGAACCAACAAGCTAGACATAAAAAAGAAAAACCATCAACTTAGACATAAAATAACATAAGCGTAAACGCGCAGAAACCTTAGACGAACTACATCGTAGTTCTCTAAGTCTAATTGTTGAAGATCGCCTTAAGTTCCGCAATGAAAGAGTATCGGTCTCGCAGTTCGTCCTGGATGGCCGCAACCACTTCATTTATAAAGTTGATCTTGTGTTCTTCCTTCCTAATCTCTTTGTTGGTGGATCTAACGGTCGCTTTTTTTTTCAAGTACGGATGCCTCGAGGGCACGTTTTTCTTCCTCCTTAGCCCTAAAGTTCTGGTTTAGGGTTGTGATGTAAGCTTCAGCTTCTTGTATTGCTGCTCTGAGTTTCCTGTGCATTTCTTGTGAGCTGATTGGGGGGTTTGTAGAAGATGATGGAGCAGAAGTTCCAGCCATTTGAACTTGGAATTAAAATTCGAAGAAGATTAAATGAGTAAGAAAATAGTTGAAGAGATGGTAAGTTGTGATGTATATGTGGATGAACCAGCCTATTTATATACATGCGGAGCCACTATTATGCTCCACGATAGCGGTAATAAGAGAATGCTTATCAGAGTGGTCAGGAATCTTATACTTTTTTAGAAAGGTCAGTAATCTTATACTTTTTCAGAAACGTCAGGAATCTTATACTTTTTCAGAAAGGTCAGGAATCTAATACTTTTTCAGAATGGTCAGGAATCCAATAATGTAACATTTTCGTATTTACAATGGTCTATTTTATTTGAATGTCTTTATCTTTTTTCATGGAATTAGAATTCTGCACGAAAACCTTTGTTTTTTGGCAAATTAATAATGTAATTATATCTTTATTTGATGAACACATAAAAGGGGGATGATTTCATTGAAAGCATGATAAGATTGTTGATACACTAATTTAAAAGAAATAATAGTTATTGGATCAAACAACTACAACAGGAAACTACAAAGTGCTTGTTCATCAACCCCTTGATCAACAACATATCACATCTCCTCGATGTCAAACATATGTTCGAACTTCCTTAACGGCCCAAAAGTTGGTCGATCATGAACGAGTGTCAGCTTCAACCAGTCGGCCTTGTCGAGCTTGTACTGGCGCAACATTTGTCCTAACTCGCCAGAGATGATAACATGTCCGGGAGCAACGGGCATCATCGTCATATTGAAACACCAATTCCCATTCCGGATTAGTATGTCACAATGTGTCGTTAAGTTCCACATGGTCACAAATGGAGCGGGGATGATCTGTAATATTTATAACCGAAAAACAAATGATCAACATTGTAAATAAAACATGCAAGAATTAGAAGAATGAAGATTCAGAAATGCTTACCAAAACACCATTGTCACTTATGTGTTTGTCATTTTTAACAGTGAAGTATATGGGGTTTGTAGAAGAAGAAGCCATTTCAGTTGCAGTTGGAAGTAAAGATGAAATGAAAGTAAACTAAATATTATGAAACAAGTTTATGAGAGTTGTGATGTATTGGTTAATGACCTACCTCCTATTTATAACCAGTTGTAGCTACTCAACCACAATTACTACTTGCTTTTTACAGTATGAATAAGGCTGAAACGTATCAATAAGGCTGAAACGTCTGTAAAAGGCTGAAACGTCTGTAAAAGGATGAAACGTCTATGATGATTGACGCTTCTGCATAACGCTGAAGGGTGTAGTACACTAATGCTTTTAATCTTGTAAGGCTTTTTCAGACGACTGATTAAAGCTATACTGAACTATCTGAAAAGCAAATGATGTTTGATTAAAGCTATACTGAATTATCGTCTTTTTATGCTTTATATTCACGTGAAAATTGTACGACAGTTACTGTTTGTTCACGGGTCTTTATTAACTATTCAATCACATGATTCATTAAGGCTTTTTCAGACGAATGATTAAAGCTATACTGAACTATCTGAAAGGCTTTTTCAATCACGTGAAAAATGTACGACAGTTACTGTTTGTTCACATTACATTTAATACATTACATTTAAAAGACATTCATGTGCACACACTCATTCCTAAAAAAAAGCAATCCTATCCAAAGGAGGTACAGTGTCGTTGAATATATGCGTCCCGCTACAAGATCTTACCCACGTCAGGTCTTAAATACATACACGTCGTCGAGTTACACCGGTCCAAATACATTGTACATTATACCCTGGCCCTAGATCCGTTGCTGCAGGTCTGAGTAAAAAAAGACAACCCGATAAATGATAATCCTACAAATGCCAACCATTAATTTTATATGGTTGAGACCATATAAAAATGATGCTTGGCATTTGGCGGGTCTTATATCATGTTGTATTTCTTTATTCGGACTTGCACCAACGTATCTAGGGCCAGGGTATAATGTAAAATGTATTTTGAACGGAGTAACTCGATGACGAGTATGTATTTAGGTCCAGACGTGGGTGATCTCGTAACGGGACGCATATACCCGACCACACTGTACCTCCTAGGGATAGGATCGTTTTTATTCCGGAATGTCTTCGACCAACTTAATACGTTACATTAAAAATAGAGTCATCTACACATAATCATTCCCTAAGAAAACGATTGCATCCAAAGGAGGTACAGTGGTGTTGAATATATGCGTCCCGCTGCAAGGCCTTACACACGTCTGGACGTAAATACATACCTGTCGTCAAGTTACAACGGTCCAAATACATTTTACATTATACCCTGTCCCTAGATCCGTTGCTACAAGTCTGAGTAAAGAAAGACAACCCGATAAATGATAATCCTACAAATGTCAACCATTAATTTTATATGGTTGAGACCATATAAAAATGATGTTTGGCATTTGGCGGGTCTTATATCATGTTGTGTTTCTTTATTCGGACTTGGAACAACGTATCTAGGGCCAGCATATAATGTAAAATGTATTTCGAACGGAGTAACTCGATGACGGGTATGTATTTAGGTCCAGACGTGTGTGGTCTCGCAACGGGACGCATATACCCGACCACACTGTACCTCCAAGGGACGCAATCGTTTTCTTAGGGAATGACTACCCTAACTCTGGTACACTAAAAAATAACTAAAAAATTGTAAGTCTATAAAACGTCTACAAAAAAAAGTCTACCCCTAAGTGTAAGTCTAAAAAACATCTAAAAATAGAGTACTAATCGGTTGTAGGAACGGGTATATCTGTCCTAAACCGAAAAAATTGCTCCCCCATATTCGCCCTCCAACGACTCGCCTCCAACGTAAGATCCGACACGGCACCGGGGTTGTACCGCTTACCAAATCCGACAGGAAGCGACACACCCATACACCACAATCTCCTTTTTGTCCGACTTGTCGTGGTATAGAGGGTGGAAATTCCCATGTCATACGTCTAGCAAGCTCGACCCTGGAGCGATGCCTGAGGCCCTTAAATACTTCTATCAGGTCGAACTTAAGCTTTTGGAGCTTATCATTCACAAGAGGCTGAAGAGCCTCAATCCGATAGCTATCATAAATAACCATACGCATGGTGCCCAAGTTTAGATCTCCTAGGATCCAATGCAATGGATGAATGCATATCGGAATGAAAACCTGAAATTTCAAAGTAAAAAAATTTAAATAAATAACATTACAATTAATATGTTACGATTATATATATATATATATATATATATATTGACCAGTATGTATGTATTTATACCCTCACAAGCGTAGCCCATGGTACGAATATGTTATCCTCCTCCGTAGCGGTGAACATCCTCACAACCCCCTTACCCCCCGAATGCATCATAGTTCCTTCGAACTGAGTACTCATGATCGTCCACGAGGCTGATGTCGGTCGTGCTTCCATTAATATGTTGATCCATGCGTCGATGTGCTGAAATAATAAGATAAAATTTTAAATCAGAACATGCAAAGGGTATGCTTAAATATAATTGTATACAATACAAATATAAGGTTGATTACTAACCACATCTATCAAAAAACCATCCTCTTCAAACCCTAGCAAGATTCCCCACCAAGTACGATTTACTGGTGCCGCTAAGTAGCATGATAAATACATACGCGGCAATCCGTATTTTTGGTATAATGCTACAATCTCCGATGCCGATATAAAATCACGCTTACTTAAAGAACGAGCATCTGTAGTGGCACCAGCAGCAACGGTAGTACTAGTAGTGGTAGCATGAGTGCTAGTAAACCAATTCCATATCCCAGCCCCTTTTATGCCGGTATAAGAAGGGATTACCCACTTAGCCGGCCGTTTTTCCCTTACTGGACGAGGAGTCTTTTTTGCCTTTCCCTTGTCCTTCTGGGGTAAGTCATGCTGAATCTCAGGCTCTACATGATGAGACTCCGACGCACTGGACTCAAGGTTCGCCTGGTCATCCTCAAACTCTGGCTGGCGTTCCTGAATCTCCTGCTGGCCGTCCTGAATCTCCTGCTGGCCATATGATAAGCGACTAGGAATCACCGGAGAGTGAAGAATATTCGCCACCTCATTTACGAACGGACCCCAAGTCTCGTCCTGAAATTTAAACATGATCCAATCAGAAAATATATTCATGACTACCTTTAAAGTAAAAACAGGATACACAAATTTAGTGTTACAACCTGTGGAGGCTGGGTCGGCGCATGGCTAGAAGAGGCATCAATGCCTGTGTAGGGGGCGGAGTGAAAAACGACGACCAAAATGGCACATTGCCCGTCCCTTCGGGTGCATAATAGGATCGTCTCGCAACCTCCTGAATATTGAATTTATATACCAATTTTACAATTATGTTATTAACAAATAAACTAGCCTATCATATTTGTAAGGGTAACTTACATGCGGCGAGTAATGCACAGGTGCATAACCATATACGAAGGGAGGAGGATGCGTAGGAGCAGAATACGAATGTCGTCCAGACATCTAAAAAAACATGTGTCAGTGAATAACAAATAAATGTCCATTTAAAAATAAATTGTTTAATCGTTTACCTTTATTTGTTCGACCTCTCTCGTAAGCCTGTCAATATCTTCCCTTTGTTTCTTCTGCTCCGTTTTTACGTTGTCGAAGTCCTCCCATCGATGCCGGTACGGATCCATAGGATCATCGCCGGCGTACTGACGACTGGGTCCCGCCCCGTCATCAACCCGTTGCCCCTTTTGGGGCCGAATCTCCGGTCTGTTGTCACCATCATCATCATCATCATCATCATCATCGGAAGGCACACCTCCCACAGTACTGCGTTTAACCTTCTTTGGCGGTCGAACACTCAACGGGTTTTGAAGCCACTCCAAGCTAGTAATATACCAATCCTGCTGTATCTCGAACGCATCCGCTACGAGGCTCTCGTGGGGGCGTTCCCTCCGGCGCTATTATCGAATATCATTTAATGCAACATTAACACATTTGTCTTTAAATAAACTGTAATTATTGATAGATTCATAAATACATACCTTCGGAACCCTTAAAAACCTATCAACGTCTTCTTTTTGCAACATCTTAATACGTCTTTCCCAACGAATTCCCCTTGGATATCTTTCCTTCCTAATATAACACCTACTAGACACCGGGAACATCTCTAAAATCCAAATCTGTAGTTTTACAAAACACAATGGTTAAGTATAAAAAAAGTAAGATGGACAAATATTAAAATAAATATAAACTGCAACTTACATTAAAAGCCAGTAAAAATCCAGATACTGAAATTTTGTCGCCAATATCTTGCCGCCGCCTAAATACGCCCCTCATATGCTCATATGTAAAGCTCCATACGAAGGATCCCCATGGATACTTAGAAAACCTATCCAGATCCTCTACGGCCCTCACTACTTCAGGAGATACATATTGATGTGGCCGACGACCGAGGAAAACAAGCTCCACCATGATAATAAGTGCTAAGAGCACTCTATCAATGTCGGGTAGGTCGTCAAACTCATCGTTCCACTTCTTGACAACATCGTTGATTTTAACCCGGAAAACCTGACTTTGTGAACGTCGGGTTGGAACAGAATTAGGGAATAACCTTGAAATCAAGGCATTACCATATACATAGCTATGGTTAGGGAGGAGGCCAAAAGTGAGTCCTGTGATTAGCATGAACTCCTCGCGGCCAAAACGTCGAACATTACCACCAACGAGATAGTGTAACTCCTCAGGTCCAGCACCATCAACCGAAACCTCCTGCTGAAGAAAGCAGGTCACAAGCATCGCATCTCCATACTCCATTTGTAAGTCGAGCCAAGGACCAAATGGAGTGTTCCTAAATATAAGTTGCGCCTGATCCGTCAATCTATTCCTGATCAGTGCACAGTAGGACACCTTACTCCTTGGTGTCAAAGACGGCCTCAGAATCTCTCCCTACATAAAATATTATGTGTGTTATTCATAGTTAATAAATTTAACTTGTTATATTCATAATTAATATTATGTGTGTTATTCATAGTTAATAAGTCAACGTAAATTGGTGTTAATACTATAACTTGTTACATTAACTAGTCAAACCTCTCGGTAATTCCACCAGTCCACACAAGAGGCGGTGAGTACGGTAATGCCTTGGCATTTAAAAAACCATACTTATTCGGTTACCATTTTATAGGCAACCTCCTTAAACCCCTTAAAGTGCTTGTAGTGAGTACACCCCTCGATTTGACTGTCAATGCGTAATTTAATTTTTTACATATATATTTAACTAACATTAACTAAATATATATATCATGTGAGGACACATGATAATGATTCGAATTAAACACGTGAGGTCACATGCTAACTAAATGAGCCAAAAGTGTCACTTCCTAAATGAAAGGGGCTAAAATTGGTAATTTGTAAAGTTAAGGGGCCAAAGGCGTCATTTACTAAAGTTAAGGGGCCAAAAGTGTCATTTTGTAAAGTTAAGGGGCCAAAAGTGTCACTTCCTAAAGTTAAGGGGTCAAAATTGTCGTTTCTTAAACTCAAGGGGCCAAAAGTGTCATTTCCTAAAGTTAAGAGGCCAAAAGTGTCATTTTGTAAAGTTAAGGGGCCAAAAGTGTCATTTCCTAAAGTTAATGGGCCAAAAGTGTCATCTCCTAAACTTAAGGGGTCAAACGTGTCATTTCCTAAACTTAAGGGGCCAACAGTGTTATTTCCTAAAGTCAAGGGGCCAAACGTGTCACTTCCTAAAGTCAAGGGGCCAAAAGTGTCACTTCCTAAAGTTAAGGGGTCATTATTGTCAATTCCTAAAGTTAAGGGACCAAAATTGTAAATTCTTAAAGTTAAGGGGCCAAAGGTATCAATTCCTAAAGTTAAGGGACCAAATGTCAATTTTTAAAAATAAATAAAATAATTTTATAAAACTATTTTATAAAATTCATTTATAAATAAAAGAATTTAAAAATACATTTATTCTCAATAAAATACTTTTTATAAATAAAATTAAGTTAAGGGGCCTAAAACTCTTTTATAAATAAAAGAATTTTTTTTAAAAAAATACATTTATTCTCAATAAATACACATAATTACCGAATTTTTAAATTTTTTTTTACAAATACATGACATACATACATACATACATACATACATACATACATAACATAACATAAATACTTAAACATAAACAAACTTATCCATACATACATACATAAACATAGACAAACTTATCCATACATACATACATACATACATACATACATACATACATACATACATACATACATACATGCATAAACAAACTTATCCATAACATAAACATCATAAACAAACTTATCCCTAATTTTTTTTACAAATGGATGGATGAAAATAAATACATATCATTAAAACAACATAAATACATGCATTCTTAAAACAACATAAATACATACATTCTTAAAACAACATACATACATACCCTTAAAACAACATACATACATTCATATCATTAACATTCTAAATAATTTCTTAATAACACATATACAAACCTACACAACAATATATATACAAAATATCATGGGTAAACACTTACTTGATTCGCCATTATCAAAATCCGACAAACCCACGTGATGACAAACCGAGAAACCGACACAATAAACAAATCGAGACACCCCCACGTGATAATTAATAGCAACTTCCTTATGTTGAATTAACAAAGACTTGGTCCCCACAATTTCTAAATAAATTAAGGAACACTTATCTAAACAGAAGAGAAAAGAGAAGAGAAGAGAAAAGAAGAAAAGTGAAGTAGTGGGGAAGAAAGAAAGGGACGGCTAATTTTTATAAAGGGGAGGAATTAGGGTTTTCTTAGGGGCTGACACGTGGACGAATGACGTTGAGACACATCAGGGGGTACCGCTAATAGGGGTGGGGGTTGTTAGCGGTGGGTGGTGATGTGGCAGGTGAGGTGGCGTCGACGTGGCGTGTGCGGTCCAATAAAAAAGAGCCGGGTGGCGCTGATGTGTCTGGTCAAACCCTCCTATGTGGCGCCTACGTGTTGTTGACGGACCAATAGGGTGCCGCCACGTACCCGGTGCCGCTATTAGCGGTGAGTCTCGTTAGCGGCACCTATGACTTTTTTGCCTAGTCACCGTTTTGGCCGGATAGCGGTACATTGAGGCCCTTAGCGGTGGGTGGATTGCGTATCGGTGGGTATTAGGTGAATTAGGGTGAGAGAGAGGCTACGAGATGAATTCATTTTACCTGAGTGGGTAAAATAATTAATTTCTCTGGGTATTCATTGATAGTGGCACCTTCACATGGTGTATCTACTATTTTTTAATGAGTGCCGCTATTGGCGGTCGCCGGAGTCACATAGCGGTTGTCGGATAGCGACTACATGGGTATAAGGTGAATTTTTGGAAAAGTATGGGTAGGAGGTTAAAGGGGATTTTTCAAATGGCTATTTAAATAATTTTTTCATTAAAGATGACCCCAGAAAGAAGAATTATATTCAATTTTTTTTTTTAAATTGAATAATGAAAACTACATATCTCATTTCTTACCCTCGTCAATCACATACCCTCGTGGTGGAATTAATAAAATAATCGACATATACTGTTAAAATTAATTTCATACATCCTATAAAATATTTTTATACATCTTACAAAATCTTAATATTTTTCTAAATATTTTATTTCACGATAATCTTTTGATGGAAATATAATAAATTATATGAAAGCTCTTCAATTTGGTAAATTTAACACTCTTTATTTTCTACATTTTAAGAAAAACAAATTGAAAATTTATATAAACAAACCAAAAAAAAGCATTTAAAAAAAATTAATATGCTTTTATATTTTAAAGTTAACAAAGATGTCATGCAAGTAACATTATTTTCTTTTATGTGTGAAACAAATTCCCAAAGTCAAATTAATAAATCGAAGACCTAAAATTGATGGCTAGACCGTGACAATAGGAGGGAAATTCATAAAAGTGGTTTATTTTATGGAGGTAGGAAAAAGGAGACATATTAATTATTTAATTAATTTATAAAATAGAAGAAAGTTTAAATGAAAATTTTATTTTTCATTGTTGAGAGTGCATTACGTGGCATATCAGTTTGAATAATATAAAATTATTCAAACTGAATATCATCATTATTTAAGATGAATAATATAATATTCAGATTGAATATGAGTTGAATAGGACAGTGGGCGTTCTCAGCTGACTCATGTTCACAATCAAATTTGATTTTTCATAAACCTGACGCTATAAATATATATTATATATATATATAATTAGTATATTCCTCTGAATTTATACTATTATTAAAACATTAAATGTTACTATATTTCATATATAATTAAGATACAAAATATAATTAGCAAAAATGGTAAGATATTAGTATATTAATTATATAATTTAAGTTTTTTAAAAATCACTAACAAAAAGGTAAAATGACCATAATACTTTTTTTTGAGAAGGTTCATCTGAGCTTTGCCCAGGCTACATTCTTGACAAAAATGACCATAATACTTCTCATCTAAAACTTAATAGAAAAGGTTTGGTTGTTATGAGGAGGGATGAAAATCGTTATAAGGTAACAAACATGAAATACATCCTTTAAAAATGAAGTAGAAATTTTATAATCGTTAAAAGTGACAAACATTAAGAACCAAAAATGAACTTTACTCTTAGGTTAACAAATACTGTAGTATACTTATTTTGCACTTCTTTTACCTAATAAACCAGGTTTTAATCAACAATGGTGTCAGACTATCAGTTGATTTTGATGTCAGGTTTTTACGTATAAGGTCGTCCGTTGCGCCTTTTGCGTGAGGGCTGCATTGCAGGTTCAAGTACAACACCGCTATGCGCCTACGGGTGAGGGGCTAGCTCGTGGGTTCACCTTTCGGGTCTCCACACTTGCACGGTTAGCTCCTCTCTCTTTCTCTCTCTCTCTCTCTCTCTGATATATATATATATAATAATAATAATAATAATAATAATAATAATAATAATAATAAAAAGAATGGGGTCTTTATTGGGTGAGAAAGGGTTATGGTAGAGAGAGAACTTAACATTACTTCACTATTGTTACAAGATTTGTTGTATAAATATAAAACGGATAAGAAATATAATTAAGAGTAAATTACATATTTGGTCCCTGTAGTTTATACATAATTGCATTATTGGTCCTTAGTTTAAAATAACTATAGAAATGGTCCCTATGGTTTACATTATATTGCACTACTGGTCCTTATGGTCTACACTTAGTTGTACTATTGGTTCATGTGGTTTACACTATATTGCACTATTGGTCTCTATGTTTAACAAACTGATTTCACATGGAGTTAGGGTTTGGGGACCAATAGTGCAATCTAATGTAAACCACAGGGACCATCCATTATTATTTTAAAATAGGGACCAATAATGCAATTAAGTGTAAACCACATGGACCAAAAATGTAATTTACTCTATAATTAATTAAAATTGCTATATTAAAGTGGAAGAACACCAACTTAAATTAAGGCAAATTTTCTTTCAGTTACCCTTTATTCAATCTATAAAAAATGGTACATCCAATTTAAAAGTTTGGGGAAAGAACCTTTGTGAGTGCCATTTCCAGGGAGTGGTCATGTCTCCCAGAAAAGAAAACAAGAAGTAAGGGATTGTATGTATATATGTTGAGACAACTTTGTTTTTACCCCTCCACTCCATGATAAGACACTTCCCTGCTTAATCAATCATTTCATTTCACTTTCAAACTTTTTTACTTTTATAATGAATATTATAATCTTTTGTCACCTACATTTTTTATAAAATGAAAATATATTAACAAAAACTTAAAAATGTAAATGAAGAACAACGAAATAAAACTTAGTTATTTAGGTTATGTTTGACAAACTAACTGATAAACTAGCTGTTGATTGATAAGCTAGCTAATAGCTTATAAGCTAGTTTATAAACAAATTATGTTTGGCAAAAACAAGCTTATGAGTATGCAAAATGACCAAAAAGAGTATATTTGCATTTAATAGTTTACTAATAAGGTTATAATTTCAAAAAGCAATAAAAAGCTTCCAAAAAATTACTCAAAATAGCGTTTCAAAATCATGATACATGTTTGGATGGACTAACTTATAAGCTAGCTTATATTTGCCGAACAAAGCCATAAACGTTTGTGCGTTACCCTACTAGTATGGTGCAAACAAGTAGTATGATAGTTTTATTTTCTTGTATTTTGTTATTTATTCAAATTCCTACTAAGAACTTAATGTTTTAATTATCAGATATTGATTTATTATTAAAATTTGTCATTCCCTACAAATTATTATAACAGATTCTATTTAAAATAACATAATTATTAATCTTATAAATCTATAGGTCATGTTATATATTTTATAAGGGATAGTAACAATTTTTTTGGTAACTATTGTCAAGAAGATAAATTTAACCATTTTGGTTGTTGTATTTTAGGTTTTGTGTTCGATAGGTTTGTTATGTATATAATACGGTACCTTTTTAACTTTTAAGTGGTTTGATAGTGAAATTTAAGTTCTTCAATGAGCACCATAAATTTATTGAAATCTATTAGCGTCTATGAGATTCAAATATATGTGATATGTTGAGATCAAATTACAAGTCTTGTCTACAAAAATTATTGTCTTAAAAATTATTCTCAATTTGAGATCACTATATGTAACACCTTAGATATATCCCATATCGGCCGTGGAGAGGAGTGATGCGGGGTGCTATAAGTAATATATTGGTCTTTCTAACAACAACGCGTTTTGGGTCCTAGTGCACGGTAGGTTCTTGGAACGCTGCAGTTAAGCGTGCTAGGGTCAGAGTAGTACCGGGATGGGTGATCTCCTGGAAAGTCCTCACCAGGTCGCCAGAAACAAAGCCGTGAGCCAGTGAAGCAAAGCGGACAATATTGTGTGTTGAGGAAGATGAGATGTTACACTATAAATAATTCGTCGTATAAAAAAGAATACAAGGTTTGTTTTGTTATATAAATGTTTCCATTTTCTATGCTAACATAGGGTTGTAATCCACATATGTTAGGTTCTAGGCTTAAGCCTCGACACCGTTCATATACTAATGGAATAATGCATGTGTTGATTTAAGACGTCCTGTATAATGACGTCTACAAATTTTTTATATTAACAAATGTATGTAATTAGTTATCTTATACGAGCATATAAGAGCATCTCCAACAGCTTCTTTAAAATAGAGAAAATGAAGATTTTGTTCTTTATATTGCTCCAACAAATTCTTTATAACTTTCTCTAGAATAGAGAAAACATGAAATAGCTCCAAGTTTAGAGAATTTTCTAAAACTTAATGTTTGAAGAGAGAAATCAATATTTTATTCCGCTCCACCAATAATATTAGAGTTTTATTATTTTATATAAAGATTTTTTTTATAAAGTGTATTGGGATGATAAATTAGAGAATATTATAATAATATAACATATGTTAAAGTCTCTAAATAGAAAATCTGTTAAAGAAGAATGTAAATCATTTTAGAGATTTTTTTATTCTTTATCTTAAAAACGAGTGAATTGTGGATTTGGTCCCTACGGTTTAATTATTTATTTCTCTCTAATAATTAATTTAACTAATTAATTATTTCCCACACATTAACTGGTAATCCAATTGATTTATAATTGGGTATGTAGCAGTGTGACCCAATAGTGTTTTATAACATTGGACACAATAATCATTTGTTGTTGTCTTGCATATAATCCTACAAAACCATAACCTACTACCATCATTTTCCATCGAGAACCTAGTGATGGATTTATTAATGCTACAACTTTCAAGTTTTATTGAGACGAATTGGGAACCCATCAACACAAATCAAGAACACATCAAGATCGATCACCAACCCATTAGAAGCGATCGATACCAATCAAGACTAATAAAAAACCCATCCATTGACTTGGTGTGTAAAAAAACAGCACGCACGTGTCATACCTTTACAAGTCGTTCATGTATTAATCTTCATGAATAATATATCATTTAGGATAAATAATACAACATTCAAAATGAATAATACACGATATATGCAGTGGCAGAGCTAGAGAAATAATATAGATGGGCTAAATTAATGTAAGAAAATCAGTGGTTTAATAGTTACCGAGATTGTGTTAGAGAAAACATGTTCTGTTAAATGCTTATCCATGCATGTTTACTAGTTATTTAAACAAAACGTTGATTGCTGACAACCCTAACTAACCTCACAAAGAACCCCGTGCTACCAAGACACGAATGTGAGGTGTACTTTTTTGCTTACTCAACAACTTGGACAAGCAATGGGGTTAGGGAAGAACTCAATGTCTTGCATTTAGGCAAAATTGTCTCGTCCTCATATCAAGTGAGCTATACATTGAAAGCGAATATTTAATAGTTATTAAATTCAATCACATTACACCTTTACATTATTTATAATTTCATTCAAGTAAAAGTAATTAGTTTACCGAAGTTAAGATAATTATATTTTTATAGACTTTCGTTATTTGCATAAAAAAGAAAATACAAAAAGGTTATTTTTTACTACTGAAAAATATCAAGAGGGTGGACTTTTCTTTTTCTTGATTGCTTTCTAATACTAATTTTTGTTTTATTTATATGATAATGGTTGATATAAAGTTTGGGGGCTTGGCACCACCAGTAAGGCAGTAACTACCTTCTTGCCTCCATGGCTATGCCATTGGATACATTAAAACTCCTAACATTTAGCAAATGTTGGAGCACTATTCATGAGCTATAATATATTGAAATATTATATATTTTTTTTCCAATTCCATTAAATCACTACAAAGAAGGCCATCACCATTAAGTCTATTCGTTTGTATTCTTAATACTAATTCATTTAATAATTGTTACATATATAATTACTAGGCAGGGCCTTGGCCGTCCTTAGACGGCCAATGCCCACGGGTCTTATAAAGTATAATGTTATAGTGGGAAATTAAATGTATGAACACAAATAATTAAATTTAGAGCCCATTGAACAAAATGGCGTGTATGTAACTGTTTTTACAA
This sequence comes from Centaurea solstitialis, assembly GCA_030169165.1. Lineage (NCBI taxonomy): Eukaryota > Viridiplantae > Streptophyta > Magnoliopsida > Asterales > Asteraceae > Centaurea > Centaurea solstitialis. The sequence goes on along the minus strand of CM058044.1, from coordinate 17,892,523 downwards.
AAATATTGAATCTAATGAATAATGATAAGAGATCCAGCGGTGTCTTTTAGTGGGTATGGCATACTTGTGGGTTCTTTTCGATTCCCATCTGCATCTATGTACCAAAAGGATCATACAAAAGTAAAAATAGGTAACACCTACTCAAAAGATGGCATACACTGATGTCTTGGTTTCATATTATCTTCAATTTCAGGATATTCAATCTGCAAATGAAACAAAATGGCCAAATATATGAGAAATATAAGCATGACATGTGCATCACTGTTGATCATCAATGTAAATAGTATATATCAATGTAAATAATATATATATATATATATATATCAATCTAGAAGTCCATCGTGAATTTGTCATTTACAAGCTTACATCATAATAAGCCTTTCGAAAAAAATCTAGAAGTCCATGGTGAACTTGTCATTTACAAGCTTACATCATAATAAGCAATTCTACAAGTGTCAACAGTAAGAATTGTGTTGTAGATAGCATAATAATGACCCTATTAGTTTTCATTTAGTATGAACAAGGAAAAGAGCTATGATATATATAAACCTGCTGAATATGTAATAGCTAATAATAGCAAGCTTTCCATGTAAAAGTGGAGAAACAATCCTTATCCCAAGTACATTGATATAGAAGTTTCAGTTTCAGTAAGACCAAAACCAAGTTAATTTACATTTTCCAGAAGTCTAGTCTTTGAGCATCCAATTTCTAGCACTTCTTACGTTACCACATATATCAATTAATAGCTAACAATGGAATTAACAGTCTCCCAATCTTGTGGTTTCTTTCCCTAGTGATGATGGGCAGCTTCAATATTAAACCAGGCACAATACATAGGCAGACACAGATTGTATTTCCAAGTACCCAATGTGAGAAAATCAAGTTGGTCTACGTTCTCTTCATATTTTTCCATAAACAAACTTAGATGCTCATAAATTCTAACTTGTTTGACCATAAGTAAAACGAATCAATGTGTACTTATAACAAACCATATGAATTCCACAAAGATTCTAACTGCTACAGGTTATAATTAAAGAGCAAAACTCTAACTGTTGTATATTATGAACGTAATTCACCCGTAACCATGTTTCTAACCATTACATATGCTAATTCTTGTCAAGTGTTATGGTTCTAGTCTGCTATACTCTTTCTAAATTCAAATTTGTCATTATTTTCAAATAAGTTCACCTGTTTGATGATCCCAAGGGAAGTAACTCCTCAAGAGTTGATTCGCTAAGTAACTCAGTTTAGTTTGTGAAAATAGACAGATGCTACTCAACAAATGGAAAGACTAAATACCTGGAATAACAAAATACCTGGAATAACAAAGATCTCTCCTTGGTCTCTGGATCGAACTGCTTTGTCACTCGCTAGATAAGTCGGCTAATCTTAACTGCACAATCATTGCAATTGACGTTACACTTTGGACTATGAAGTATGAACACATGCTTTTTCCAATCCCTGCACCAATTACGTTCACAAGAAGCGAATATCACATACCATATCCTTTTTTTATCTCCCAAGGAGCACCGATGATGACTTCATCCACATACCGAATGGCCAAAACACTAAGAGTCTAAGACTGCATTCATGGAGGTGCATAAGTGGAAAATCAGCCCCACAATGTTGGCTGTATCAAACACAAGTTGTATTTGCCAAAATTTGAGAGATGTCAAATGAAGTAGAATTTAAAGAATTCTACTATACACCCAAGCTCTGCATATGTATTATAGTACAATCCCATCGTACTTAAGAAAAAGGAAAAAGAAAGCATTATGATAATGGTACCTCCTCAAAGGATGAGAACTTGGATTTTACTTGCTAGTCTTGATGTAATTTTTGTAGTGAATTATCAATAATAACATCAGAGAGCAATAACTTAATGGAGCTCCTATGAAAAAATTGCCAAGGATTGTAATAACTCTTCTATCAATATATCCACTAACGACAGCCATCCCAATATAATATAACATACCAAACATGTTTGGTTGATTTTGGTTTTGTAAATATAATGCATTTTAGTACCTGAGTCAGAGAGACAATTCCACCACCTATAACATATCCACATATCAAGACCTGGCATTCTAGGGGGAAACATTAATACAAATGGCATTCTAGGTAACCTTCCAACCTTCCTTCCCCGATGTAAAGCAATCAGTTCAAAGTTACTAAATACTAAGGGGTCGTTTACCAAACGCTTGCCTGGTAAGCACATACTGGCAAGAATATTACCGACACTTACCTTATCTTATAACATTTCCCCCATCACTATTCAAATAATTTAACCCCCTAATGAACACTAAAACAATTGGTCTCAATGAACACCAAAACCAAACCGGCTAATTCGTTAATTTCCTCCCACAAAGATAATCATTTACAACCCAAATATACACACACACATACACACACAAATGCCAATGATAGATGAAAAGGCAACTTCAAATACACACACATATCTACATATATACGCACACAAATATGAGTGAAATCCAACATCATGCTTTCAAAGGCAACAAATGAATCCAGAATTGAATCAATTGAAATATCAAAAATCTTGAATATTAGATCAAATGGTTGATTTCTACCACATAAATGGCATACATAGCTCTTTGACCTACCACTAACTTTTTTATTCAATTTACCCTTGTTAGGAAATAAATTTTCAAGAAAACCCATAAAACCATGTTACCAAAACCCCCCAAATGAATTAGGTAAATTATTTAGGGGTTACAAATTTGGGGGACCAAGAAGTTCAATATATGAAACAAGAACACAAACCCAAGACCAAGACTTCATTTTGAAAAAAAAAAAAAAAAATGAAATCAAGCTTAAAAAATAAGATTTAATTGAAATTAAAAGAGGTAGAAGAATAACATACCTATTTTGATGAAGAACACCAAATCTTGCAGAAACAAACCCTAATAACTCCTATTTCTTCTGCAAATACCCACAAACAATGAAGAAGATGAAGAAAAGATTCTTTATATCCTTGTAAATAGCTGATATTTACACCCTCAAACAAACGCATATATCAGGGAGACGCAATAAATTAGTCAATAGTCATATAGAATAGATGAATTAAACCCACATTGCAGCACATACATGTTAATGGCGGATTGTATTGGACGATAATTCCTTGGTAGAATCTGTAATTAGATGATGAGAAAGAACGCAGGAAATCCAGCGTCGTGGTGGGGAAGAAGGGATATGTGTCAGGCAAACGAGAACGCCATGTGGGAGAATAACAGTCATTCGATCTATTCAGAGATGAAAAAGGGACGGCCAGGATAGAGATGCGAGTGGGTAAGAAGGCAGAGAGACGCGCATATGCGTGATCTTTAACGCGCTCTCCTAAACCCACCCATGAATTTATAAGATATAGATATATTAATATATATATATACAACATAAATTATATATAATTAATTATGTTTTTAATTTATATTCTTTAAACTAATCTATTTTTATAATATATTAATTATATATTTGACGTTTTTATTTTAAAAAGTTTTCTTAAATAAGTTAATTATTAATTGTTATTGATTATAATATGTATACAAAATTATATTATAATAATTATTATTTAGAATAGTTTAATAATAAGTAAAGTATGATCATAAATTTGGTGTTATATTTAGAGTGTGATTGTAGTAGAGTTTTTATTTTATGTGAATGCGCACTAAATTTGGTGTTTTTTATGTTATGGTTGGAGTCTAAGTACTACAATAACAAGCCTAGATTAATGATCCTAATTTTAATCGGTGTAGTTAATCATAGATATTGACCACATAAAAAATTACATTAACCCGATTTCAATTTTATATTTTCTCATGTGATCTTTATAGGTTAATAATGAATCGTCGTTTGCATCATAGTTGTCATATTGATTTATGTTACATTTCAATTGCTCTCTGTTGATTTATGTTGCTATATTTTTATAACCTTCTTTCTCCCTGCAACACGGGACAAAAAAAACCTAATTATTAATAATCCATAGAGTCATAAATTTGTTTATTACTTATCACAAATGTTGTATTATTTATGTTTAATAATACAACATTTAAAATGAATAATACATATTTCATGATGATTAATACATGAATTGTATTCATGATAAGCAATACATGAATCATGAATTCATGTTTCATTCACAATGAGTGTTGTGTTACCTAACATAAATGGTGCATGAATGTTCACCTTCGTTATTCTTATTTAATGTGAACACTTGAGGACATGTGTCACATTCTTCTTTATCCCCTGGTTCACAAGCAAGAACCTAGTTCGAAATTGAAAACCAGATTAAAACATTCATCAAGATGAATGTTATAACGAAAACATATATTTACGATGAATGTTATAATGAAAAGGCATACGAATGTTGAATGTCATAATGATGTATGAATACTAAAGATTTGTGAATATCCGTAAAAATACATAACTATTCATCACAAATGTTCTACTAAGTGGTAATTCATTATATTATTAATGTATGAAAATTAAAGAGTTTTTGTAAACATATATACGAACATGCATAAATATTCATCATTTATATTACACAAATATATCATTTCACGTAAAAAGAAAACTATATCAAACTGGATGTCAAATTGAAAAGGATGAAATTCTCAATTTTTTGATGTAATTTGTTTGATTAAAATATCACATATTTTTAAGATAATTTAATTCAAAAATTAACGGGGATAAGAGTTCTTAAACTAAAAAAGAAAAAAAACAAAGTCAAATAAGGTAGGGCTTAATCCAAACTTCAAATTTTGCTCTTTATTACTTTTCAATTAAGCATTTTATATTTTAACCATTGATTAGTTTTCTAAATTTGGTCAGGGTCACGATTGGTCCCCATGTTCACAATAAAATTGTGGTTTTCAATTAAACCTATCCCTATGTATATAGGGTCTTATTCAATTGTTAACCACAAATAGTGTGCTAACTATGTTAACCCTTTACAACCATTGATGATTTAAATCTACGGTCAAGATCAAATCCTTATAATTATTTTTTTTTTGAATAATTACAATTTTAAAAATCCAGTAAGCACATGTGCATAGGGGTATTTTGGAAAACACAATGAATTGAAATACATTCTAAATTCAAACACAATAAATAAAAAGGTTTCAAATTTCAAAATCGTATACACCCCCACATAACACTAGTGCACTCCAGTGAACTCTAGTGCACTCCGACGAACTCTGGCTCACTCCGACGAAACACATGTGCACTCCAACAAAAAATCCAATGTACTCCGACAAAAACACTAGTGCACTCTAAAGAACTTCGGTGCACTCCGATGAACTCTGGTTCACTCTGACGAAACACGTGTGCACTTCGACAAAAACTTCGGTGTACACTAACGAAAACACTAGTGCACTCCGACGAACTCCGGTGCACTCTGACGAAAACATCTATGCACTCTAACGAAAATACATATGCATGTGAACTCCGGTGCAATTGATGGTGGAGGCGGCGACAGTGTAGTTGATGAAAGGTGGAGGCGTCGACGACGCAGGAGGTGGAGGAGTACGATGGCGGCGGTGGCCTTCCAAAAACGTAACCACCATTGACGGAAGGTGGATGCAGTGGCGATTGAGACAATGAAGGAGGGAGATGGCAGTGTCGGTGTACACTCCGTCGCACTTCGTTGCACTCCGGCGCATAACATTGAAGGTAACCCCCGTCCTTCAAGACTTTGCCGGCAGCATACCAACAAATAGATGTGGCGTGAAAGGTGGTCGAGGCTGCGACATCGAAGGGGTTCAGGGTTACGACGGCAAAGGGAGATGGCAGCTCTAGTGCACTTCGTCCCGTCGACGATCGAGATGATACCAAAATTGGCGGTGCCAGTTTTGGGAAGAAGAAGCAATAACCAAAAGTTAGGCAACCTTCGTCGGAAAAGTAAATTTGACCCATATCCATAATTAAATGCCTAAAAATATGGAAAGTATAACAATAATTGATACGCATTGTTATTAAACTAAACAAATTTCTGCATTCTGATTGGACGATCATGGGTTCACACGGTTAACACACTATTTATGGTTAACAACGGAATAGCCCTATATATATGTATATAGTCATATAGACTTAGAGGTTCAGGTGAGACCAAGCTGTTTCCATCAGACGAACACTTTTTACATGAAACTTCACAGCAAAACACTGTGAAGGTTAAAAAAATTAAACATTCATCATAAAAATACTGTAAATGTTACGTTCACGGTGTTCTTTGATGTGAAGGTTCGATTTTTTTACCTTCACAGCATTTTTGCTGTGAAGGTTCGAATTATTTATTTGTTACCTTCACAATTTTTTGAGTTGTGAAGGTTTCGTTTTTTACCTTGTTTTGGATTTTTTTCCTCAATAGTGTTTTTTACTATGTTTTTACGATGAATGTACGATTTTTTTAACCTTCATAGTGTTTTGCTGTGAAGCTTCATGTAAAAAGTGTTGGTCTCACCGGTCTCACCTGAACCTAATCCGAGTCATATATGTATAGATATATGTAAGTATGTATAGGGTCATATATATATGTATAGGGTCAGGTTCACGTGAGAATAATCTGTTTCCGTGATATCAGTGCTTTACACATGAAAGTTCCCAGCAAAACATTATGAAGGTAACAAAATCGAACAATAATGGTGAAAACACTGTAAATGTTACGTTCATGGTGTTTTTTTTACTGTGAATGTTCTATTTTTTAACCTTCACAACACTTTCAGTGTGAAGTTTCAGATATATGTATACCTTCATAGTGTTTTTCTTGTGAAGGTCTGGATTTTTTTACGTTTGTTTGGATTTTTTTTACTTTATAAGTTTTTTTAGTATGAATCTTCGAACATTTTTTTTACCATCATGGTGTTTTGCTGTGTAGTTTCATTTGCTTTGTCTTGGTCTCACCCGTCGCACGAAAACGTGTTGGTCTCACGTGAACTTAAATTTGTTTATATATATATATTATTATAGAGAGAGGGGGGAGAGAGTCATTATCCTTTACAACCCATAGCTAACATGAAACCGATGCTACCCTGTCCTATAAAATTCTATGTGTATCCATAATCATAAAGTTTTCATATATTTTATATTTCCATAATCATTGACTTTCTAAAAATAATGGAACATTTCATAGAATTTTATAGGATTTCATAGGGTTGCATTGGTTTCACTTTAGCTCTAGGTTGTTCATGACTCAATATATATATATATATATAGAGAGAGAGAGAGAGAGAAGGAGGACTGATTAAACGAGAACATAACCTATTTAAAAGTACACGAGAAACAACAAAATCACATATGATTCAAGCGACTTGGCAAGTCGTAGTGAAAATCACATGTGTAGCTTTTTTTCTCTCGTTAATGAAAATCATTTGCGATTTTGTTGGCTTTGTGTTATTTTTTAAATAGGTATTATTTTGGTTTGAAGCTGACTATATATATAGAGGGAGAGAGAGAGATAGAGAGAGAGAGAGATTTCAAACAAGAGCACCTCCATCTTGCGATAACGTAAGAACACCCTTGTCACATATGATAACACACGTAAGGAGAGCTGTTGGTGTACATTATGACGTACCCAACGACTTAGGTCCCGCCAAAGGTTTGTTTTTGTCTCTAATTTGTTATCTAGTGTGATAGATGATTATAGTATCACATCAAGAAGACATGCATTTATCACATGTCAGAAGGCCTAATAATGTGATGGCGAGTTGATCTTGCAACTTAAATCGAAACAAAAGTATTCCACGTCTATGATTTAGTGGCATGTGTATATCATATTTGATCAAATAATATCATGAATGATTGACTATATTGATAATGTTCTTATTCTCTTGTAAAAGTATTATCCTAGTTTGACCCTTCTAAAAACAAATCCTAAGCACTCCTATTTAATAAGGGTCATGTTGTATCAGGGATAGGCCTAGAAAAATTTTCAAACGGACCACTTGACTATAAAAAAATGTATAGAGATATTTTTTACAATGTAAATATTGGTTTAGTGGTTGGTCCCTTCTTTTTCAAAAGAAATGTGGTGAGTTCCAATCTTTTTAATTACAACTTTTTACTTTTTTGAAAATATAATAAATATGATATTAAAAGCAAAAAACTAGGAAAATGTCTCTCACAAGATTTGGACCCTAAACCTTCTTTTTGAAAAACAAGATACTAACCAACTTTATCAAAGAAAATTTATGTTTTTATTACAGTTTCAAAATATATATGATGATATACAAAAAATTAATAGGGTGACATTTTTACATTATATATTTTTTTACACTATAACAGAAGAGAGACGATGACACGTGCCATCGTTGGGACCTAGCTAGGTCTGTCCATGTGTTGTATAAAACGGTCATGTATGCTAATTGAAGAGATCCGTTTAATGATCATATATTAAAATCAATTCTTCTAGTTTTCAATATATTTGACTTCCAAAATAAACAAAAACATAATCCTATTTTATTGCCACAAATAAACATGCAATCTGTTGCAGAAAATCTGATAGGACCTTCCGTGATGTCAATCAAACTTTATACTATTCATTTATATATGTTTTCCTTTTTGTTATTTTCGAAAAATAAATTAAAATCATGCCACTTCCCTTTTTGCCACTTACCAATCAAAATGGATTCTTTTTAAAATAATATAAAAAGGCAGAAAATTGGATATGCAAATCTAGAACCAATTGGCTTCTGTCTGGACCCTATTTTGGTTCTTGCCATATTAAATTGATGACCGAATGACAGTACTATTTACATTCGAATTTTGGTGTTTAAAAAGTTACTATACTATTTAAAATTTTTTAAAAGAACAGCAATGCTATTTACATCTTTATTAATGTTAAAATTAGGTCGATTCATGCATTGAAAATATAAAAAGTTGGATCTGAAATTGATGTGCGTAAGAAGAAAAATATTTGTAGGGGATACATTTGACAATGTATAGGGATGCATTTAGCCTCTCCTAAAAAGAACATATGATTATTGATGAGAATGTAGACAAGAAAACTCTTTATCATCATTGAATGGATCTATTAACATATTTGCAAAATGAATAACTATACTTTTCAAATGGCAAATTAAATTTTACATTATAACTGATAAAATAGTAAATCAAAAGGAGCAAAGTTAAATGCTTAGTGGAATCATTCATCCATGTATAGATCCTCTTCGTGGCAGCCATTAATAGACAAGTTTCAATCTAAGCTCTTGAATTGGAGAGCTTTTTCCCTCTCAGTTGCAGGCCGTTTAACGCTATGTAAGACGGTGCTTGGATCTCTTGGTAATTACTACTTTTCGCTCTACAAGGCCCCTTCTTTGGTTCTAAAAAAATTGGAGAGTTTAACGCGGAATTTTTTTCTTGGCGAAGGCAATAATGCGAAAAAAGTTACTTGGATTGCTTGGAAAAACACCATCTCGTCTAAAGAACTTGGTGGTCTTGGGGTGGGAAGTCTAAAAGCTTTAAACATAGCTTTATTGGCCAAATGGTGGTGGAGAGTTAAAAATAAGGATGCATCTTTATGGGTTGCTGCAATTAAATCGATACATGGCTTTTTTCGTCGTTCACCAAGAGATCCATTGCTCTCGAAAAGGGTGGGGCTTGGGGATCAATCATCTCAATCAATAAGCTGACCCAAGAGTACGATATTGATCGTTTTCTCTCTATTTACAACAAATGGGAATGGATCTTGGGCATGGTCCCTTGATCAAAGTGGGGTGTTTAACGTGGCTTCTTTACTTTGCCATTTGGATACCAAGATCCTTCACAACAACCTCGGTGTTCAAGCCTATTGGAGCAAGTTAATTCCTGAAAAAGTTAATCTTCATGGATGGAAGACCCAACATAAGAGACTAGACACGTTTGACCACCTTCTAAAACGAGTGATCATATCAGATCCAAAACCGTGTTCGTTCTGCGCCATGTCAATTGAGATAGAAGATCATATTTTTGCGGAGTGGTTTTTTGCAAAAAGCTTACTAAGGGAGATAGCAATCTGGTGGAAAATTCCACCCCCAGCTAACACGGTAGAATCTTTATTTACATGGGGAGAATCTAATAATTTATTGGGTGATACTCTCCAGATCTTCAAGGCGGTGGTCCTCACTTATTTTATGGCAAATGTGGAAAATAAGGAATGAGGTGGTGCATTCTAAGAAGAAAGAGTCTATCCCTAGGATGTTCATCTTAATTCAAGGCTCCTCCTTTTTTTTGGATTATCTCGAGAAAGAAGCTTAAGCGTAATCTTCATTGGTTCAATTGGTGTTGTATGCCTTTTTCTTTTCCTTATTTGTAATCTGTTTGTTCTTCCTAGCTTCTCGCTAGTTTTTCTAATAAAATCTTGCTTCTGCCTTTCAAAAAAAATGCTTAGCAAACATATGATCTCACCTTAGTATCTTTTTTACAGTTTAATATATGGAATATTGAGTCAAATAGCCATTTTACCTAAGTAACTTGGTTTTTTAACTATATTCCACTCAGATTAAATCAAATTCATTACATCATGTTGGTATGGCTAAAAAGATAAATCTGATCAATTTGCTTTAAAACTAATTTTTACAACCCAGATTCCCAATTACGGACTCAGATAAATAAAATCAAAGGAAAAATTATCAGTGTTGGTCCCAAAGGGTAGCCTTCAAGTGATAATGAATTGTACAAGGGGTGATAACTCAATAATTATACATGTTTTGGTCGTTCTGACTTGTAATGTTTATTCCCATTTTACCCTTTATTTGGTACTTTTTACTTCTGAAAACCTTTGCTTTTCAATTTTGCAGGATTTGAAGGCCCGTGAATGCAAAAATAAGAAAAGAGGCGAGAAAGTGCAGAAAATGGAGATTACACGAGACAGAAGGCTCTCGCGATCATGAGACACTAGTCTGGCGTCGCGAGAGTGATAGAATTCTAGAATGTTCCCTCCTGTTTCCCATCTGGCGTCGCGAAAGATTCATCTAGCGTCGCAAAAGAGAAGTCAACCCTAATTGGAAGATTTTAGAATGTTCAAGAAAGATTTTTAGGGTTACTTTAAGTATCTCGCGTAGCGAGGTTGCCGCCAGGCGATCGCGAGATGGGACGACTCAGACTCTTTTAAATACGGCCTTCAACCCGTCTTTCACATAATCAAGAATAATATTCAGAAAAAGCTGAGAGGTTTAGAGCTGCCATTTGGAGGAAGGAGTTGTATGTACCAACAGTGGAGAGCGGTGCTTAAACACGGTGAAACTTCGCCGGTGCTAACCCGGAGTCATCTTGCTGGTGCCCGATCATCATCTGTTGCACGATCTGCATAATGTGTTCATATTTATTGCTTTCTTTGTTCGTAGTTATGTTTAGTGGCTAGTTCGTTTTTAGTATTTACTATGGTTTGATGAACTTGGAAAGATGATTTGATTTTCGTTTTTAAATAATAGGTTTATGGTTTATTGAATGATTGTCTTGTGATTCCTACTTAGTGCTTTAACTGTGGCTACTTGAATTCGTTGGTTGGATGTGTTTATTATATGACAATTGATAAGCAGACTCTTTTCAGTTAATCAACCTCCATCACCTTTCACTCTGGTGACGTGGTAAGCAACTCATAGACCAAAGTAAGTTGGATATTAGGATCCCACGAATTGGCAATAAATAGGGTGACTTGTACTAGATTTTATAATCTCTGTACTTGGACCGGGAGACCAACCTGGTTGACAATCACATATATTCATGTTAGGGTGCCTTATGCTTAAATTCTTACAATAACCATTAATCTATATCTTTTGGTAAGTTATATCAAATCATCTGAAAAAGGATTCTATAAACCATAGTGAGTACCTGTTCTTCTCATTATAAAAAGATCTTATTTCTATTGCTTTCTTAGATTAATTAATATAACTAAAGGACTAAAATTGAGTAGCTTCACTGTTCCCTGTGGTAAGAACTGTAATAACCTGATTTTAGTTGGTTAGTAGTTAACTTTAACTTTAACGTTTTTTGTAAAACTTTCTGGGTAGAGGGGCTATTTGTGCCAAATTCCTGATTTTACTGAAATTGTTGGGCTCTTAATATTAAATGGGGTTAGCCTTTTTAGTCCAAGGTATTTAAAGGAGGAAATTAGGATTTAAGCCATTTGTGGTAAGAATTAGTGTGTGAACTGTGTGTTTTGGAGAGAGAGCTGCTATCATCATTTTGATTCATCTCCTTCAATCATTTCATCAATCTCAGGTAACCTCCTTGTCTTTTGCTGATTTAAAGTATACGTTTGTATTTAGAATCAGTCATAATTGATTTAAGATCAGTATTCATGCTTGTTTGTGAGTTAGAGGTGTAGGACCTCTTTGTTGTGGTGAAGAGTCAGAATTCACTATCTTTATAGCTTTATAGTTTAACTTTCAGTTAATTGTGAACAATTGTGTTTTTGGTAGCCCTTGTTTAGCGGTTTATAACCTCGGGGGCCTTTATTGTCATTCTATGTAACTTCCTTTCACCTATATAAGGTAAAGGATGTTTAGGGTTTTTGGTATTGATTCATATTACCATTTTGGGCAAATACTCCATTGTTAAACCTTATTCAAGCTTTGATGAATTCAATCATGATTTCCATCCATTTCTTCATCTCTTCTATGATTTGTGGGACAACAATTGGTATCAGAGCCATACCTTGTTGATTCCTTGGCTTTCTTTGTGTTTTTAAAAGATTTTAAAAGGTTTTTAAAGTTTTGGGCTTTCAAAACTTTTTGGGTTTTCAATCCAAAAAGTGTTTTAAAAGGGTGATATTAAGTGATTCCCTAGTGTTTTATAAGCTTTTTCCTACAAATTGGGGCTCTTAACACTTGTTTTTTAAGAGATTTTAAGTGATTTTGAGTGATTTTTCGGAGACTCTGTGCAGGTTTTCCGAATCGGAATACGAGAGCTGAAATTTCAGCTCAAATTTTCCGACTCGGAATTTGTACTTTCTCCGAATCGGAGAATCCTCCTTTTCCGAATCAGAAAACATTGTTTTCCGAATCGGGAAACGAGCCTCTGATTTGGGGTTTTGCTTCTGAGAAGTCACTTTTCCGAATTCAAGCCTATTTTCCGAACCCAAACTTTTCCGAATCGGAAAATTGTATTTTCCGAATCGGAAAAGCTGTTTTCCGCATCCAAGTATTTTGAGCCTAATCCGATTCGGAAAACTTCTGTTTCCAGATCGGATTTCGCCTCTTTGAGCCGAAATTCTTGAAAATTAATTTCTCAAATCCGACACTAAGCTTACTTTTAAAACTTTTCAAATCTCAAAGCTTTTTGTGTCCCGAGGCACTCAAAATATCCGTTTTTCGAAAACCTGTTTTTTTTAAGCCAAGTAAGTCTTTCAAGGAGGTCTGTTTTAGCGAGAGAAATGTCGAAGGAAATCCTCGGAATCGGATCCGAGACTCGTCCTCCCGTCCTGGTGATGGGCGAGTACCAACAATGGAGACGCCGAATGATCCACTTTCTAGATCTGCTGGATGAAAACTTGATGAAGTCCATTCGAGAAGGACCTATCCGACCGACCGTCACCGTTGCCGCCGTACCAAAGACCGATACTTGTCCCGAACTTCCGGCGTACGTGGTCGAGAAGCCTGTTGAGATGTTCAACCCAGAACAAAGAGCCCGACATCTCATCGACAAGCGTGCACTAACCCTGCTGATCATGGCTCTCCCAAACGACATGTATGCGAGAGTGGACAGTCTGACCAACGCACGAGACGTTTGGTTGGAAATCGAACAACAGATGCAGGGAGGTGACACGGCTGTGGAGAGTCAGAAGGAAAGCGCACTCAATGCCTACGAAGGGTTCAAGGCTAGGGAAAACGAATCCCTCACTGAGTCTTATGAAAGACTGAATGCCTTCGTCAACGACTTGAGACGGCTCGGGGTTGAGAAATCAAAGTATGAAGTGAACGTGAAGTTCTTGAAGAATCTCACTCAGGAATGGCAAAACATGGCCATCAACATTCAGCTTAGCTGGAATCTGGGAACCTTGGGTCTACATGACTTGTTCAGCATGATGGTTCAACACGAAGAATTCATCACAGGTGGACGCTCCAAGAAAGCAGTCGATCCTCTGGCATTGTCGGCCGTGCCCTTCGGAGGACCAAGCACTGCTCCCGTCCAACCAATGCCATTCAACAACGTCTCTCCCCAGTACTATCCAGAAGAATACAGTCAAGAGTTCAACTCTAACTATGGAACAAGCGTACAACATCCCGACGAACCGGTGATCATTTCCATCTCTGATGAAGAACTCTTCCATGTGAATGAGTCCCTTGCCCTCATCTCACACAACGTACAACGATTGAACGCCAATCGTGGATACAACCGAGCACGAGGATCCGGTTTTCCTAGTGGAGGAAGAATGGGGCAAGGTAGAGGAGGTCATTTTCAGCCAGAGAGAGGTCAGTACGGAAATCAAGGGAGAGGAAGCTATCAGCAAGGGGGAATACAGACTTACGATCAAGGAGGCTATCGAAACAACCAGGGAAGGTTCAGAGAAGATCAAGGCAGATACAGAGATCAGCCGAGAAGAGACAACACTTATCTTGACTATCAAGGAGGTCAAGGTAGTCAGGGAGATTGGAGAGGACAAGTCTCAGACATCAACTACCGGAACAGCTTGAGACAATACACTCCGGAATCTGGGTATATAGATCGTCAGGGATATGAGATTGGGTATGGAGGAAGACATGAGAGTGGAAGGCTAGATCAAGGGCCAGGATACGGGTATGAGCAGAATAGAGGTGATCGAAGGCAAGATGAGAGAATGGATCACGGGAAAAGCAACTTCAATGGAGGTGAGTCCAGGGGAACCAGTTCCAGGCAAATTCAGAGGGATGATCAACAGACTCAAGCTGACCAAGGAATTCAACGGTCAAATCATCCTCAAGGTCCCATAACCCAGAACCCCGCTCCTCAACAAACTGCAAGTCCCACTACCACTTGTTACAAGTGTGGTAAGTTGGGACACTACGCTCGAGATTGCTCCGTCAAGTATAAGGATGCCGCGTACTTTGAGAGGAAGGCCTCACTGATGAGGAAGAAAGAAAAAGGGGTTGCTTTGCTGGTAGATGAAGAGAACTGGGTCTGTGAAGAGGAAAGTTCAGACGAGGAGGATCATATGGTGAAGGGTCATTGCTTGATGGCTGACTTCGAGGGATTAGAAGCCGTTGGACCGAGCACTTATCAAGATATAGATCCGTCTGAGGTCAGTCATGTGTGGTACTTCGATTCCGGCGCATATAGACACATGACTGGTCAGAGATCCTTCCTTTTCGACTACGTTGAAAGGTTCGAGGGATACGTTAAAACAGCTGACAAGACGCCTAAGCCAATGGTGGGTTATGGGAAAATTACGGATGGGAAATACATCATCAAGGATGTAAGGTATGTCGAGGGGTTAGGTTACAATATGTTCAGCTCCAGTCAGTTCTGCGACAACGGATACTGGGTGAAGCAATTTCAATACGGAAGCGACGTAAATGATGAAGACAACAACGTCATCCTAAGTGCACGTAGGAATGGCAATCTTTATTCCACCGTCTTCCGTTCAATCCCTCAAACACATCCACAGTTTGAAGCAATATCCAATCCGAGGAATGCTATCTGTCTGCTCGCGAAGGCTTCAAAGGAGGACAGTTGGTTATGGCATCGAAGACTCTGCCATCAGAATTTTAAAGACATGAACAAGCTGGTTTTGAAAAATCTCGTCAAAGGACTGCCAGAGACTCGCCTTTCCAAGGATACATTGTGTCCCGCTTGCGAAAAAGGAAAGATGACGAGAAGCTCTCATCCACCGAGGATGGATACGAATAGCAAGAGTCCCCTTGACATGATTCATATGGATCTTTGTGGACCTACCAGAACCGAGAGCCTAGCCCGAAAGAAATACATGTTGGTTCTCGTGGATGAGTTCTCTAGGTTCACATGGATTGAATTCCTACGAGCCAAGTCTGACGCTGCCGATCGAATCATTGCCTTCATCAAGCGGATTCAAGTTCTCTTGGGTCGCCGAGTGAAGAAGTTGAGAAGTGACAACGGAACCGAGTTTCGCAATGCAAAACTGCAATCCTTTCTCGAAGACGTGGGAATCTCTCACAACTTCTCTGCCGTACGCACACCTCAACAAAATGGGGTAGTAGAAAGGAAGAACCGGACGTTGGTCGAAGCGGTAAGATCCATGATGGCTCATTCTGGAGTTCCTCAATCATTTTGGGCTGAAGCAGTATCAACAGCATGCTACACGCAGAATCGGACTCTGATCGTTAAGCGGACCGGTAAAACCGCCTACGAGATGGTCGAACAGCGTAAGCCTAACATCTATTACTTTCGAGTCTTTGGATGTAAATGCTATGTTTTAAATGACCGGGATGATTTGGGAAAGTTTGAACCCAAGTCTGACGAGTCTATCTTCATCGGATACTCACATAACTCGAAGGCTTATAGGGTTTTCAACAAACAGACCCGAACCATCCTGGAAAGCTCAAATGTTGATTTTTCAGAAACCGAAACCTATTCTGTGTCTAGTTCAAGTAATGTAAATGCCGCTTTTCCTGAACTGTTCACCGCACCACCGAGCACAGATTCTTCCACTAACTTTTCTGCTTTAGACTTCTTAGACCTCGCAGATTATGATCTACCCACACTCATGGGTCCGATTGTAGTTCCTGCTCATGCTGGTTCAACTTCGACTTCAGTGACGTCCGATGCTTACGTCACTGAGCCATCTTCAAGCACGTCTACTAACTCAGTGTCACCAGAATCAACTGCGGTCTCCCCCCTTGAAATCTCATCATCAGCCTCACCGGAACCTATCCTTGAACAGACCCCACAACCTGTTCTAGCACCTATTCCAGAGGAAGCCCCACTACCTTCACCCAGTTCAGCTCAGAGAACGTATGCACAGGTAGTGCGTGAGCCCCGGTTGGAGGCATCACCGCAGAATAATCTGGCGGCCGGGTCGTCGAGTAGAAACCAGCAAGAGGTCTTGGCCGTGCAAGATGAGAACGACGCCACCAACAACCAACAAGCTTATGTCACTCACCCACACACTCGCAAGTGGACAAAAGATCATCCCCCCTCCCAGATCATCGGGAGTCCCTCACAACCTGTATCTACGAGATCCGCAAAGAATGTAGAAAACCTGATTCTATTCGGAGGATTCCTTAGTGATTTCGAACCTTCGGATGTTTCCCAAGCTCTCACTGATCCGGATTGGGTTTTAGCAATGCAAGAGGAGCTTGCGGAGTTCGAGAGAAACAAAGTCTGGCGCTTGGTGACCAGACCGTGGGGAAAATCAATCATCGGCCTGAAGTGGATCTTCCGGAACAAGAAGGACGAGAACGATCTCATCATCCGGAACAAGGCTCGATTGGTCGCCAAGGGTTATCGCCAGCAAGAGGGTATCGACTACGATGAGACGTTTGCGCCCGTAGCTCGGATTGAGGCAATTCGGATCTTCCTTGCGTATGCCGCACACAAAAACATGACGGTATATCAAATGGACGTCAAGTGTGCCTTCTTGAACGGAGTTCTTCAGGAAGAGGTGTACGTTGAACAACCGGAAGGATTCGTCGATCCCCGATTTCCAGAACACGTCTACGTGTTGGATAAGGCGCTTTACGGTCTCAAGCAAGCTCCTAGGGCATGGTATGAAACACTCACTGATTACTTGCTAGGAGTTGGCTACAAGAAAGGTACAATCGATCCCACTTTGTTTCTCAAGAGGTCAGGAAAAGATTTGATTATAGTTCAGATATACGTGGATGATATTATCTTTGCATCTACGAAACCTGAGATGTGCCAAGAGTTTGAGAACACCATGAAATCCCAATTCAAAATGAGCATGATGGGCGAGTTGACGTTCTTTTTAGGACTTCAAGTTCGACAACGCCCTGATGGCATTTTTATAAGTCAAGCCAAATATGTTCAAGATCTGTTAAAACGATTTGATTTCGGTGGTTCAAACTCTGCGGCAACACCAATGCCTAGAAATTTTCAACTAAATGCAGATACTTCTGGTAAACCGGTTGACCAGAAAACTTATCGGGCAATCATTGGTTCTCTTTTATATCTCACGGCTAGTAGACCAGATATTGTCTTCTCCACGGGTGTCTGCGCTCGTTTTCAGTGTGATCCACGTGATTCACAGCTGTCTGCAGTCAAAAGAATCCTTAGGTATCTGAAGGGCACACCGGATTTTGGCCTTTGGTACCCAAAGGATTCTGGTTTTGAACTAATTGCATATACAGACTCAGACCATGCAGGTTGTAAGCTCAACAGGAAAAGCACATCTGGTGCTTGCCAGTTTCTCGGAGATAAGCTGGTGAGTTGGTCATCCAGGAAGCAGAATTGCGTATCCTTGTCCACCGCGGAGGCTGAGTATGTAGCCGCCGCCTGCTGCTGCTCGCAAGTTCTGTGGATGAAAACCCAACTTGCTGACTTCGGATACACCATGCATCAGATTCCCATCTATTGCGACTCCAAAAGTGCGATTCAGATCACGGCAAATCCGGTTCAACATTCTCGGACGAAGCATATCGATATCCGATATCACTTCATCAAAGACCACGTCGAGAAAGGTAATGTTGAACTTTACTTTGTTGAGAGTGACTATCAGCTTGCTGATTTGTTCACTAAGCCGTTTGACGAGAAACGTCACTTCT
Source organism: Centaurea solstitialis (assembly GCA_030169165.1). Classification (NCBI taxonomy): domain Eukaryota; kingdom Viridiplantae; phylum Streptophyta; class Magnoliopsida; order Asterales; family Asteraceae; genus Centaurea; species Centaurea solstitialis. Next base: position 17,873,864 of record CM058044.1, on the reverse strand, counting down.
TTCTCCTAAGCAAGTTAGGAATGCTAGACCTTCCGGCCTGAGGTCTAGGGGGAGTCTGGAGTTCATGTTATGTATGCATATGTGTAGGGGGAGTCTATAGGAATTCTTGAGAGAGTGCATAAATTTAGGGGGAGCACTAAGTCTTGTTTTCAATGTTGGTGAGTTTACTGACGTTCTCGGATCCACAACACATTGGATACCATTTTTTATTTTTCTTCTGTAGGTGTGGATCCTCACGACGACTTCTGGTTACCTCAGATCAGAACTCGCACAAAACCCTGTCGAGACGTACCAGGTAAGTCTCTTTTCTCGGGAGTCGAGCGCTGAACTTGTATCTTTTTGTGAACTTGAAAGTTCAGGGGGCGGTAGAGTACATGTCTTGAACTTACAAGTTCGGGGTCTGTTTTTGAAAATTTTCTGAAAATACAAGTTCAGGGACTTGTTTGTAAGTTTCTTGAAACTTCTAGTCCAGGGGTGGTTTTTGCCAATTGGTAAAAGTCAGGTTAAAAGAGTCATCAGGAGAGCCAAACACAGTGTTTTTAACCCAAACTTAGTGTTTTCCGGTAAAAATATAAAAACCGATCTTAAGAGATTAATCTTCACAATTTTCAAATTTTCATCTTTTTCTCTCTCTGAACTCTCCCGATACCCACTTCGCGCTCGATTTCGGATTTTGCTCGTTTGTGCTCAGATCGTCAAACAAATTACATATTCGGATTCCTGGTAAGTAAACGATCAATCCTTATATAGTTATAACATCTAAATCTGTCGTTTTAAGGTCTGGATCGAGGCCTAAACTTTTTTTAACTTACCCGAAACCCAAACTTCTTGGAATGGGATTTCGGGGTGTTTAATCGATCTCATTATGCTTCTAAACTTGTTATTTATCGTTCTAGATCATTTCTTGTTAGTTTAGAATGTTAAATCGTCGGTTTTTGGGTGGTTTTTGAATCTGGAAGACGAACCGTCTCGGTTTTCTGATTCGGAAAACTTGAATGTTCAAGTTTTCCGATTCGGAAAACTTGAACATTCAAGTTTTCCGCATTCAAAGACGATAACCGTTCATGTTGTTTTCCGATTCGGAAAACCAGATAAATCCGATTCGGATTATCAGGTTTTCCGAATCCATCTTGGTTCTCGTTTTTAAGCTTATCTTTTCCGACTCGGAAAACATGGAATTACCCTTGTGGGTTTCCAAGGTTTTCCGACTCGTGTGTGAACCAAGATGCTTTTCAATTTTTCTAAGTATCACATTTTCCGATTCGGAAAACAATGTTTTCCGAATCGGAAAACCAACCTCTCTATTTGTTTGAAATTCTTCTAAGTGTTGGAGTTTCCCGATTCGGAAAACCATCTTTTCCGAATCGGAAAACTTGTGTTTAATTATATGCTCAATTTTGTCTAAGTGTTGAGTGTTCTCCGACTCGGAAAATCACCTTTTCCGAATCGGAAAACCTCCCCTCGCGGTTTGCTCGCTTTTCGACTCGGAAAATACGAAATACTCATTTTTGGGTTTTCGAGTTTTTCCGACTCGCGTCTAGTCGAGGGTATAGTCTTTTCACGCTGCATTCTTACTAACACTTGACTTATTTTATAGAAATGGCTGATCAACCTATTGCTCCCACTTCTCCTGTCGGAAATGCTGCTGACCGAGCTCTTATTGACCCGGCCAATATAGTTCAGATCATCCAGAACAACGGGTTCGTCGACCTGGCGAACTTCACTGTCCAAGACGACGTGGTCCTTGAGATCCTACAGGCGCATCCCCTTGCATACGCGATGCAAGCCACTGCTCAGATTCCCATGATCTATCTACAACAGTTCTGGCACACTTCGCGTGTCGAGAACCAGAACGGCGTACCAACCATCATCGGCCGGGTGGACAACACTGACCTGGTCATTACTGTGGAGGATCTCCGTCGAGTCCTTCGTTTACCGGCCGCCACTCCTGAGGCCCTGTTCGACCCTCTGGTTTCTGGACCCGAGCTATTCAGTGAAGTACTCGCTCTCGGGGTCCACTACACTGCAAACAACCGACCAAAAGGGATTTCCCAAGTCGCTCAAGGGATGCTGCCTCCAATTTGGTACTCATTTTTCAACATTCTCAACCGGACGCTCTCTTCGAAGACTCATGGCGTGGACAAAGCCTCCACCCACTTCTGGCACGTCATCCACGCTGTTGCTTATGGACGACGGATAGACTTTGCCCAACAGCTTTGGGCAGACATGATTAACGACGTAAGAGCTGGACCTAGCAGGACTCGCCATACATCCATCCCGTGGATGCGTTTCTTCAGCTTGCTCATTCGTGATCACATGGATCGTAACCGCGAAGTCAGACGCCGATCCAGACATCTCCGCTTCGAAAGCATACAGATTGGCCGCGCCAACAAGAAGAACATGCGCCCTGGACAGGTCGAGATGGCGATCCCCGAGAACGTGCTCAACATGGCGGATCGTAGGGCTATGAGTGTTAGGTTGTACCGAGTGTCTATAGGATTAGAAGACACGTCTACGGACTCCTCAGAACCGAGGAGCCCTGCCCAAGACGTGCAACCCGTCCCTTCTAGAGGCCGTGCCTCAGGCACGGCGGGCCAGAGTTCCAGTGGGGGAGCTTCTGGCTCGGGAGTGATGAGCGTTGCCGTGAGGGGAGGAGAGGGTAGAATCGTTGGTACGTCCGCCACTCCACACACGTCTCGAGCTGGAGCATATCAGATGATGATTTGGAACCGAGCCACTCGTGCTCGTACACCCACCGTCGTGGAGGAAACATCTGCATTCGAGTTGGATCATGAGATCATGAGCAGACTCAGGGTGAAACAGTACATGGGGGTCCTCCAACACTCCCCCGTACACTCATCATCGGAAGAACGCCGATCGCCGACACCGCCGCAACAACCTCTACAGACTGGTGAGGACGTGGAAGCTTCCCCACAAGAACAAGCACACGTTCCTCCACCACCACATTCGGCGGCCGCTACTACTCAGGGAGGCGAACCCTCCGGCGATGACTCCGACGGTCACGAGTCCCCCGAGCACACTCCTTCGGACCGTCGTGAGCCCGATGACGAAGCTACCGATGAAGAGATGATTGATTACGGATCTGACTCTGAGTTCCAGTTATCTGAACCAGCTAAGGGCGGGAAGGCCCAGATTATCGATGTGGATGAAGCCACCTCTTCCTTCAATGACGACAGGATCTCCGGAGATCCAGTACTAGCAGGCGATCTAGCCTCGGATGATAGAACCGTAGGTCGTGAGGAAGAAGGTGAGGCCGAGGTTGCTACCGGCTGGGGGAGAGAAGACAGTGAGGAAGAAGAGAGAGAGAGGGGAGAAAAGGAGAGAGAGAGAAGAGAAAAAGAAACCGCAGATGTTGAGGTCCAATTAGGGGAGCTTTGGGCTCAATTAGAGGATGCGGACGAAGAAGTAGAGCCGCACAGGTTAGAAACGGAAGTTTCCCTTACCTCGAGTCCATCCAACAGAGAGGCAACCCACACCGAGACCGGGCACCCTACGGGATCTGGTCAAGACGCTAGCAGCCAACTAGCGCATTTGCACGCCCCAACCGACCACTCGGCCATCTCTCAACAGATGGTCGTTTCATCTCTACACGGGGACTTAGCTCAACTTCCACCAACCACTCACTTGGAGTCTGTTGGTGTTGAAATGAGAGAGGAACCGCCCCGCCTCTCGACTTCTTTCCGTGCACCAGTTGTCCTAGAGCCACTTACCGAGACTTTTCAAGTCATTCACTTGGATAGGACACTACTTGGAGCATCATCAGCCCGCTCAAGTGGCGAGGCCGGAACGGGGAGAGTCGGTGCGTCGAGTGACGCCCTTCGAGGATCCACCGGAAGCCCTGACACCGTCAACATCATTCCAACGGTGACGTCAGGCCGAGAGAGCACCTCAATAGGACTCTTCTCGTCAACTGGAGCCCAAGTGGCACCGGGTGTTGTACTTCCGGGACAGGGTCCGACAGACTCGAGCAAAGTCTCTAAAGATGCTCACGCAACACCGGGGCTTTTAGGCCTGACGGATTCGGGTGGAATCCATAAAACCACCCTTGTACCAACGGGACTTTTAGGTCCGACGGATTCGGACGACATCCTAAAAGTCGTCCAAACCAGGTTACTTGCAGTGGAGGAAGCCAACCGGGCTCGAGATGCGCGGGTCGAGGCACTAGAGAAAGCCTTGGCCGAGACGGAGAGGAAAAGACTGGCAGATCTTGAGGCGTCACGGAAGCTTCAAGAAGACCGGGATGCGGAGCTCTACGAGCTCAAACGGCGAATCAAGGGCAAACACTCCGAGGAAGCCCCATCATCCGAGACTCCGATCCCCCGTCAGACCGAAGACGTCCTCAGGCTCGCCCCTCCGACTTCGGGTGAACTACCTCCGATACTGGGCTACGTTACTGAGACGGAACATGCGTTCGTCATCTCTTCATACAAGACTCAGAACGACCGCCTCTCCGCCCAAGTCATAGATCAGGAAGCCCAGATCGAGATCCTACAGCAGCGCGTCCGGGAACTAGAGGCCATGTGTCGGTCTCAGGCTCAGCCTTCCAAAAGGAGGCATGATGACCCTGATGACTCGGCACCGGGTCCTCATGAGGGGGAGGTGCAGGCTTCATCCAAAAGGCCTCGCACCGACCTCCACTCTGCCTCTGGTTCCGGTTCCACTCCAGCTCCAGCTTCCACGACCGCCCCCTCGAGTGCTCCTACAGAGTCTGCTGCCGCCGAGGCTCCCTATGTCGATTCAGACACAGAGGATATTCCTGACATGGGGAGTTGGTGCTACGAGCGGATCCCAGAAGGTGAAGTAGTTCAGTTTCCCCAGATGATAGACACGGCTCAGATTGAAGTCGTTCCTCCTGAAGCAGCACCGACGGATCCTTCAGACTTCCAGATTCCGGAGGAAGCCCGGAAAATTTTGCGGTCGCTTGCTCAGAGTCTCAGGATATACCAGAAGGGGGACGACATTGTCCGGGATTCTGACTACACCAACCTCACCTCAGCATTCGTGTTTCCCACTCCAGACGCTCCACGGACTATTCATTCTACTGATCCGGAGACCGCCGCTCCAACTGTTATCCAGCTCAACTGGAATCATTCAGTCATCTTCCGTCCATTCCTTGAGGAATCGTTCACCCGCATCTACCAACAAGAAAAGCTGCACGCCTGGTCCCGAAAGGTCTACTTCGGGATCTCGCACATCAAGACCAAGAGACGAAGGACGGCGTATGTACACCAGAGGATGTGCAACTGGGCCACTCATGGACGCCAAAGGATTCGACGTCGTTTCATCAAGGTAACTGCAATGCGCCCCTACAGACATGGCCATCAGTTATTCCTTGAATACGACGTCCGCATGTACGGGACCGGCGTTCCACGAGGTGAGCTACAAGACTGGTCGTTCACGGAAGCTGATTTGGATCGGGTGCATCTAGAAGATCTTCTCACGCTCATCAAGTACCTCCAAGGCCCGATTCTCCGACCAGAGCACTACAGAGACGGCACAGAGATATTGAAGAAGTACGTTCGTCACACAATCACTCTTGCGCGGGTGACGGACTACCAGCTTGCAATCGAAAGCCGCCAGCCGAAGGTCAACCTGCTCAGACCAAACCTGCTCGTGCCTGGTATTGATGCTTACACTCCGTATATGCCAACCAGGATACCTGAGCATGGGGTTCTCTATATGACACGAAAGAAGAAGGAGCGCAGGTTTATGAGATTTGGCGAGCTCTCCAAGTTCTGCGACGGGACCCTTCTTTATGTCTACAATGGGATGCAGAGTAGACTACTGGCTGATCAGATACCTGGGCGGAGGATCATAGATGGAAAGGGAAAGCTACTTGAGGCGATGAGATTGATCGAGAGGAAACTCAAGGAACGGTTGATGTACAGACGAGTTGAGGCTGCGATGCAAATGAGAGCAAGGATCATCGGCGAGTGGGAGGAATACTTGCAAATGTCCAAGTGGGAGCCAGCTCTGGAGCTTCCACCACCTTTCTGACTTCTTCACAAAGGGGGAGATTGTAGGACCTCTTTGTTGTGAAGAGTCAGAATTCACTATCTTTATAGCTTTATAGTTTAACTTTCAGTTAATTGTGAACAATTGTGTTTTTGGTAGCCCTTGTTTAGAGGTTTATAACCTCGGGGGCCTTTATTGTCATTCTATGTAACTTCCTTTCACCTATATAAAGTAAAGGATGTTTAGGGTTTTTGGTATTGATTCATATTACCATTTTGGGCAAATACTCCATTGTTAAACCTTATTCAAGTTTTGATGAATTCAATCATGATTTCCATCCATTTCTTCATCTCTTCTATGATTTGTGGGATAACAAGAGGTGTTTTGGCAAGGTTTATTCCAGACCTGATCTCCTCACATATGGGAAAACTTGAAAAATCCAGTTTCCCGAATCCCAGATGCTTGGATTCGGCCTTTTGGCACAAAACACATATCCAATTCGGCATTGGCCTTATGGAATCGGCTTTTGGCCAATTTCCCTTTCCCAATCGGCTTTTGTGTTTCTCCCCCCCATGTATCGGCTTTTCTCACACACACACACACACACACCATTCGGCTTATCCTTCTCTTCCCTATCGGCTTTCTTCCCTCCAAACACAATTCGTCTTTTGAGTAGTGTAAAAAGGGAATCGACTTTTGATCAATCTATGTTTCTCATTACATGGTATCATTTCATGTGGGTCTATCCATCATTTCATGTGAAATGAATCTATCATTTCATGTGAACACTAACTCGTTATCACATGTGAGTTACACTATCATTTACGCGAAATGATCATCATCCCACATCGTCATTTCATGTGAAACCCTAACCTTATCATTTCATGGGATATAAATCATCATTTCATGCAAATTCAATCGTCATTTCATGTGCCGTCATTTCTTGAGAGAGACCCTAATTTCTATCATTTCATGTAAAACCCTAGTTGCTAGATTGAGAAAACCCTAATCTACATTGTATGTTGAGTCTTTGTGGGATGATGGTGTGAGCTAGGGGTCGTAAACTAGGAGAGGGTCTTCTAGTAAGTAGATTCGGAACTGATCAAGACTTGATATATGTAGGTGCGGATAAGGCGGAGCCTAGCATAGTTGAGGCAGAGACAGTTAAGTTCTCTTGCCTGATATGAATGGGTTGCTTTTACTGCTTTTCAAATATATCCATTCGGTTTATAAAATGCTTTGATGATGATATTACACTAATTTTTGTGATAAATGAGATGATTTGATAACTACATTTATGCATGCTTAAATGGTAATGTTAGAAATGATTGTAGAGGCAGAAGTGTTGCAGTATGGACATTGGGTACCTTGGAACTGTATGTTCCTTGGGAGGGTTTACCATTTGGTCTGATCCACCACTTGGGGGTACCTCGGGACAACGTCCCTTGGGAGTGAATTGTATGTCAATGTGCGATGTAGAAATTTCTTTGTCCGTAACACATTTGTCCTATTGAATGTTTTGAAATTGGGCCAGCGGGCCGATTTTGTTATTAACTGTTTTGAGGGAATTCACTAGACCTTTCGGTCTAACCCTCATTTTTAAACTCTAAAAACTTTTCAGGGAAAGATCGCATTACTAGAGGCAAAGAGAAGGCGAGCGCGTAGAGTAGCGTAGCAGGTTTAATTTTTAGTACTTGTCCTGTTAGTATCTCAGCTGTGAAGGGATGTTCTGCATGCACTCTAAACCTCTTACTTTTGAATTAAGTATTATATGATTTTGCGAATTAGATCACTGGGAATTATTGCTTGTATGTTATGTTCTGTTATGGGAAATTTGGGGTGTTACAAATTGGTATCAGAGCCCTAGTTTAAGTGAATTAGGTGACCAGGATTGGGCCTAGTCTTAAGTGAATTATGTTTCATTACTATCTTGTTTATTTACTATCGAGGTCGACATGGTGTTACACGGATCCATGTACCAACCTAAACACGATCCACAAAGTAAACAGGTTGACGGGATAGAGAACTCAACTTAAAAGCATTTATCTCTATGTCGGGATCGTGTTGTGTCAAGAATTTTCACCCCTAATATATATAGCCTAATATTTCTTTACTACCTTGTTTATATTATTAGAAACTTATTTTAATTTTATTAAAGGGTTTAGTTCCTCTAAGTGTATCTAAGTTGTCACCTTTTGCTATTGTGTGTATTGTACTGAAAAAATTACCATTTAATGTATCAAGTTTCAAAACCTACCATTTAGTGTATTGGGAAACTTGTTGGAGAGGTAGTTGGTCATTCCCGCCATCCGATCATTTTATTCGACAAGAGTTTCAACGACCACACCAGTTCGACGACTTTTCCGGCGACCACAACCATTTTTTTGGCGCGAGAGAGAGAAACGCACACTTTCTCACATAGGTTTCAACGACCATCTCATGATCAACAACAACAACAGTAACATCAAATCTGAGGTGATAAGATCCGGCAGCTTCAAGGCTTTGACCCTTCTCCGGCGCCGGTGGTACTAGATGAAGGACCTGGTGGGATTCTGGCCGTCTACGAGACCGGAGTTGGAATGTTGTCAGAGATGTTCAATTTTTTGGCCATCGAATTGCAAGAGAATCAAATAAACTACCACCAAACTCATCGGAATAACCACCGACTGAACCTCGTCGGCGTCGGAGATTGGTACGGCAGCAACAGTTCACATGGTGACGATCAAAGTACGACCATGTTGTATTTCAATGGTGGAAGGGGAAAAGTCGCCGAAAAAGATGGTGGTCGCCGAAAAAGTCATCGGAAAATATGGTGGTCGCCGAAAAGTCGCCGAAGAAGATGGTAGTTGTCGGAAAAGTCATCGGAGAAGATGGTGATTACCGAAAAAGTTGTCGGAGAAGATGGTGACCGGCTGGTGTGAGTGCAAAATAAGTAAGAGAAGATGTAGAACAAACATTGTTAGTAAGATAAACTTAATAGATCAACAATGTGGTGTGTGTGGAAGAAGATCAAGTAGAAGCATGAGGTTGAAGATGAGAGAAACAAGTTGCTGATGAGAATACTTCCTTCCAAATATAGCATAACACACACAAACCCTAATGCCATAAGGGGCATTATATACCTAGTCCAAAACAAAAGTTACTAAAGGGCCCTTGATGTTACAAACATCTTACAAAAGAGACCCTGAACAAAAGTACTTAGTAAAACAAGAAATATATAAATTACATGATTGGCCCATCTACTTCTATACAACAAAACTTGAGTCAACAATCTCCCCCTTAGGAGTGAAGTCAGAAGGGCGGCGGTAGGTGCAAGTCGGGCTCCCACTTCGACAGCTGCAGGTATTCATCCCAGTCCCCAACAGTGCGCGTCCGAAGTCTCAATGCAGCTTCGACTCTCCTCAGCATCAGTCTCTCTCACAGCTTTTTCTCTATCAGATCCATACCTTCCAAAATCGTTGCCTTGCCTTGATTGTGCTTGATTGGAGGAATTTGCTCGGTGAGAAGTCTGCTCCTCAGCCCGTTGTAGACATATATAAGACTGCCATCACAGAAGCGGGAAAGTTCGTTGAATCGCAGAAACATTCTTTTCTTCTTCTTCCTCGTCTCATACACTGTGCCGTGATTGGGATGTACAATAGGAAAGTACAGGTGATATTGGCCGATCATGGGTATCTCTAGGTTCGGACGGAGGAGGTTGACTTTCTGTTGGCGGCTTTCAATGGCTAGTTGGCAGTCGGTGACCCTTGAGAGGTTGATGGTGTGTCGGACGTACCGTTTCGGAACTTCCAAGCCGTCTGGGTAGTATTCTGGGCGAAGGATGGGGCCTTGGAGGTACTTGATCAATGTGAGGATGTCTTCCAGATCCAGATGATCTAGACCGCCTTCAGTGAAAGTGTATTTCTTGAGCTCGCCGTCGAGGTTGCCTCTGCCGTACATGAGGACATCGAATTCAAGGAATAGCTGATACCCAAACCGGTAAGGTCTGATGGCTGTCACCTTGACGAATCTGCGCTTGATTCGAGTTCTACCGTTTGCTTCCCAGTTCTGACCTCTTTGATGGATGTAGGCAGTTCTTCGGTGACGCTTCTTCATGTAAGAAATCCCGAAATACACCTTCTTGGACCACTTGTGGACCCTTTCCTGTTGGAATATTCTGGGGAACATTTCCTCCAGGAAAGGTCTGAAAATGATGGTGTGGTTCCAATGTAGCTGGATTGCTCTGGGGATCGGTGAGCCTGGAATGTCTGAAGTGGATTGAGGAGGATGTTGAGGGAGTTGTACCGTTGGGAGGAACACATTGTATTTTGGGCCTCTGACGACGTCATCCCCTCTCTGAATGAAGTGTAGGCTTTGGGCAAGTTGGTGTAGAATCCTTCGGGCTTCATCGCTGATCTGTAGCTCATCCGGATCTGTCGGTGCCATGTCTGGGTCTATCGCGTCAAAAAGTGCCGAAGGTCTCTCGTGAGGAAACTGTATTACCTCATCCAACGTTTTTGCCTCATACACGAACTGCTCTACGTCTAACGGTTGATCTTCTGGTTCATCATCGGAGATCACGTTTTGAGTAGTGGTCTCTGATGTAGCAGCTGTGGAAGCCAGTGCAGATCCTGATCCTGATCCAGAACCGGAGGCGGGGGTGAGATCGATGCGAAACCGTTTGGCGTTAGGTTGCACCTCCCCCTCATGAGATCCGGCGGCCGGGTCGTCAGGGTCCTCATGTCCCCGCTTTGAGGATTGAGCCTGAGACCGGCAGTGAGCCTCCAAATCTTGGATCCGACGGTTGGCTATCTCCAGTTGAGCGTCCCTGGCCCTGATCTTGTTCTCTAGTTCCAGTTCCCGGCGGGAGAAGCTTTGAACGAGAACAACCACTTCCTGCTTTGTGTAATACCCGTCGATGTGCGCTTGTGGATCGGTCTGTGTGGGTGCTTGAGGATGAAGCACTGGAGTACTCTGTGAAGGTGGAACTGCAGAGTGTGGTGTAGATTCCACAGATTTGCCTTTGAGTTGGCGACGAGCTTCTTGCAGTTCTCTCTCCGTTTCATCATTTGCTCTTTGGAGCTCATCAATCTCGGCCTGACGGTTCGACTCAACCTGTTCTCGATCAGCAAAGGCCTTTTCAAGGGCCTCGAGTCTGGCAAGTCTTGCCGCTTCGGCTTGGTTTCTCTCTTCATTCACTTTCTCCAACGCCTTCAACCTGTCGTGGACAGCCTTTAGGGTGCCGTCCGATTCCCTGGGAACAGATCCCGAGGAGCTAACACCGGACCACTGACAGGTCCGCTTGACGACATAACACCCATAGAGGATGAGAGTCGGCCTACATCTAATGCTGGCATGGTGTTAGCAAAGGTAGGACTTCTGGACGATCCTCGAACTGCGCCAGAAGACACAAGAACTACGTCCGTTCCGGCCAAGCCACTCAGGCTCCTGGCGGTTGTTCCCTCAAGCAGTGTCCTAGCAAAAGAAGACATATTAAATGTCGTACCGATTGGCTCTAAGAGTCTAGGTGCACTGAAAGAAGTCGCTAGCTGGGGTAGCGTCTCGCTAGATACAACACCAACCAACTCCGAGTGAGTGGCCGATGGATGTTGTGCTAATTCCTAGTGTGAAGTTGAAACGACCATCTGTTGAGAGATGGTCGAGTAGCTGGTTAGGGTGTGCAATTGCGCTGGTTGGCTGCCAGCATCTTGACCTAACAGCCGTTGCTGTAAGGTCTCAATGTGGGTTGCCTCTGTGGGGGGTGGACTCAGGCTACGTTGGGTTCCGATATTTGGTATCCTAGAGTGGGCCTCAACATCTCCGGCCTCTTCTCGGGTTTCTAACACCTCTTTAGCCTGGCATGCGTCTTTCACTTCGGCCTCTTGTCTCACATTACCCTCACTTGCACCCTCTTCAGCCTCTAAATTGTGAACCTCTACCTCTGGTTCGGTATCTCCAATACTAACACCTTCAAAAGCCGCTTTGTCGTCAGTGCCTGAGTAGTCTAGCTGTTCTTCTTTGGTGACACCCATGGCAAAAGATGAAAAAGATGACATGTCTTCAGCTCCCTTCCCTTTGCCGTCTTTCCGGGGCTCATTCGATTGAGTTGCATCGGATGAGCTATCGCTAGGTTCGCCAGCTGGTTGCTTGGGAAGCTGAGGAGCAGTGGAGCGGAAAAATGGAGATGGTTGCTGGGACGAATGTGGTAATGGCATCCTCGTGGCCTCAGCTGAACCCAAAGTTGGAGCAACTGGGGAAGGAGTTCGAGCTGACGGACGGTACTCCTTCACTCTAGGACGAGGAAGGAGGGGGTTCTCTAACATCTGGTGACGGATTTCCGCCTGAGATACATGACGGCTGGGACCAGCTTCGTGTGATGCAGCGGCATGAGCGGAGGCTGATCTACGTAGGACTCTAGCCAAGGTTTCCCTCACGTCTACCCTCAGAACTCCCGATCCAGGAACTCCCCCACTGGAGCCCTGGGACCCAGTACCTAATGCACTTAGGTCAGAACTGACGGGATGCGCATCTTGGGTAGGACTCTCCGGCTCTGTCCATAGATGCGGCTCCTAGACCTAGGGAAGCCCTATAGCTAACAACACTCGGTGCCCGCTGAATCTGCCTCGATTCGATCGTAGGATTTCCCGAACGGTGGCGTACTTCAGGATGTCTGTCCATGTGGTCTCGTACCATAAGACCGAAGCACCTTAGCCACGGGATGGAGTTGTGTTGGTTCCTTCCGCGGCCAATATCCTGGGCGATGTCGATCCATAGCTGGGCCGCAAAGTCTATCCTTCGGCCGTAGGCAACTGCATGAAAGATGTGCCAGAATTGGGTGGTTGCCCTGTCGACTCCTCGTGTCTTTGAGGATAGACTCCTGTTCATCAGGTTGAACATGGAACCGCATAGTGGCTCGAACAAAGTTTGCTTCAGGTTGGAGACGTTCTTCACGGTTTCTGAAGTCCCGAGAGCGTGCAGGTCCTGTAGCAACGTCCTTCCTGAGACTAGTGGATCAAACTCTGCATGACCATCTTCCGTGCCGTTCGGAAGGTTGAGAAGTCTCCTGATAACACCAAAATTATACATGTTTTGGTTGAGCTAAATTATATGACATTACCCCATTTCTCACCCATTTCTGGCCTAATTACTCACCAATTGGACTTATTATTGCTTTTGTAGGATTTGGAGGCCGTGGAACAGAAAAGTACGGAAAAAGGCGAGAAAACGTGAAAAATGCACAAAGACAATCCAGTAGCCTTTTGGCGATCGCGAGTTTTCAAGTTTAGCGCCGCCAAGTTAGCCAAGTTTGAAATCTAGGGTTTACCCTAAGTACTTCGCGCCGCGAAAGGGCCGTTTGGCGAACGCGAAATGGGCACTGATCTCTCCTTTTAAATACCAGCCTCCTCCTTCAGTTGTGATACACAGAGACAGATACACGTAGAGAGTCGAATTTGTATTGAGTCTAGAGTTCTGTAGTGTTAGGAAGAGAGAGGATTATTATGCCGATACGCTGCGGGGTTCGATCTTCGATCATCCGTCGTTGTAGTGTCGGTATAATGTCTGTTTCTTTTCTCATATTTTCTTTTTTTATTATGTCTAGTGAGTAGTCTTTTATAGTGGTACTTATTGTGGTCGATGAACCATTGTGGATGATGATTTTGTGATTTAATGTTTATTGGTTTGTTTTTGGTTAATTGAATGTGTGTTATGGTTCCAATCTGATTCGTATTGTTTGGTTATTTGAACTCGTTGGTTGGGTGTATCTGTTTTGACCAAGATAGATAGACTCCGATAGGATAATCAACCTTTCTTGACCTACCCTTCATTTCGGAGAGTTGTGTTAGGTGGTTACTCGGATCGAGAGCGACCAGGTAGTAGAAAACCATGCAATAGAGATAGGATTGGGTGGCCGGTACTAGATTGTCTGACAAACGACCTATGTATTGGGACTAGGAGGATCAAGACCTAGTTGATAGCCATAATAGTCACATGTTAGGGTGTCTCAGACTTAAATTCCTACAATAACCGAAACAACCAAACCTTTGGCCTGTTTAAATCATCCACTTGGGGATTCACTATACCATGATAAGTACTACTGTTTTCCTTTATATAGTAATCACTCTTTTAATTGCTTTCTTAGTTTTTAGTTAATTTAGTTGTCTTTTTAGTTATTAAAACCTTTTTCATAAACCCCCGCCCCCAAAGCTTTAGGTTAATTAAACTAGTCAAGATTAACAGTCTACGATAACTTGACCGTTCCCAGTGGTAGATACGATACCTGGACTTTCCTACACTATATTACTCAAGATCAGGTACGCTTGCCTGTATATGTGGTAAGACAGTAGCTAGGCTTTTAGAGGTTAAAACTTGTTTCGCTTTTTTTATATATAATAATTACCGCAACAAGTTTTTGGCGCCGCTGCCGGGGAACGGTAGTTGTTAGATTTATTCTTTATTAATTTTGTTAATCGATCCTTGTGAGGGATTCTTTCCCTTGCAAGTTTTTCGCTTTCTAGTTTAGTTAGTTGTTTTTATTTTATTTTATCTCTTTGTTTCCCGCAAGTTGCCCGTAATCGTTTGTTAAGTTGTTAGGATGGCAGACGATCAACCCATGTGGGGTAAGCGGTCTGAAGTACAGTTCACCTCGAGATCCGCAATCAAAAAGACCGAAGGTAAAATGGTGGAAATCAACAAAGGACTGATCAAAATGATCAACACCATATCATTTGACGGAGAACCAAGCGGAAATCCTTATCAGCACCTTGAAGCGTTCGAGGACATCTGTGATCTATTCAATACCAGGGAGGATGAGGTAAAACTTCGAGTATTCTCCTTTACCTTGACAAATAAGGCAAAAGACTGGTTTAAAAAATTACCCCCAGGATCCATCACAACCTGGGACGATTTAAAATCTGCCTTTTTGTCAAGGTACTTTCCCATTTCCAGGGTTAACAAAATAAAAGCTGAAATCCAAAACTTTAAACAAGGAACAGACAACCTTGTGAAATCTTGGGAAAGGTACAAGGATTTATTTTTAATATTTCCAAACCATGGCATTGATGATAATGAGATGATAAATATTTTTTATGCCGGATTGACTAACGATTCTCGATTAAGGTTAGACTCATCTTGTGGAGGTATTTTTTCGTATAAGTCAGTGAAAGAAGCACGTAAACTCTTGGATGACATGGAAGCACATTATCTGGATTGGTCCACTGACGAGGAACAAGAGGAGAACCAACCAGCACATCTAAATGTAGTTTCATCATCCGATGAGCATGCTCATCCAAATGAGGACTCCACTTGGAAGCCAACCCCTCTTTCGCAACCAGAGCCACATAGCGGAATAATCGAACAATTGTTCCATCTATTCTCACAAGAACAAGGAAAGATGGGTGCGGACGTTGAACAGAACATTCAAGGGTTTGTAAATTTTGTTGCAGAATTACATAGGAGCACAAACCAGTTCCTCCGAGATGTCAAGGAAACATTTCCTCATATGGAGACAGAAGCACAGGCTGAAGTGTTCACAACCACAAGAGGAGGTAAGGTAGTTGTAGGACCACCTATGCCTCAAACTAACCAAATTCCTAATTTGCAGGTTGTCGAACCGGAGGTCAAATTACCATCACGCCCAACAAAAGAAGTCAGGGATGAAGCAGTCAGGCCAAAGGAGTTTGCAACACCACATGTGCCTACACGAGTGCCATATCCTGCACGGCTGCGGAAAGAAAAGAAAGAGGCCCAGTATCGTAAGTTTATTGACTTAATAAAACGAGTAGATATTAATGTGCCTCTTGTGGACTTGATTGCAGGTGTACCGAGTTATGCAAGATTCCTCAAGGAGTTGGTGGCCAATAAAGCAAGGATGGGAGCAGAAGAAATAGCATTTTTGAACGCCAAATGCTCAGCCACACTTTCCGACACCCTCAAAAAGGGTGATCCAGGGAGTTTCATTATTCCTTGCTACTTTGGTAAAGGTGTTTCATGTAGAGCCCTAGCAGACCTAGGAGCCAGTATAAACCTAATGCCGTTATCCTTTTACCAAAAGCTGGGACTAGAAAATATAAAAAGCACACGCATGACTATACAACTAGCTGATAGATCCATAAAATACCCTGTAGGAATAGCTGAGGATGTCACGGTACGGGTAGATAAGTTTACTTTCCCTGCCGACTTTGTGATCTTGGACATAAAGGACGAGGTTAAAATTCCTCTAATCCTTGGTCGTCCGTTTCTCAACACGGCCAGTGCTGTTATCCATGTTGCCAAAAGAGAACTTAGTCTAAGAATTGGTGAAGACCGAATCACTCTTTCCATAGACGGGATTCTAGACTGTGAGGAATCTATAAATACTCTAGATGACTTCACTGAACCGTTTGAATCAAAGCTTAATGATCATCTTTTTGAATCAGGTGAATTGGAAGAAAGCTTCTCCATTGAGAAAAGATGGGATGAAACCATGGAGAGAGAAGAAGAGGAATTCGAGGAGTTAAAGCAGGAAGATAAAGTTAGGGTGAGAACCTCTTTGGAGGAACCACCAAATTTGGAGCTAAAGGACCTGCCCGAACACCTCGAGTACCAGTTTCTTGAAGGTAACAATTCTCTCCCGGTATTTATTTCTGCCTTGCTAACAGCCAATGAAAAAGAAAGACTTATTGAGGTTTTGAAAAAACACAAAAAGGCTCTAGCTTGGAAAATCTCAGACATTCCCGGAATAAGTCCTTCGTTTTGTACGCACAAAATTTTAATGGAAGATAATTTTAAACCGTGCATGCAAAAACAAAGGAGGCTTAACCCGAAAATGCAAGAGGTTGTTAAAAAAGAGGTTATCAAGCTACTTGATACCGGGATCATCTACCCTATTTCTGATAGCCCATGGGTAAGCCCCGTTCAGGTGGTTACCAAAAAGGGAGGACTCACGGTTGTCACAAATGATAACAATGAGTTAGTTCCCACCCGTACTGTTACCGGGTGGAGAGTTTGCATAGACTATAGGAAGCTTAACGATGCCACTAGAAAAGACCATTTCCCTCTGCCCTTTATTGATCAAATGCTTGAACGATTGGCGGGAAATGAGTACTATTGCTTCCTGGATGGATTTTCGGGATACTTCCAAATCCCCATTGATCCCGAGGACCAAGAGAAAACGACCTTTACCTGTCCCTTTGGAACATTTGCCTATAGACGCATGCCTTTTGGTTTGTGCAATGCACCCGCTACATTTCAGCGATGCATGACGGCTATTTTTCAGGATATGATAGAGGATTGTATGGAGGTCTTTATGGATGATTTCTCTGTTTTCGGTAACTCTTTTGATGATTGTTTAAACAGCTTAGACAGGGTCTTAGCTCGATGCGAGGAATCTCATTTGGTTCTCAACTGGGAGAAATGCCACTTTATGGTAAGAGAGGGTATAGTTCTTGGACACAAAATCTCGAAAGACGGTTTGGAAGTGGATAAAGCTAAGATAGACACCATATCAAAGCTTCCTCCACCTACAAACATAAAAGGGGTTAGAAGTTTCTTAGGTCATGCCGGGTTTTATAGGAGATTTATTAAGGACTTTTCAAAAATAACCCGACCTCTAACTTAACTTCTTGAAAAAGATGCACCTTTCGTTTTTTATGAGAAGTGCATTTCTGCGTTTGAAACTTTGAAACATCATTTGACTAATGCTCCTATTATGGTCCCACCTGATTGGGATCAACCTTTTGAGATTATGTGTGATGCGAGCGATTACGCCGTTGGTGCAGTTCTTGGGCAGCGTAAAAATAATCATTTTCAACCGATTTGCTATGCGAGTCGAACTCTGAACGAGGCCCAAGAAAACTACACCACGATTGAAAAGGAGCTTTTAGCAGTCGTTTTTGCCATTGAGAAGTTCTGCTCCTATCTTGTGTTGTCCAAAATCATAGTGTACACGGATCACTCTACCCTTAAATACCTCCTCGCTAAGCCAGATGCTAAGCCCAGACTCATATGATGGATACTTCTGTTGCAAGAGTTTGATATATAGGTAAGAGATAAGAGAGGCGCTGAAAATTTGGCTGCTGATCATCTGTCTTGCCTGGAGAATCTAGACATGGATTCCGGGGGCATAGAAGTCATCAGGGATAAATTCCCCGATGAGGACCTCAATATGATTAAGACCATATGAGAAGACCCTGTACCTTGGTATGCAGATTTTGCAAACTATCTTGCCGCCGGTGTTCTCGTTAAAGGTATGACTCATCAACAAAAGGGTAAGTTTTTCTCAGACCTAAAGCATTACTTTTGGTTCAAACCCCATTTGTTTAGAATAGGACCTAATAGGATGCCCCGTCGATGTGTCTCAGGCCCTGCTGCTTGGGACATTCTTGATAACTGTCATAAAGGCCCTACGGGAGGCCATTTCGGAGCCAATCTGATTGCCAGAAAAGTCCTCGAATCAGGATTTTATTGGCCTACGATTTTCAAGGATGCTCACACTTTAATAAAATCTTGTGATGCTTGTCAAAGGGCAGGCAATATCACAAAAAAAGATGAGATGCCTCAACAGAGCATCTCCGTTAGTGAAGTGTTTGACGTTTGGGGAATCGATATCATGGGACCCTTTCCCGATTCCAAAGGCAACAAATACATCCTTGTGGCAGTTGACTATGTTTCCAAATGGGCCGAAGCAAAGTCTTCACCGACAAATGTTGCTAAGGTAGTTGTTGACTTCGTGAAATCTCTTGTATGTAGGTACGGATGTCCGAAGGCGATCATCAGCGATAGAGGTACTCATTTTGCAAACTATCTCTTGGAGAAGACCATAAAAAGGTATGGGGTACATCATCGGTTTTCGACCGCCTACCATCCGCAAGCAAATGGACAAGCGAAAAACACCAATAGGGCATTGAAACGGATCTTGGAAAAGACAGTCGATAACAACCCGAAGATATGGTCACAAAAGCTTGAAGACGCACTATGGGCATACCATACAGCCTACAAAACACCGATTGGGAGCACTCCTTATCGAATGCTTTACAGGAAAGTGTGTCACCTCCCATTCGAGTTTGAGTACAAAGCATTATGGAGGAAAGGAAAGATTGATAAGCCTGCATGAATTGGAGGAGCTTAGATCTCTTGCATATGAGAACTCGAAGATCTACAAGGAACAGCGAAAGAAATGGCACGATGCGCATCTAAAGGAAGTAAAGGTGTTCAAGGAGGTGGACAAGGTACTGATGTATCAAACTCGCTTTAAATTCTCCCCAGGTAAGTTAAAGTCACGGTGGATAGGTCCATATGTTGTCTTAAAATCTTATCCCTCAGGATATGTGGACCTAATGTCCGAAAGAGGAGAATTCAAGGTAAATGGCCATAGACTAAAACTTTATAATGAAAATGACCCGGTCAGAAATGGCGAGGTCTATCATCTTTCTGAAGAACCAATTACCTAGTTGATCTCCCGAGTCAGGCTCGCGACTCCTTACAAAAACAAGCGCTTCTCGGGAGGCAACCCGTGTTTTCATTAATTATTTTTGTTTTTGTATGTTTTCTAATCAATTTTGCAGCGTTAGTCAAAGGAAATCACAACCCGAATAAGATTCAACAAAAGCCAAACAGAAGCCTCTTCGCGATCGCGAAGTTTTAACTTTCGCGACGCGAAGTGAGTAGTCAAGGTAAGTTCCCATCCTGATGTAGTTTAGCGATCGCCACTTTTCCAGTTTCGCGATCGTGAAGGAGGAGAATTCTGAAACAGTTACAACTTCGCGACGCGAGACCCTTTATTTCGCAACGTGAAGTTCGAAACGAAGGGTTTAAAATTGATTTCTAAAACCCTATTTTCAGTATTTCTCCCCTTCCCTTTGGTTTTTCTCTGCAATCCTCTTCCCATTCTGCAATTCCATGGCGTCAAAGGTATGTATTTCTCCTCTAATTGCTTTAATTTGAAGATCCTTACAAGCCCTAGTTGTTTAAACTTATGAATGTGCCCAAAAAGGGGGGTTTCTTGGGTGAGGGTTTCTTTAATGTCTATGAGGGGGAATGTCTCTTATCTTGATCTGTTTAGATGTACACACTTGAGTTTAGTTTTATAATGTTGTGATGTGTTTCAACTCAAGTGTGGGGAAGAGAGATTATAAGCATTGTGGTGATTAATGTATATGGTTTTTATTTGTGTAGAGAGCTTCATCTTCTCGCAATATTCAAGACCATCCATGCTTGTCTTTTGATTCCGATAACATCTTGCGTAGCGAAAAGATGTCTTTGATGATTGAGCTTGATCGCTTTAAAAAGCGGGACGTTGAGATTGGCTCGATTGTAGACCTTCACTTTGTTGAGGAAATTGGATTTGGGGATAGGCTTTCAAGCCTCTTGAGGAGAGAGTACCGCAATCACTTTGGTGTACTTCGTTTTGTGAGCAACGATTGGGAAAAAGCACTAAAAACTCACGAGCCGATCTATTATGAGCTTGTGCTAGAGTTTTTGGCTACGTTTAGCTTCGATGTGGAGGCATATGATGAAGATAGATTTGATGGCCCTTGTGTACGATTCCGTTTGCTAGGAGAATGGTATGGGATTACACTACCTCGTTTTGGAGTGTTACTCGGACTCTTCACGGCGGCTCAGTCGAGGTCCGAATACTTTTCTCATTACTTCCTCACCGGTTCTTGCGAGCCTAGTGCCGAGTTCTCGGGCGTGGATATTTGGGCAACCATTGGATCGGGACCGTATCTACAGTCAAATACCAAGGAAAGTTCTATCATTCTACCCGAGCATCGCCTTCTCCATCGGATGCTAGTTCATTCATTTGCTTACCGGAAAGCTATCAAGGAAAAGGTGCCGGAAGGTGATCTTTGGCTTCTTTCACGATTGGTCGATTGGAACGCAATAACCAATCTCTCTTTTGTGATGGCAAAAATTTTCCAAAGCGCCGGCAAGGTGCATGATAAGGTCGGAACGGGGCTTTGTGGGGGACATTTCATTACGGTTATAGCGGAGAAGTTGGGAACCCTTACACCGGACGTTTGTGAAACTCTCACCAAGTTGTCTCCTATGGGATTTCTCGATAAAGTTCTTTTTCGTTCTATGAAGCTACTTGCACCGGGACCTCGAAGGGGTACTTTCGTTTGGATTGGGGATGCTACACCCAATGAAGGGCCGATCGGCATGGCTACTTCACCGCCTCAACCAACCTTTCCGGGGAAATCGAGCAATCCTCCACCGGCAAATCAACAAGGATCGGGATCTATTCATGAAGCTATTCAAGGACTATCGGAACAGATGGGAGTCGAGCATCACGAAATCATGGAGCGACTTGATCAGATTTCGTATGACACGTATGGTGTTCGTCGGGAATTGTCTTGGGTCACCGCGTCGATGAGCGAGTACTTTGAAAGCGTGGGACATGCTCCCTCGGCTCCTCTCGAACCACATCCGGTTTGGCGCGATAGTGATGACGGTCCCGCTGGCTACTCAACCTATGATGAATGGGCTTTTGAAAACCGTAACTAATCGGTTTTATTTGATTCGATTGGGTTGTATTCTACTTTGAACTTTAAACTGCGTGGTTTGGTGTGTTTGGTTTGTTGGACAATTTTTATTTTTCTGTTTGGTTTGTTTAGGACTTAATATCGTTTTAATTGCTTTAGTTTGTTTTATTTTCTTTAGTTCGTTTTTACTTTTTTCTTTTTCTTTTTGGTAATAGATACAGCGACCTATGATCTTGAATTGAGCACGATTTTTGGAATACTCTCTCTCAGATCAGAACAGATTTCGTCACATAACCCGGGAAGTTGTTGGTCCCAATGAGGTGACCTTCAAGTAAGGATAGTGTTTGGGATTATAGAAGGGGGGGGGGTTGAATATAATCACACAAATTTCACTTTTAAATTCTTTGTTGTATTAACAATATGAATTTACAGATTGTTGCGGAAATAGAAAAGACTACAAGTCTAAACTAAACAATCTAAGTTCTTTCACTATGCACTAGAGTGAGAAGATAAGAAAAGAAAGAAACTAGAGGAAATAAGAAAGAAAGGATTAGGGTATATTTAGGATGAAGAAGAAGTATGGAGAACATCTCTTCAAGTCCTATTTATACCCAATGCATTAAATGCATGCAAACTCACTTTTGTGTACGTGTCACAATGTAAGTGGTCCTATGTACTATTTACTATAAACGAATACCCTTTGCATGGTGTGCAAAAGAGGATGTGAGTAAACAGTTGCCTTGAGGTCTGATAAGTACGGAGGGAACAGAAAAGAGACTGTCCTTATGTACTTTTGTGTCAGTAAAGGCGGATAATCCTTTTGTGCATTAGACTAAGACATTACACTAATCCTTCAGGATCAGGATACTGATCAGTGAGGAAAGCTCTGATACTGATGTTGTTCAGAGGTCACTGTATCCTGACGCGTCTTCAGGATGTCATACGAATTTGAGCAGCCTGCTATCACTGAGTTCCGTCTTCAGATCACGAGCATGCTGGTCCTGTCATCAGCTAATTCTTCGACTTCGCTGATGGTTCTTTGAGTATGACTTTAATGTCTACAGGAGGTCTTCACTTCAATGGTCAGGATCAGTAGACTGCAGAACAGACTCTTTCATCTCCTGATCCTGATCCTGATGATTTAAAAAATAAGTTACAGCATAAGTAACATGGAATAACACTGAACAAACTCAGTGATAATTCCTCAAGCTATAACAGAAGTAAAAACCTATTCACTAAGTAAAGTAACAGGATCATTATCATTTCATCAGGTCTTAGGAGAGCTGGATCAACAGAAGTTTCTCTTTTTCCCAATTACTCCTTAATTGTTTTAACTGTTGCATTGAGGACACTGCAAATATTAAGTGTGGGGAGGGGGTTATGTAGACTTATCTGTTTAAATGGGTTCATTTTTTGCTTTTTGGTTTGTCGTTTTTCAAATTTTTGAAAGCTTTGAGATTTAACCCCAATTTTTTTCCGAAATCTGAGATTGTTTTTGGAGCTTAGTTGCTTGCATAGGAGAACACTGAATAGGATTAGTTGAGTAAAAGGATGCCTTGGAATACCAATTACCATGAGTGCCTCACCCAATTCCTTTGAGAGTTTGAGCCTAATTGTTATTCATTTCGTGAGGAATACCGACTTTGACCCAAGGTAGAACTTGTCACTTTGAATGCTTGTCGAGACCACATAAGAGAAGTATTTATCACCATTGCACTGATAGAGGCCTTCGTTTCTAACCTTTTTAGCCTTCGTAAGATAACCTCATTATAAGGTTATTTGATTTGTCTAGCCTTTGATTGAAAAGTACTCATCTTTAGTACTTCATCCCTTGTAACCCTTTTGAGCCTTAGCCTTTTCATTTCTTTACCCACTATACACTTTATCCTTTAGCCCAATCTTTATTTATCTTTTGGCCGTAGCTCAAAGTTGGATGCTTTTCATGTTTTTGGTCCGTTTTATGAATCTGACAAATAGAGAAGGAGATTATGAAAAAAGAGAAAGAAAGAAAAAGAGTAAAAAGCAACATAGTTGCTACTCAAGAAAAAAATAGAGAGCTTGAAAAGAAAAGAAAAGAAAAGAAAGATAGAAAACGACTCAATCAAAAAGAAAAATCGAAAGAGTCGATGTGCTTAAAAGAAAATAAATATCGAAGCCACAAATAAGCAATATGCTTAGGCCGATATAAAAGTAATAGTGATAGAAATCCCGAGCTCTAAAAATCTCAAAAGTCAGATGATTAATTTGGATCTTGAACTGATTGGTTTTCAGGTTTTTGCTGCAACCCTTAGTCACTTATATATATCCTTTATCCTACCCTTAACCCTTAGCCTAACGTTACAACCCTAAAGTCCTCTTGACGGTTGACAACTTCTCAGTGGTGGAGATTAGATTTGGTGACAAGCTTATGCATGCGGGAATTAGTCGAGTATTGGTGTGATCACTCACATATACACTTTTACCCCCGAGAGATACACTTTACATGATTATTCATACTATGTGAGGGTAAAAGGTTGATCTTGGGATCCGATTGCTTGATATATCTTGTTTGTGTGTTCGATTGTGTGGGTATGGTTTGTTCTCTTGAATAATCTTGGGTGGAGATAATTTTGGCGTTATCTTTCTTATCTTTCAGTCTTTTGATTGAGGACAATCAAAGCTTAAGTGTGGGGATTTTGGTAACACCAAAATTATACATGTTTTGGTTGAGCTTAATTATTTGACTTTACCCCGTTTCTCACCCATTTCTGGCCTAATTACTCACCAATTGGACTTATTATTGCTTTTGTAGGATTTGGAGGCCGTGGAACAGAAAAGTACGGAAAAAGGCGAGAAAACGTGAAAAATGCACAAAGACAATCCAGTAGCCTTTTGGCGATCGCGAGTTTTCAAGTTTAGCGCCGCCAAGTTAGCGAAGTTCGAAATCTAGGGTTTACCCTAAGTACTTCGCAGCGCGAAAGGGCCGTTTGGCGAACGCGAAATGGGCACCGATATCTCTTTTTAAATACCAGTCTCCTCCTTCAGTTGTGATACACAGAGACAGATACACGTAGAGAGTCGAATTTGTATTGAGTCCAGAGTTCTGTAGTGTTAGGAAGAGAGAGGATTATTGTGCCGATACGCTGCGGGGTTCGATCTTCGATCATCCATCGTTGTACTGTCAGTATAATGTCTGTTTCTTTTCTCATATTTTATGTTTTTATTATGTCTAGTGAGTAGTCTTTTATAGTGGTACTTATTGTGGTCGATGAACCATTGTGGATGATGATTTTGTGATTTAATGTTTATTGGTTTGTTTTTGGTTAATTGAATGTGTGTTATGGTTCCAATCTGATTCGTATTGTTTGGTTATTTGAACTCGTTGGTTGGGTGTATCTGTTTTGACCAAGATAGATAGACTCCGATAGGATAATCAACCTTTCTTGACCTACCCTTCATTCCGGAGAGTTGTGTTAGGTGGTTACTCGGATCGAGAGCGACCAGGTAGTAGAAAACCATGCAATAGAGATAGGATTGGGTGGCCGGTACTAGATTGTCTGACAAACGACCTATGTATTGGGACTAGGAGGATCAAGACCTAGTTGATAGCCATAATAGTCACATGTTAGGGTGTCTCAGGCTTAAATTGCTACAATAACCGAAACAACCAAACCTTTGGCCTGTTTAAATCATCCACTTGGGGATTCACTATACCATGATAAGTACTAATGTTTTCCTTTATATAGTAATCACTCTTTTAATTGCTTTCTTAGTTTTTAATTAATTTAGTTGTCTTTTTAGTTATTAAAACCTTTTTCATAAACCCCCCCAAAGCTTTAGGTTAATTAAACTAGTCAAGATTAACCGTCTACGATAACTTGACCGTTCCCAGTGGTACATACGATACCTGGACTTTCCTACACTATATTACTCACGATCAGGTACGCTTGCCTGTATATGTGGTAAGACAATAGCTAGGCTTTTAGAGGTTAAAACTTGTTTTGCTTTTTATATATAATAATTACCGCATCATCTCCGAAGATCCTCCCGTGAGAATGTGAACTCTGTGTGGTCAATGCGAGCAACGATGGTTTGTACTCCGCCTCGGTTCTCCACTCGAGCAGTGTTCTAGAATTGCTGCAAGTAGACATCGGGAACTTCGGCGAACGTCGTCATAGCCGTGACCACCGGGTTTTCTCAGACGATCTCTAGTACTATCCTTTGGCCCTCGACCTAAACGTTGTTGAAGTCAACGTAGTCGTTGTTGAAAATGATGGGATGGACATAGGAGGACGAGATCAGCTCTTGATCGGCAACGTTGTCGATCGGAGATGGTGGGTTGTTCTGTTGATCAGCCATATCTGACCAAGAGTCGGACTAGGTGGAAATCCCAAGTCGGACTTGGGTCAAAAGCCGAGTCGGACTAGGCAAAAGGCCGAGTCGGACTAGGCAAAAGGCCGGGTCGGACTTAGGGACAAAGGCCGAGTCGGACTAGGCAAAATTGAACTTAAGGGAGTCCGAGTCAGACTAGGGGAAGTCCGAGTCGGATTAAGGGGGTCCAAGGAGGAGGTCCTTGAACACGAAACGTACAAGACAAGGCGCAAAGGCCGACTCGGACTACTCAAGTAATCCGAGTTGGACTATTCAAGTAATCCGAGTCGGACTCTTTGAATGTATGAGTCGGACTACCGTGACTGTTCATCTTTTGATCACAAATCAGTCCAAAAACGTCGAAATTTAGCTCTAAAAACTATCAACATGCATTGTATTGAAGCCATAACGAAGTTTAGAATCAGTTTTTGGCTGATCGAACGTCCCGAAAGCCCATTCCAAGGGAGTTGGGGTCGGTTATTCGACCCAAAGCATTAGGCTTCGATTCGATCTTGAAAACTGATGTTATAGGATGATTCGAAAGTACATAAGTGATCGAAATCTTACCAGGATCATCGGGAAGTAATCGGATCGTGAAACGGAAGTCTAACGAATGCTCGGGGAGGCCGTGAAGCGGTTTTTGGTTCGGGTGTTCGTCGAGTGTTCTTCATGACGTCAGAGGAAACTCAAGTTTGAAAAGAGTTGAAAGTGATTTGAAAAAGTCAAAACCCGCCTTTTATATTTTTGAAAACCTCGTACTGGTTTTGATAAAAAAATACTGACAGTGTTAGATTTTCACTTTTTACCCTGAACTATGAACAGTGGACGAAACGAACCTCTGGACTTATAAGATTTGAATAATTCCACAAACAGTCCCTGAACTTGAAGTTTGAGAAAAATTCCACTTTTTACCCTGAACTTTTTCAATGTGTGACATAACTGGTCCCCGAACTTGGAAGTTCAAAGACTTGTCACTACCACCCTTTGAACTTTCAAGTCCACAAAATTTACAAGTTCAACCCCGGCATCGAGACCTAAAAAACTAACCTGGTACTTCTTCTCAGAGATTAACTGTGTAATCTCGATACTTGGTTTTGTCTGAGTTCTGATCTGATGTAATCAAAAGTCGTCATGCGGATCCACACTTACACAAGGAGACTGAAAAAGGTATCCAAAAACAGTATGGATCCTAGAAAGTTAGCACAAGCAGTCAAACAACAGTAGATAACTCCCCTAGATGTGTGCATGACTTAAGAAGCTCCCCCTACACACATGCATACATTATGTAGATTCCCGACTCCCCCTAGACCTTAGGTGGGAGGTCTAGCATTCCCAACTTACTGAGAAGGAAGAAATGGCGTTTCTCATCGAATGGCTTGGTGAACAAATCAGCTAGCTGAAGGTCACTTTCCACAAAATACAGTTCAATGTTACCTTTCTCGACGTGATATTTGATGAAGTGATATCGTATGTCGATATGTTTCATCCGAGAGTGTTGAACTGGATTTGCCGTGATTTGAATTGCACTTTCGGAGTCACAATAGATGGGAATCCTCTGCATGGTGTATCAGAAGTCTGCCAGTTGGGTTTTCATCCATAGAACTTGTGAACAACAACATGCAGCGACGACGTATTCTGCCTCCGCCGTAGATAGTGAAACACAGTTCTGTTTCCGGGACGACCAACTCACCAACTTGTCCCCGAGGAACTGACAAGCTCCGGATGTGCTCTTCCTGTTCAACTTACAACCTGCGTGATCTGAATATGTGTAGGCTATTAGTTCAAAACCAGAATCCTTTGGGTACCAAAGGCCAAAATCAGGCGTGCCCTTCAGGTACCTAAGGACTCTCTTTACTGTAGTTAAATGAGATTCACGAGGATCACATTGATAACGAGCGCAGACACCCGTGGAGAATACGATATCAGGTCTACTAGCCGTGAGGTATAACAAATATCCAATGATCGCTCGATAATTCTTTTGGTCTATTGGTTTGCAAGATAAATCAGCATCCAGCTGGAACGATCTTGGCATTAGAGTGGACACGGAGCTTGAGCCACCGAAGTCAAAATGTTTGAGCAAATCATGAACATACTTTGCTTGGTTTATAAAAATGCCATCAGGGCGTTGTCGAACTTGGAGTCCTAGAAAGAATGTCAACTCGCCCATCATGCTCATTTGAAATTGTGATTTCTTGGTGTGCTCAAACTCTTTGCACAACTCAGGCTTTGTAGATGCAAAAATGATGTCATCCACGTATATCTGTACTATGGTCAAATCATTACCTGATCGACGGAGAAACAACGTGGGGTCGATTGTACCTTTCTTGTAGCCAGCTTCGAGCAGGTGAATGGTTAGAGTTTCATACCATGCGCGTGGAGCTTGCTTGAGACCTTATAGCGCCTTGTCTAGAGCATAGACATGAGTGGGGAATCTTGGATCTACGAAACCCTCTGGTTGCTCAACATACACCTATTCATGAAGAACACCGTTCAGAAAAGCGCACTTGACATCCATCTGGTACACGGTCATATTCTTGTGAGCGGCGTATGCAAGAAAGATCCGAATTGCCTCAATTCTGGCAACTGGCGCGAACGTCTCATCATAATCGATACCCTCTTGTTGGCAAAAACCCTTGGCGACCAGTCTGGCCTTATTTCTAATTATAAGGCCATGTTCATCCTTTTTGTTCCGGAAGATCCATTTTAAGTCAATAATGGATTTCCATCTCGGTCTTTCCACCAAGCGCCATACCTTGTTTCTTTCAAAATCTGCCAGTTCTTCTTGCAATGCTCGTACCCAGTCTGGATCTGACAGAGCTTGTTGGATCTCTAACGGTTCAAAGTCGCTTAAGAACCCGCCAAAAAGAACCACGTTATCAACTTTCTTTGAAGATCTGTTTTGAACATTTTGAGACGGACTCCCGATGATCTGGGAGGAGGGGTAACTTCTAGTCCACTTTCGGGTGTGCGGAAGAGTAACATACGTCTATTGATCGTTTGACGCGTCATTTTCATCGTGCACTGCTAAGAGCCCTATCTGGTTTCCCCCGGAAGAATTACCTTGAAGACTTCCAGTGGCTCAATGTTAAGAACAATTTCCAGACGAGACTCGCGTACCACTTGGGCATAAGTTCTTTGAGAGGAACTCGGAGATGGTACTGGAGCAGCTTCAGGAACAGGAACAGGAATAGGTGAAATGATCTATTCAGGCATTGGTTCTGTTGAAGCTTCTGTCGATTATTCATTTGAAGAGTTTTGAGGGGGAGAGGCCACTGTCTCCTGTGTCATTGTCTCTGAGGATGTTGTCGCTTCCGATGAGCTTTCTGTGACAAACGCATCCGATGATACTGAAGTGGTGGAGGATCCAGGTTGATTAGGAACTACGATTGGTCTAGTTAGGATCGGCAAGTCGTAGTCTGATGGATCTATAAAATCTGAAGCAAAAGTGTTAGCTGCAAAATCTGTGCTCGGTGGTGGAGTGGACAGTTCGGGTAAAATGGCATTCGGATTACTTGGACTAGCATCAGAATAAGTTTCGGTTTCAGAAAAATCCACATTTGAGCTTTCCAGGATAGATCGAGTGCGTTTGTTGAATACCCTGTAACTCTTATAGTTGAGTGAGTATCCAATGAAGATAGACACATCAGACTTAGGGTCAAACTTACCCAGATCTTCCTGGTCATTTAAAACAT
Organism: Centaurea solstitialis; assembly: GCA_030169165.1. Classification (NCBI taxonomy): domain Eukaryota; kingdom Viridiplantae; phylum Streptophyta; class Magnoliopsida; order Asterales; family Asteraceae; genus Centaurea; species Centaurea solstitialis. The sequence goes on along the minus strand of CM058044.1, from coordinate 17,844,406 downwards.
AGCATTTACATCCAAAATCTCGAAAGAAATTGATGTTAGGCTTACGCTTCTCAATCATTTCGTAAGCGGTTTTACCAGTCCGCTTGACGATCAGAGTTCGATTATGCGTGAAGCATGCTGTAGATACGGCTTCAGCCCAAAATGATTGTGGAACGCCTGAATGAGCCATCATGGATCTCGTTTCTTCGACCAACGTCCGGTTCTTCCTTTCTACAACTCCATTTTGTTGTGGAGTGCGTACCGCTGAGAAATTGTGAGAGATGCCCACATCTTCAAGAAAGGATTGCAGTTTCGCATTTCGAAACTCGGTTCCGTTGTCGCTACGTAGCTTTTTCACCTTACGACTTAAAAGAATTTAAATCCGCTTGATGAAGGCGATTATCTTATCGGCAGCGTCAGATTTGGCTCGTAAAAACTCAAGCCAAGTGAACCTCGAGAACACATCGACAAGAACCAACATGTACTTCTTTCTGGCTAGGCTTTCGACTCTCATTGGTTCACATAGATCCATGTGAACCATGTCAAGAGGACTTTTGCTGTTAGTATCCATCTTTGGAGGATGAGAGCTTCTAGTCATCTTTCCTTGCTCACAAGTGGGACTCAAGGTATCCTTTGAAAGACGAGTCTCAGGTAGTCCACTGACCAGGCGTTTAGAAACCAGCTTGTTCAAATCTTTGAAATTATGACGGCATAACCTCCGGTGCCACATCCAACTGTCCTCCATTGACGCCTTGGAGAGCAAACAGATTGCATCTACTGATTGAGAAAGTGCTTCAAACTGGGGGTGTGTCTGAGGGATTGAATGAAAGACGGTTGAATAAAGATTTCCGTTCCGTCGTGCACTGAGAACAACATTACGGTCTTCATCTTTCACATCACTTCCATACAAAAACTGTTTCACCCAGTAGCCATTATCACAAAACTGGCTTGAGCTAAACATGTTGTATCCTAATCCCTCAACATACCGTACATCCTTGATGATGTACCTTCCATCAGTGATCTTCCCGTAACCCAACATCGGTTTTGGAGTCTTGTCTGCCTTTTTGATGTATCCCTCGAACCTTTCGACATAGTCGAAAAGAAAGGACCTCTGACCAGTCATGTATCTATATGCTCCAGAGTCAAAGTACCACACATGGCTGACCTGCAAAACAATTTAAGCTTGTTTAGGGACCCATTGCCAAATGGGTACCTTGGGGTTAGGAGAAGTTACAACTTTCGGCGAAGTCCCCTTTTTGGATTCCTCCTTAGGCACAGGAGATTTCACTAAAGAAGAGGAATTAGAGTTTCCTATTTTCTTTCCCTTTCTCTTTCGAGAATTGACATTTGAATTATATGCATGAAAAGAATTTGCCACACCATAGCGCAAGAAATTGTCAAACATAGAACACATGGCATTTCTAAAAACATCAAAAACATTGTTCAGGTTACCATTACGGTTTACAGACATGTTTGAATCAAATCCTACACTAGGTAGGGCATGGCCTTAACCCGCATGGTTAGGACCACGCCTCTTAGGGAAAGTGGTAAACTGTTTGTTCCTTCCTTGATGATTACTTCCAGGTGGCTTCACATTCTTTCCACCATCATTCTTTCTCCCATCTGCATTAAAAGCTGTTAGGATTGTGTGCGAGACAGTAACAAGGTTACCGTGTCCAATGTTATAAGACACTAGTAGGTCACACCGCTTCACACCAAAAGGAGAACGTTTTGGATTACATGAGAAATAATTAATTGATTATTAATTATTTAATGAGAGAATTAAATAAATAGTTAGTTAAACTATTTATTCATGATTAATTAATTAGATGAATTAATTAATTATTTATGGAAATTATTTGAGATAATTACCAAAGAATTTTATATGGAATAAAACTCTGCTAGGTTTATCCATATAAATAAAGGGTTAAGGGTTTATCAGATTGAGTTCAGTTTTTAATCCTACAACTCAGAAAAAACTCTCTCTCTCTCTCTCTCTCTCTCACTCAAAACCGGTGCCGATTTTAAGAAGAGGTTCGCGTTCGGTTTTTCGGGTAATCCTTGGTGGTGGTCTAGCAACTATCTCAATCGGTGTCAGTAGCGGTGTATCCCCTACAAGCTTTCCGGAAAACTAATCGCATAAGGTAAACCATCAAACCTCGCTAAATTGTATCTGATAAGGTTTAAGTTGGGTCCAAGTTTGGGAATCGTTTTGTTATCCGCTGCGCACCGTTAGTGCCTACGGTTCCCAACAGTGGTATCAGAGCCACTTCTTAAACCTACAGATCAGGTTTATTTGTTTAATATTTAGGTTTGAAAAATTTCGATTTTTATATGCTTGATAATTGTAAAAATTGTTTTTTTTTTCTCGAAAAACCTAATCGGATTCGGACCACCGGAAACCACCGCGGCTACACCACAGCTGGTGGTGGCTGCCGCCGTCGCACCCAAAGCCAACCGCACCACAGCTAGTGGTGGCGGCGATGGCTGTCGACCGCACCACAGAGCCGTGGTGACGGCGGCTGTCAAAATAAACAACCACCACACAGCCGTGTGGTGGCGACGGGATTGTGATCCGACCACCGAAGCCGAAAAACGGCGACGGTGGTGGTGCTCGACTAACAACGCCGGCAGGTGGCGGTGGTGGTGGCGATTGCCACTGTTGCTGTCTTGCCCCAAAATCCACCGCCACGCCACCGCTTGTGGCAGTGGCGACGATCGTGTTGCTAATCGAACATCGCGGCATCGGCTGTGGCCGAAGAAAAACCACCGCACCACCGTTTGTGGTGGCGGTGGTAATCGACTAACCCGCCGGAGGCAATGGTGGTGTTGGTTTGTTGTTTACGCCGAAGGCGGTGGCAGTGGTAGCAACTACTGCTGCTGTTGTGCTCCTAATCGGACCGCCACACCACCGTTTGTGGTGGTGGCGGCGATGGCGTGTTGTTTTTTAGTTACACAAAACACCGGCGAAATGCGGCGGTGGTGGCAATTCGTTGCTGCCGTCGTCAAAAGCACACCACAGGTGCCGATTGTGTCCGCCGTTGCCATCGATGATGGTGGCGGTGGTGTTTCGTTTGTTACGCGACCACGGCGGCAGCGGTGGTGTTAAACCCCTGCTGTTGCCGGTGGTTTTACGGTGATCGATGGAGATGTTGTTGTACCACGGCGGTGGTGGTGGCACTAAGCCACTGCCATCGTTAGTTGGATTGGTGGCAACGTGGTTATTTTCAGATCAAAACCAGAACGGTTAAACTTTAGCCGATAAGGGTTTGTTCTAAACCGGATAAGGTTTAAAACCCTAGGGATTGTTTTTATTAATTGTTAAATTAATTTTTTAATTTAATCAAATTAGATCTAATTGTTTAATTAATTCTGTTTTAATTGAATAAAATCTAGTCAAGTTTTGTTGTCATGGTCAAGCCCTTTGACCCTTGGTTGTGTTTTTATGTATTGATTACGGGAGGCCTGCGTGCCATTTACAACCCGGTCTTTGTAATGTAATATTAAATTTGTAAATAAATCGAGAACTGAAGACGGAGCCAAGGAGACAACCATGGAGCTTGGAGCCAGTGGGAGCGCCGAGAAGTTTTGTCCCTTAGGAATAAAAGACTGTCGTTTTGTGTTGGCTCACGAAACGACAATAGTTAAGGGTTTTCGACTATGACATATTTCATTGCGTGGTTGTTTATATTTATCAGTTATGATTGCGTGGTTGTTTTAGTTGCGTAATTTTAGATATAAACAATTTTAAAAGATTTTAAAAGTAAAACTGGATACAAACACAGTTTGTGTTTGGATCCAAAGTTTTTGAAAACTGGCATTTTTGACCCTTGTTCAAATCATAGATTAGTAAGTGCAACCCACTTTAGGGGCACCTCCGGTGTAAGGTACATAGGGCGTTGTAAGTGCACACACTATGAACGCCCGTGTTCAAACCGAAACTAGAGGGTGATAAAACTCTGCGAATTATCTCCGGGTGGTACCGGCCAGAGTTTGTCCAGGTCCCGGGTGGTGCAATCTATTTTGGTAATTATTTATTCACTGGGTGGTACCAGGCCAAAATGTACTAGAGGGACTAAATATGCACGGATTATATATCGGATGTCCCGACGTTCTAGAAATCGTATTTTCGAATTAAAATACGATTGGTATAGTTTTACCTACCATAAATCACATGAGTCGGTTTTGACATGATCACATGCTTCCCGACACATGTGAAATATGGATTCTAGTCTAATAAATTTATTTTAAGGGTAATAATTTATTAGAATTTATATAATTATAAACTAAATTTGGAATTTGTTCTTAATTTGTAGATGTCAAAATCTGTAATTCCGTTTTACACCCCTGAGGAATCCCTAAGACTCATCAACTCAAAATGGAAGCTTACAGGCCAAAATTTTCTAGTTTGGAAAATGCACCTTGACAACGTCATGCGTGCACAGGGTAAGCTGTATGTTCTGGAAAAACCTGTTTCACGACCAGAGAGTAATTCTCCCGAGAGGGATTTTACTCAGTACTTTAAATATCTGGAAGATGAATCGGATGTAATGTCCATTCTGATTTTCTCAACATCACCCGAGTTCACGGGAGATTTAAGAGTTAAATCATGTTACCAGGTTGTGAAAGATATAGAAGACTAGTTAGGTCTCTATAAGCATACAGGTAAACTTCTGATCATGCAAGAGATCTTTTCACTAAAACTGAAAAGTAATCAGTCAGTTAAAGACCATCTTATTGAAATGAGAAGGCTCTTTAAATGTTTATCGCGTTTGGGGTACAAGATGACTCAGGAAGAGCTAGTGTACCTCATGTGGTTTTCCCTCACGAAAGAGATTCAAGACACAGCTAGTGCCTATATGAAGGAACCAAAGAAAGACGTGGATAAAGTTCATGAAGATATTCTGGAAAGTCTAGAGCCAGTACCGGAACCTGCAGGTCTCATGGACACTGATGTAATTGATGAACTGGGAGATCTAAGTTTCCCAGAATGCGGCAGCGAGGATATTTGCGAGCACTCGATGAATATCGACCAGATAGAGATCGGTTTACCCGATGCTCCAGGTATCTTTATGACATATTGCTTAATCACTTCTTATGAATCATGGGTAATTGATACAGGCAGTGGTAACCACATTTGTAATCATTTACAGGGATTCACTAGAAGAAAGACTCTAAGGAAGGACCGTTCGAACCTACGAGTTGGCGAAGGCACTCCGCTGATAGCTGAAGCTGTATGATCTTATAGTCTTAGTTTACCCTCGGGTCTAGTTTTGGAACTGGATAATTGTTATTATATTCCAAATATGATTAAGAATGTTTTGTCTTTTGATTTATTAGTAGACCAAGGATTTTATTATAAATATGATTATAAAATGATTTCTGTCTTTAAAGATAATATTTTCTATTTTAAAGCAACACCCGTGAATGGTCTATATACAGTAAATCTACAAGACAACAGTAGTGAAATCTATCATATAAGTAAACGATCCAAAGACATTGAGGATCAGACTTACCTCTGGCATTGTCGTTTGGGCCACATAAACAAGAAACGCGTTGAACTACTCCTGAAAGGAGGTTTTCTTGGAACTTTCAATTACAAACCTTTTGATAATTGCGAGTCTTGTTTATCTGGCAAAATGACAAAGCAACCTTTCAACAAAGAAAATGAAAGGGCTACTGACTTATTAGAAATAATTCACACAGATGTGTGTGGACCATTTAGTCATGTAGCAAGAGGAGGATACCGGTACTTCATTACCTTTACTGACGATTTCAGTAGGTATGGTTATGTCTATCTTATGAGACATAAATCTGAAAGCTTTGAAAGATTCAAAGAATTTCAGAATGAAGTACAGAATCAACTTGACAGAAAGATCAAGTTTTTACGGTCGGATCGCGGAGGCGAATATCTCAGTGACGAGTTTGACAATCATCTAATGGAGTGCGGGATTGTATCCCAACTCACACCTCCGTATACACCTCAGATGAATGGTGTATCAGAAAGGAGAAATCGTACTTTACTTGATATGGTACGAACGATGATGTGTCACTCTATGCTGCCAATGTTATTCTGGGGACATGCGCTCGAAACAGCAGCACACATACTGAACAGAGCGCCAACAAAGTCGGTAGAAAAGACTCCATACGAGTTATGGAAGGGTAAGAAACCCAACATGTCTTTTCTAAGAATTTGGGGCTGTGAGGTTTACGTCAAACGACCCACCTCAGAAAAACTCAAACCCAAATCCGACAAGTGTTTCTTCGTAGGATATCCCAGAACCACCGTGGGATATTATTTCTACAACCCTGAAGAGAACAAAGTCTTTGTTGCTCGAAATGGAAAATTTATGGAAGAAAAGTTTCTCAGTTCTGGAAACACCAGAAAGGATGTAGATCTACAGGTAGTAGACGAAGAAAACACTACACCAATTGTTGAGCCAGAAATTCAACATGAGAATGTTGAACCTCGATCAGAAACGATTGAGGAAGTGCAAACACAAGACCTTCGCAGATCCAGTAGGGTAAGACAAGAACCAGATAGGTATCTTGGATTTCTAGTCTCTCAGGACAGCGGAGACTTGAATGAACCAACATCCTATGGAGAAGCTGTGTCAGGCAATGAGTCTGAACAATGGCAGGAAGCCATGAAGGCTGAGATGCAATCCATGTACGACAACCAAGTTTGGGAGTTGACTGAATTGCCACAACACTGTAGAGCTGTTGGACGCAAATGGGTTTTCAAGAAGAAAACCGACATGGATGGAAATGTACACACTTTCAAGGCCAGACTGGTCGCAAAAGGATTCACGCAAACTCATGGTATCGACTATGACGAAACCTTTTCGCCCGTGGCCATGCTAAAATCTATTAGGATTCTTATGGCCATTTCAGCGTATTTTAACTACGAGATCTGGCAAATGGACGTTAAGACAGCCTTTCTGAACGGAAAATTAACAGAAGACGTCTATATGGAACAACCAGAAGGGTTTGAAGATCCTAAGAATCCTAATAAGGTGTGTAAACTGCTAAAATCCATTTATGGATTAAAGCAAGCATCTCGAAGCTGGAACTTACACTTTGATGAGCGAATCAAAGAATTTGTTTTCACCAAAAGTGAGTTCGAGCCATGTGTCTACACTAAGTTCAGTGGGAGCATAGTAACCTTCTTGGTCTTGTACGTAGATGATATTCTACTCATAGGAAACGATGTTCCAACTTTACAGAGTGTAAAGAGTTGGTTAAGCAAATGTTTCCAGATGAAAGACCTTGGAGAAGCCGCTTACATACTTGACATAAAGATCTACAGAAATAGATCTAAGCGGCTTATCGGACTTAGCCAAAGTACATACATTGATAAAATCCTAAAGAGATTTAGGATCGATGAATCCAAGAAAGGATTTATCCCGATGCAACATGGCATAGTGTTAAGTAAAACACAATGTCCTGTTTCCAGTCAAGATCAGGACAGAATGAAATCGGTTCCATATGCATCAGCAATTGGATCGATCATGTATGCCGTGTTATGTACCAGGCCCGATGTTGCTTACTCAGTAAGCGTTACGAGCAGATACCAACAGAATCCAGGAGAACCTCACTGGGTAGCTGTCAAGAACATTCTCAAGTATCTGAGAAGAACGAAAGACATGTTCTTGGTCTTTGGAGGATCTGAGGATGAAATTAGCGTCACAAGATGTTCTGATGCTAGTTTCCAGACCGACAGAGATGATTTTAGATCACAGTCGGGTTACGTTTTTACCCTGAACGGAGGCGCGATCTCGTGGAAGAGCTCGAAGCAGGACACGATTGCAGATTCAACTACAGAAGCAGAGTACATTGCAGCATCTGATGCGGCAAAAGAAGCTGTCTGGCTAAGGAATTTTCTATCGGATCTCAGAGTGGTTGCTAGTATCTCTAGACCGATCGATATATTCTGTGATAACTCGGGAGTCGTGGCGCAAGCAAAGGAACCTAGAGAGCATCACAAGTCAAGACACGTGCTCAGGAAATATCACCTCATCCGAGAGATTATTGGAAGAGGAGATGTAAGAATATGCAAGATTCCAACAGAAGAAAATGTCGCAGATCCGCTGACAAAGCCACTAGCAAGGGTGAAGCATGAGGCACATGCAAGTTCCATTGGGATGCAGTACCTGGACGCCAGTAGCTAGTTTTAGTTTATTAAATTATTACTATAGTTTAATTTTGAAACAATGTAATCATGTAAAGTTTTATTTCACAGTGTGTTGGAAATAAATGGAGGTTTTATTTTCATGATTGTTCTAAATTAGCTATTTTTCGCATATTTAAATGTATCCATGATTCTTACAAAGTCTTGTATGAAATCTAAAATTCCGTAGCCACTTATTGAAATGGGAATTTCAATAGGGAGTTTAACGCTATTATAAATACTTGATGATTTATTCGAAGAAAAGAATAAAAGCACAAGTGATGTGACCAAGTATTTATAAATACTCATCAGAGTGTTTGGGTATTGGAAGTGACCAGTTATCAAGTTTGCTTCATGGAGCCTTAGTCATAAGCATTGACTTGATAGGTTGTCCTTAGACCTGAGATACTTGGTTTGGGAACATGAGGACTACTGTACTCTTAGTACGTTTTAACGCTGCACCGTAACAGGGCGGCCATACGGGACGTGACTAGATGCAGCGGAAGCCGTGGATCCAAATGCAAGTAGTCAAGAAGGAATTTGCACCTCGGATAGAATAACAGGTGTTATTTAGTAATATCCGTTACTGCAGGCAATCGAAATCAGAGTCAAGAAATATTTGATATTTAAGAAATGAATCCTCCACTCCATGTCTTAAAATCATTATAGAAATATCGTGTGCAAAAGGAATGAACCTGTGTATGAATTCAAGTGTGAATTGTATCTCTGGATATAAGAGATCTTATAACCTGGTTAACCTAAGTGTCTGGCTAGGGACCTCCTTAGGCTAATGGTAACAGCACAGTTACATGTCTAGCACAAGTGGGAGTCTGTTAGGATTGTGTGCGAGACAGTAACAAGGTTACCGTGTCCAATGTTATAAGACACTAGTAGGTCACACCGCTGCACACCAAAAGGAGAACGTTTTGGATTACATGAGAAATAATTAATTGATTATTAATTATTTAATGAGAGAATTAAATAAATAGTTAGTTAAACTATTTATTCATGATTAATTAATTAGATGAATTAATTAATTATTTATGGAAATTATTTGAGATAATTACCAAAGAATTTTATATGGAATAAAACTCTGCTAGGTTTATCCATATAAATAAAGGGTTAAGGGTTTATCAGATTGAGTTCAGTTTTTAATCCTACAACTCAGAAAAAACTCTCTCTCTCTCTCTCTATCTCACTCAATACCGGTGCCGATTTTAAGAAGAGGTTCGCGTTCGGTTTTTCGGGTAATCCTTGGTGGTGGTCTAGCAACTATCTCAATCGGTGTCAGTAGCGGTGTATCCCCTACAAGCTTTCCGGAAAACTAATCGCATAAGGTAAACCATCAAACCTCGCTAAATTGTATCTGATAAGGTTTAAGTTGGGTCCAAGTTTGGGAATCGTTTTGTTATCCGCTGCGCACCGTTAGTGCCTACGGTTCCTAACAAAAGCATGGTGTGAGTTAGAGGACGGTTTAGTAGAAATGAAGTTGCCACCTTTTTCAGATGACGGTTTTGAAAACTTGGGTGGTTTTGTGGAAGTTAAAGGTTGATTAGGTTTTACCTGAGAGTTCTCACCCACTTTAAAGGTGCTAGAATCAAAGTCAAGACTTTTAATGGGTTTGACTGAGGCATGAGCATCTTTAGATTTTGAATTCTGGTTCTGGAGTCCCTTAGGTGTGTGAGGCTTAACTGACTTCTCCTTGTCAGTACCTCCACATTTTTCACCCTTGGGAATGTTTTTCTCAGACCCTGATGCTTGTGACTCAGCAGACTTCTCAGGTTTGGAAGGAATAGATTTATTTTTCTTTGGAACAAAGCCGGAAGGATCATCATTCTCATCTAAAAATACCTTCAACTCATATTCAACATTGGGATCAAGGACCAACTTAGGTTTGGTTGACCTACATTCGGTTAGAAGAGGTGTTCTATTGGTACAAGCAAACCAAGGATCAGGGCCGTCAAGCACAGGTAAATGTGTTTCATCATCTTCGGAATTCAAAGAGTCAAAATTTTCAAAGTTATGTATTTTCTTTTTCAAAAGAGAGATTGACACATCTTGATTGACAAAAGTTTGGTGATACATCATCTCCTTTTCATACAAGAATTCTTTTTCTATTTCAAATTGAACTTCTTGGACGATGAGTCGTTTTTGAAGATCCGCAAATTTGACTTTGAAAACAGTGAATGAAGAATTTGCGGTCACACACTCCGAAGAAAGCCTAATTCTCTCGGTGTTAGCCTCGAGTAAGTCTTTTCTCAGAGTGTCAATCAAGATGTCTGTTTCAGAGAAAATAACTTTGAGATTCAAAATTTGATATTGACAGGCATCTAGATCCATGGCTTTTAATCTAAGTCCAAAGACTTCTCTCTCCAGCTCAACTATGTTGGGACTTGTTGGTCCTCTATTGATGGCCAATAAGATAGATTGTATTGTAGAAGGGGGGCGGGGGTTGAACACAATCAACACAGTTTCTTCCACTTAATTCAGTTCACGACTCCTATGGAGCCTTTGTGTGAAACTGAAGTAGATTGTTTGTTGAAAAGGATCAAGACTTTGTCATGATCCAAAACAATCTTTAAGTTTAAGACACACAACATTTTCTTATGCACTAAGCAAGAATTAGAGGGTAGAAGATAGAAAGAAAAAGGATAGGGGTATTGAACATAGACCAGAAGTTCAGTGTTTGAAGAACACAATATGTTCATATTTATACCCCATGCATTAAATGCATGTCACACCCAACTTTACACTTGTCATGTAAAGATTGGGTTTGGTGTACTATTGTACCATAAAATAATGCCCATGCTTGGTAGAGTCATGGTCTATGGTAGATAGTAGCCTTATGGTTGACAAGCAAGGAGGGAACAGTGAAGAGACATCCCTCTTGTACTTTTTGTCAGAAAGGCAAACCAAATCCTTTTTGTGCATATAAGACAAGAAGACAAAACTAATATTCTTAAAGAACAAGTCACTGATCAGTCCTTAGAATCGTTGATCCTTTGGAAGGATCAAGGAGGCACTGTGACTTGTCTTTATTGAACGTCATGTATGTGTAGTCAGCTAGCTGTCACTGATTTGAACTTCAGATCATTAGCATCGCTAACTCTATCACCAGCTTGCATCAATAGATGGTGCTGATGGTTTTTCGAGTGACATGACTGTTTGTCTTCAGAGATTACATTAGCAGTTATCAGCTATCCCTGTTACTGAAAGGAGTCAGTGACAAGCTATCGCTGATATCATTTATGAACCATGCTCAGCAGTATGGACCTTCAGCGAACAGACTCGCTGTAGTTCCCTAAGCATCTATATTTTGCTAAGTATTCTGAGATGAAAGATAAAGGATCATTGATATTTCATAAGGTCTTAGGAAGACTGGATCAACAATCTCCCCCGAAATATCAATTATAAGACAACAGGGAGGTTGTCTTTTTCTAGTGGCTCAGAATTCATTCTAAGTCTAGAATCAATAGTTAGGAAATAAAACATGTTAAAGGTACTTGTTCTATTTAACTGTTAAAAGAAAAATCTTTTTCAGTGATGGGTATGAGGGATAAAGAAACACTTGCATTTCATTTTCATTCCAAAGTAAGAATTACAATACAGAAGGAAATAAGATTACAAGACACTGAAAGAAACAACAAACAATTTACATAGATCAAACTAGTCTACACAGATTAAACTGGTCTAGAGGTTCTTCTTTAACCAAGCAGTGATCCATGTTTTCTTCTTCATCGTCTTCTCTTTCTCAGCCAGTCCTGGAACTTCACTGACTAGTGAAAGAGGCATCCATTCATAAGATGAATGGGAGAGAGTAGGGAGCACATTACAAAGTCGTTGATTAAACTTCTTCAGCGAAGCTTTGCAATGTACTTTCTAGCAATTATTCTCTTCCTTGGAGAGTCTTGGAAGAGGCATATCAACGAGACACAGCCATTCCACCAGGATACAGATCCTGTATGGATGGATCTTAGACCTTGTCTCAATGACACACGAAACATCATCAATCATCACCCTTTTGAGGTTCTGATCGCTGACGTTTCTCCCCCTTAGTAGGTGCACATCCAAGAACCAGGAGGTTTACTTGGACTTGTGTGAAGCCTACATATCAAACCACTTTGCAGTTTCTCCCCCTCAGGATGATAGGCTTTCTAAGGGAGGAGAAAAGAACCTTCTTCAGTACAAGAAGGTCTCCTGCAAGTGGTGGGGGAACTAGAAGGGAAAAGTCCCTTTTAGAAGAAGGTATCCTGTAAGATTTCTCCCCATCAGATACAGCACTACGTGCTGTAGCTGAGAGTCAGGATCCTTCTTCCTTGGTCTAGCCGAGAGGTTTTCCAGAAGAGTGTAGAGCATGGCTGCAGAAATTTTAGCAAAGGAGATATTCTGCAAAAGAGAAAGATATCATAAGTATAAAACAAGAAAGGAAAGATAAGAAGAGTCTTTTATTGTTTTAAAAACTTATGATTGAGAAGGAGAAACCAGAAAAGTGGTTTGCTTTAGGGAAGAAGATGAGAAAACAACCTTAAATTAAGGATTGTAACTTACCAGACGAGGAAGAAGGTCTTCTAAGGAAGAGAGAAGATTTGAACTCATTTTAGTGCAAATCTTGGAGAGATAGAAAAAAATGGTAAGTGAAGAAAGAAGTAATCCAAGAGTGGATTTTATAGGGGAGAAGGATACCGGAAGGTCCGATTTTGGCGCTCAAAAGTCGATGGGACGTGGAGCAAGTTACAAGAAGTAATTATGGTGGTTAATTAAAACTCGCCGTAAAAATGTAACCGTTTGCTTTTATGCGCCGGAAAATGTCTTTTCGGTTATAGTCACGTGCCTGACACACGTTGGGAAGCAACGTATGGTAACACAAAGTCAAATCAACTAGATAGAGTTAGTAGAAGATAAGTTGATTCAAACTTGATCTAGTTTGATGAGTAACCTTAATCATAGGAATGTGAAAGGTTATCAACAGATGGAAAAACTCTTCTTATCACATATAGTGTGTTAAGGTAGGTGAGATCACTGATATAAGAAGTAAATGCCGTGTCTCAGTAGTCGATAGAATCATCAGTGACTTAAGGATGATCAGGGAGATCAATTCATTTCATTAAGAAGAGAAATATAGTACACTAGAGAAATACATAGAGTATGTACAGAGAAAATCTAGTAATGCAGTATCCTGAACGTTAGACATCCGGGTTTAGCATTCCTAGCTCACTGATGAATTGGTTGAACCGTTTTTCATCCAGCGAGTTAGTGAAGAGGTCAGCGAGTTGATATTCAATAGGGATGAAATGAAGTTCAACATTGTCATTCATCACATGATCTCTAAAAAAGTGATATCGGATCTCAATGTGCTTTGTCTGCGAGTGAAGGACATGATTGTTGGCGATGGCAATCGCTGAAGTGTTGTCGCAGTAGATGGGTATCTTTGATAGCTTGAACCCATAGTCCTGAAGTTGGTTTTGTTGGGAATTGCAGACAAAAACTAAATATGCACAGCGGAATAAAACAGAATTCCCAAACCAGAAGATCCATCCCAAACAGGTTTAGATACAACTTCAAGGGGGTTTAGAATAATACCTTATGGGATTATAAAACGGTTTCCGGAAAGCTAACGGGGAATACACCGCTACTGCACCACCACGAGAACCGCTGCTAGACCGCCTTAGGATTACCAAAAACTCGAAAAACCGAAAACCCGGTTGAATATGTGTGTGTATCGATTTTGGGAGAGAGAGAGAAAGGGTTTGGCTTTTTCTTTTTCTCTAAGTTACTAATGAGAATTCAATTGAGAAAACCTATTAGGTTTACCATATATTTATATTAGTAAATATGGTAATGTCCTAATAGAAAAGCCCGATTAATTATTAAGCCCGATAGGCTTTAATTAATCCTTTCCATATATTAATTTACTATTAATATATATCCATAAATAAATAGACTTTATCTATTATTTATTTTTTCTCTCTTAATTAATTAATTATACTAATTAATTAATTCCACACAACTGGTAAATCCAATTGATCTCTATTCGGGTGTGTAGCAGTGTGACCCACTAGTGCCTTATAACATTGGACACGGTAAACCTGTTACTGTCTTGCACATAATCCTTTCAGACTCCCACTTGTGCCAGACAAGTAACTCTACTGTTACCATTAGCCTAAGGAGGTCCCTAGCCAGACACTTAGGTTAACCAGGTTATAAGATCTCTTATATCCAGAGAAACAATTCTCGCTAGAATTGTACACAGGTTCATTCCTTTTACACGCGATATCTCTAAAGTGAGTTTTAGACATGGAGCGGAGGACTTCAATCTTAAACTCAAGTTTTCTTGACTCTGATCTCGATTGCTTGCAGTAACGGAACTTTCCAAATAACAACTGTTATTCTATCCGAGCGTGGCCACGCATTTCTGCCAATCTCAACCGTCAAGGGGCCCGGAAATATCTCTCTTTTTACAGAGGTGTAAATCCCTTCTTGACTATCTGCATCTGGTCACATGGCTTCCGCTGCATCTAGTCACGCCTCGTGTGGCCACCCTGTTACGGCGTAGCGTTAGAACGTGCTAAGAGTACAACAGTCCTCATGTTTCCAGACCAAATATCTCAGGTCTAAGGACAACCTATCATCAAGTCAATGCTCATGACATAGGCTCCATGGAGCAGACTTGAAACTGGTCACTTCCAATACTCAAACACTCTGATGAGTATCTATGAATGTTTGGCCACATCACTTGCGCTTTTACTCATTACGTTGAATAAACCACCAAACACCCATAATAGCGTTACAATCCTGCTAAGGTTCCCACCTTAACAAGTAGCTACGGAACTTTTAGATTTTACTTACAAGACTTGTATATATAAAATCAGGGATAACTAAATATGCTAAAACTGGTTAATTTGAGACAATCATGAAAAATCCTCCTTATTTCCATCACACAGTGAAAATAATAAAACGTACACGATATTTAGTCTCAAAAATCAATCCACGGTAATAATCAAAAACTAAAACTAGCTACTAGTGTCCAGGTACTGCATCCCAATGGAATTAGCATGTGTCTCATGCTTCACTCTAGCTAGCGGCTTTGTTAGTGGATCCGCTACGTTCTCGTCCGTCGGAATCTTGCATATTCTAACGTCTCCTCTTCCGATGATCTCTCGGATGAGGTGAAACTTCCGAAGTACATGTCTCGACTTGTGATGCTCTCTAGGCTCTTTAGCTTGCGCCACAGCCCCAGAGTTATCACAATAAATATCCACTGGTCTAGAGATACTGGCTACAACTCTTAGATCCGTGATAAAGTTCCTGAGCCAGACCGCTTCCTTTGCTGCGTCTGAAGCTGCAATGTACTCGGCTTCGGTGGTAGAGTCTGCTATCGTGTCTTGCTTCGAGCTTTTCCACGAGATCGCTCCTCCGTTTAGGGTAAAAACGTACCCTGACTGTGATCTGTAATCATCTCTGTCGGTCTGGAAACTAGCGTCTGAATAACCAGTGACACTAATCTCATCCTCAGAACCTCCAAAGACCAAGAACATTTCCTTTGTACGCCTCAGGTATTTCAGAATGTTCTTGACAGCCACCCAATGGGCTTCACCTGGGTTTTGCTGGTATCTGCTCGTTACACTTACTGAGTAAGCAACATCGGGCCTGGTACATAACATGACATACATTATCGATCCAATTGCTGAAGCATATGGTATCGATTTCATCTTGTCCTTATCTTGACTAGATTCGGGACACTGTGCTTTACTTAGCACTATACCATGCTGCATTGGTATAAATCCTTTCTTGGATTCATCCATCCTGAATCGTTTCAGGACTTTATCAATGTATGTACCCTGACTAAGCCCAATAAGCCGCCTAGATCTATTTCTGTAGATCTTTATACCAAGTATATATGCGGCTTCTCCAAGGTCTTTCATTTGGAAACATTTGCTCAACCAAGCTTTAACACTCTGTAAAGTTGGTATGTCATTTCCAATGAGTAGAATATCATCTACATATAAGACCAAGAAGGTTACTATGCTCCCACTGAACTTTGTGTAAACACATGGCTCAAACTCACTTTTGGCAAATCCAAACTCCTTGATTCGCTCGTCGAAATGTAAGTTCCAGCTTCTGGATGCTTGCTTTAATCCATAAATGGATTTTAGCAACTTGCACACTTTATTAGGATTCTTTGGATCTACAAAACCTTCTGGTTGTTGCATGTAGACATCCTCTGTTAACTTCCCATTCAGGAAGGCTATCTTAACATCCATTTGCCAAATCTCATAGTCAAAATATGCTGAGATGGCCATCAGAATCCTAATGGACTTTAACATAGCTACTGGCGAGAAGGTTTCATCATAGCCGATGCCATGAGTCTGCGTGAAACCTTTCGCGACCAGTCTAGCCTTAAAAGTGTGCACATTTCCGTCCATGTCAGTTTTCTTCTTGAAAACCCATTTACGCCCAACAGCCCTACAGTGCTGGGGTAAATCTGTCAACTCCCAAACTTGGTTGTCGTACATGGACTGCATCTCCGCCTTCATGGCTTCCTGCCATTGCTCAGACTCATCGCCTGATACAGCTTCTCCATAGGATGTAGGCTCATTCAGGTCTCCACCGTCCTGGGAGACTAGAAATCCAAGATACCTATCTGGTTCTTGCCTTATCCTAGTGGATCTGCGAAGGTCCTGTGTTTGCACTTCCTCAACCGTTTCCGGTTGAGTCTCAACATTACCTTGTTGAGTGACTGGCTCAACAATCGGTTCAGGTGTTTCTTCCTCTACTATCTGTAGGTCTATATCATTTCTGGTGTTCTCTTGACTGAGAAACTTTTCTTCCAGAAACTCTCCATTGCCAGCCACAAATACTTTGTTCTCGCTAGGATTATAGAAGTAGTATCCCAGTGTGTTCTTGGGATAACCTACGAAGAAACACTTATCTGATTTGGGTTTGAGTTTCTCCGAGGTTGTACGCTTAACGTATACCTCACAACCCCAAATCTTCAGAAAAGACAACTTAGGCTTCTTGCCTGTCCATAGTTCATATGGAGTCTTTTCTACCGATTTAGTTGGCACTTTGTTCAGTATGTTTGCTGCTGTTACGAGCGCGTGTCCCCAGAATGATACTGATAACGTGGAACGACACATCATTGATCGTACCATGTCAAGCAGGGTACGATTCCTCCTTTCTGACACACCATTCATCTGTGGTGTATACGGAGGGGTGAGTTGTGAAACAATCCCACACTCTCTTAAATGACTGTCAAATTCCAGGCTAAGATATTCTCCACCACGGTCTGACCTTAAGAACTTGATCTTCCTGTCAAGTTGATTCTGTACTTCACTCTGAAACTCTTTGAATTTCTCAAAAGCTTCAGACTTATGTCGTATCAAGTAGACATACCCATACCTACTGAAATCGTCAGTAAAGGTAATGAAGTACCGGTATCCTCCTCTCGCCTCATGACTAAAAGGTCCACACACATCAGTGTGTATGATCTCCAACAAGTCATTGGCCCTTTCATTGTCTTTGTTGAAAGGATGCTTTGTCATCTTGCCCGACAAACAAGATTCGCAATTACTAAAGGGCTTAAAATCGAAAGTCCCTAGAAGTCCTCCTTTCTGGAGTAGTTCTACGCGTTTCTTGTTTATATGTCCGAGCCGACAATGCCAGAGGTAAGTTTGATCCTCAATGTCTTTGGATCTTTTACTTATATGATAGATTTCGTTGTTACTTTCTTGGAGATTCAATATGTATAGACCATTCGAAGGAGTTGCTTTGAAATAAAACATGTCATTTTTAAAGCAAGAAATCATTTTATAATCGTATTTATAATAAAATCCTTGGTCTACCAACAAATCAAAAGAAAGAACATTCTTGATCATCTTAGGAACATAATAACAAGTATCGAGTTCCAAAACTAGACCCGAGGGCAAACTAAGACTGTAGGATCCTACGGCTTCAGCTACAAGCATCGTGCCTTCACCGACTCGTAGGTTCGAACGATCCTTCCTCAAGGTCTCCCTTCTAGTGAATCCCTGTAAATGATTACAAATGTGGTTACCACTTCCTGTATCAAGTACCCATGATTCATAAGAAGTGATCAAACAATCTATCATAAAGATACCTGGCGCATCGGATAGACCGATGTCCATCTGGTCAACATTGAATGAGTGGACACAGATATCTTGGCTACCACATTCTGGGCAACTCAGATCTCCCAGCTCATCAATCCAATCAGTACTGTCCATGAGATCAGCACTTGCTTCCTTTGGCTCCAAACTGTCCAAAATATCCTCATGAACCTTTGCCACGTCCATCCTGGGTTCTCCCATGTATCCACTAGCTATGACACGAATCTCCTTCGGGAGTGAGAACCACATCAGATACACAAGCTCCTCCTGAGTCATCTTGTATCCAAGTCGTGACAAACACTTAAAGAGTCTCCTTATCTCCAGGAGATGATCTTTAACTGATTGGCCTCTTTTCAGCTTCAGTGAAAAGATTTCTTTCATGATCAAATACTTGCCACAATTCTTATAGAAGCCAATCTGGTTTTCTATACCCTTCACGACCTCATGGCAGAACTTAACTCTGAGATCGACCGTGAACTCGGGCGAAGCAGAGAAAGACAGAATAGACATCACGTCAGATTCATCAGCCATAAATCTAAAGTACTCAGCAAATTCCTCTTCAGGGGCATTGCTCTTAGGTCGTGATAGTGGTTTATTGATCACATAAAGCTTATCCTGGCCGCGCAAGACATTATCAAAATGCAACTTCCAAACTGGATAGTTTTGGCCCGTAAGCTTCCACTTGCCCATAATTAGGCGAAGTGATTCCTCAGGTGAATAAAACGGAACGGTAGTATAAGACATCTACATAAAGAATAAATTCCGATTTAGTTTATTGATTATAAAACTTCTAATAAATTTATTTACCCTTAGAAAAATAAGTTTATTAGACTAGAACCCATATTTCACATGTGTCGGTAAGCGGCTTGATCACACAAACCGACCCATGCTATTTCTGGTAGGTAACCACTTATACCAATCGCATTTTAAACGAAAATACGACTTCTAAAACGTCGGGACATCGAATATTACATTCGTGCATATTTAGTCCCTCTAGTGCGCTTTGGCCAGATACGACACGGTGAATTGTTACAAAAACCAAAATAGATCGCACCACTTGAGACTGTGTGTACTTGTCACACCCCTTTCAACTTGGGGTTTGAACGCGGATGTCCAAGGCTTGTTCACTTCCAACACCCGCGTACCTTACGCCAAAAGGGTCTCAAAGTGGGTCGCACTCACGTGATCTAAGATTTTTAAACCTAAGGGGTTTTTAGCCAGTTTTTCAAAAACCTTAATTTTTAAAACTGATTCGAAAAACACTCTGTAATCGAACCTCTAGGTTTTTATAAAACATCTCATTAGATTTTAGAAATTACGTTTTATCACAACCACGCAATTAAAAACAAACCACGCAATTAAATAATAAAAAAAAACGTAAAACATTGTGTCATAGCTTTTGCCCCTAAACTATTGTCAGTTAAGTGAGCCAACACTAAACTGACGGTCTTTAACCTAAGTGACAGACATCTCACAAGGCATGAAGGTAGAAAGCTCCCACTGGCTCCGACATCCTCGGTTCTGTCTCCAAAAGTCCGTCTCTATGATTTTCTCCGTCTTCGGTGTAATTTAAAATACATAAAATAAAATTACAATAAAAGGGTTGTAAATGGCACGCAGGCCTCCCTTACCAAAACAGAGATAAATAAAATAGAACACAACCATAGGTCTGGGGCTTGGCTATGACACTCGCAACTAACAGTTCAAATAAAACAAACTTGAAATAAAGCAGTTACGATAAACATGATTTAACCAGATTACAAAACTCAACTGGTTTTATAATTATCCAAAATTAATTTTAAAACGTAAAATTAATCTTATCCGGAGGTTTTAACCTATCTGGTTAAAACAACCCTATCAATCACGAAACCTTACCCGAAAACACCACCGGCGACGACAGCGGCAACCAAGGTCACCACCGCCGCCGCCGTTAGACCAACCGACGACAACAGCAGCAATGGCTGCCATTGCCGCCGTGATCGGCGGTCTCGGTAACAACAACAAACGCCACCACCACCATTCGGTGGTGTGGCCCGCGATCGTGGAAGCAACAAACGGCCACCGCCCCCGCCACGGCTTGGCCTTAGGGCAGCCGGCGGGTGGCCTGGTGGTTCACGGCTGGTCCGGCGACGGCCATAGCCGCCGCCACCCCTTCCCTCGGTCGCCGCCGTTAAACAACAGCAACGCCACCACCACCATCCTCGGTGGTGCGGCGATAAACAAAACAACCACCGCCACCGCCCGGCAAGGCCACAAGGCAGCCGGCGGTTGGTGGTGCGCGGTTCGTCTGGCGATGACGGCGACAGCCGCCGCCACCACCGCCTACAGCCCAGCGAACGGCCACGATGACTAGTGCCACCGCAACCGTCGCCCGCTCTCGATCGGTCCAACGCCACTGCCACCGTTCGTGGTGGCCGGCGTTCGGATGGTGGTTTCGATCGGCAAACGGCCGCGATTCCACCATCAACGATCGTGGTTCGTGTGAATAACGATAAAATTCAATTTTAAAACAAACAGATAAAAAATCGAATTTTTAACTAAGCATAATCCAAAAACGATAAACAGTTTATCACAAGTAAACAATCCTGATCTAAACGTTTAGGAAGTGGCTCTGATACCACTGTTGGGAATTGCAGACAAAAACTAAATATGCACAGCGGAATAAAACAGAATTCCCAAACCAGAAGATCCATCCCAAGCAGGTTTAGATACAACTTCAAGGGGGTTTAGAATAATACCTTATGGGATTATAAAACGGTTTCCGGAAAGCTAACGGGGAATACACCGCTACTGCACCACCACGAGAACCGCTGCTAGACCGCCTTAGGATTACCAAAAACTCGAAAAACCGAAAACCCGGTTGAATATGTGTGTGTATCGATTTTGGGAGAGAGAGAGAAAGGGTTTGGCTTTTTCTTTTTCTCTAAGTTACTAATGAGAATTCAATTGAGAAAACCTATTAGGTTTACCATATATTTATATTAGTAAATATGGTAATGTCCTAATAGAAAAGCCCGATTAATTATTAAGCCCGATAGGCTTTAATTAATCCTTTCCATATATTAATTTACTATTAATATATATCCATAAATAAATAGACTTTATCTATTATTTATTTTTTCTCTCTTAATTAATTAATTATACTAATTAATTAATTCCACACAACTGGTAAATCCAATTGATCTCTATTCGGGTGTGTAGCAGTGTGACCCACTAGTGCCTTATAACATTGGACACGGTAAACCTGTTACTGTCTTGCACATAAGCCTTTCAGGTTTCGCATCCAAAGGACTTGAGCGCAGCAGCTACCAACAGCGACGTATTCTGCTTCAGCGGTTGATGTGGACACAGAATTCTGCTTCTTGCTTGTCCAGGTCACCAACTTACCACCAAGTAGCTGACAGCCACCAGTGGTGCTCTTTCGATCTATTTTACAACCTGCAAAATCACTATCTGAGAAAGCAGTTAGATCGAACCCTGAGTCCCTGGGGTACCAGAGACCAAGGTTGGGAGTCCCCTTCAAATATCTGAAAAGATACGCTTTACAGCCTTCATATGGGACTCCTTGGGATCAGCTTGATATCGTGCGCAAAGACAGGAAGCATACATGATATCAGGTCGGCTTGCTGTAAGATACAGCAGTGAGCCGATCATTCCTTTGTAGAGAGTAACATCAACAGATTTTCCTTCGGAATCCCTGTCGAGCTTTAGAGGAGGTGCCATTGGTGTTTCATAGCAGAGCCGGTAGTAAGCTCGAATTTAGCTAGTAAGTATTTCACGAACATACTTACCTTGGGAGATGAAAATACCCTTTTCAGATTGCTTAACCTAAAGACCTAAGAAGTAGGTCAGTTCACCCATCATAGACATCTTGTATTCAGCCTGCATGAGTGCTTCAAACTTATTGCAAAGTTTGGCTTTCATGGACCCAAAGATGATGTCATCAACATAAATTTGGGCAAGGAAAACATGATTCTTGTAAGATTTGACAAATAGCGTGTTGTCAATCTTTCCACGAGTGAAACCTTCTTGATGATATAAGTAGATAAGGTTTCATACCAGGCTCTAGGAGCCTGCTTTAATCCATACAGAGCCTTGTTTAGTTTGTAAACGTTAGTAGGATGTTTTGGATTAGTAAAGCCTGGAGGTTGAGCAACATAGACTTCTTCAGTGAGTTTCCCATTGAGAAACGCACTCTTGACATCCATCTGAAACACTTGAAATTCCATTTGAGCCGCATAAGCAAGAAAGAGTCTTATGGCTTCAAGTCTAGCCACAGGGGCAAAGATTTCATCATAATCTATCCCTTCTTTTTGTCTATATCCTTGTGCAACAAGACGAGCCTTATTGCGAATCACAATGCCATTTTCATCAAGTTTATTTCTGAAAATCCATTTTAGACCAATGATGGTCTTCCTGGATGGCTTGTGAACAAGAGTCCTGTGAGGTCCAAACAATCAAACAACGAGATGAAATAACAAGAAATCAAAGAGATGAAGAAGAAAAATCTTGTATTTTATTAAGAGAGCTCTCAAGCACATACAAGAAAACACACACTTCACCTTAATCGACTCTCATAGGAAATGTTTTTCACACCTTCCTTTCCAAACCCTAGACCTTATATATAGGTCCATTACACTAAGGCCCAAGCCCAAGCCCAAAAAACTAATTAACTAATTAAAAGCTAATTAATCTCTCTCAAAGCTTCCTTAATAAAACTTTCTAATTAGGACAATTTAGTCCTAACAATCTCCCCCTAAAGTTTTATAAAGGAAGCATCTCTGATCTTCTCCCCCTAGCTTTCATGAGAAAACCTTAGTGGCGTTCGGCTACATCTTGATCTACAAGCTCCCCCTCGATTGTAGCTCTTCATCTCCAGTTTCAACTGAAAGACCAGATCCGATTTCCAATAACCGCGACTGATTGCACAAACTACAGCTCAACCTGTAAATAACTCGACACGTCTGATAACCGCAGAATGCAACAGCTTGAGCCAGAGCATGTTGATTCATCCAACTATGTTGATCTCCCACCAAGAAAAACAAAGGGATAGATGCATGTGTGAGTTACCGTGCAGATCAGCAAGAAAAATAAAGGATCTGTCTCTGGTCGCATGTTGAATAAGAGCTCCAAATCTGATAAGTTCACAACAAGGTAAACAGCGAAGCTTGGATCACCGAACCACCGTATGGAATGAGAAACTGGGAGTAGATACTGAACGAGACGCTCTGCTTTGATCTCTCTACTACTCAGAAAATAGTCGATTTCCTGAAATCTTCCAAAATGTCAAGCAATCAGATCCAGATCTAGTCTTCTTAGTCAGATGGATGACGACCGTCACTCAAAATTCTAGATCGCAAATGAACCTCCACAACGGTAAAATGGTTAGGAATTGAGCGCGTAACAATAGTACCATTCACCGAAGCTGGCATCCAAGGAAAAACTCAACTCCACCGCACAGGAGGAATAATTCCATCGAGGAAAAACTCTAGAATAATGGTTGCAGAGAGTCAGGCTTCTGAGTAATCTAACCAAATGCAGAATCCGATCACCATCGTTCTGAAATCGTTACAAATCTGACATGTCTTCAAAGAGTCTGGAGCAGTTGGGGAAATGAGAGAAATTCAGTTTTCAAGGTTGAAAACTGAATATGGGCTATAAACGGGACTGGTGTTGATCTTTACGTACCAATTGGGAAAGAAAGGTGGCTAATTAAGCGCAGGGGTTTTGAAACATCGCAAGTATTCGAATTTGGGTGGGTCTAGATCGCAGCGGAATATGATCTTGAAGGCTTATCTGAAGATGATACTCGAGTCGGGAAATGCAGTCTCCCGAGTCGGAAATGGAGTTCGGAAAGTGTTAACAAAAATTGAACATAACCTTGACTCAAAGGCGAGTCGGAAAACTCGAAAACCCGAAAGGGTATTTCATGATTCCCGAGTCGGAAAATAAGAACAGCAAGGTAGTTCAAGACTTAAACAAAATTTGAGCATACCCTCGTCTCAAGAGCGAGTCGGAAAACCTCGAAAACCCGAAAGGGTATTTCGTATTTTCCGAGTCGGAAAAAGAGAACAATAAGGCACTCAAATTTTTTTTTTTTTTTTTTTTTTTTTTTTTTTACTATTCATCCGGTTCGGAAAACACTATTCCGAATCGGAAAAACACTATTCATTCAAATTTTTTTTTTTTTTTTTTTTTTTTTTTTTTTACTATTCCGAATCGGAAAACGGGGTTTTCCGATTCGGAAAAGCACTATTCACCGATTCGGAAATTTTTTTTTTTTTTTTTTTTTTTTTTTTACTATTCCGATTCGGAAAACGGTGTTTTCCGATTCGGAAAAGCACTATTCACCGATTCGGAATTTTTTTTTTTTTTTTTTTTTTTTTTTTTTTTTTTTTTTTTTTTTTTTTGATTCGGAAAATATGAGTTTTCCAACTCGGAAAACTTGAATATTCAAGTTTTCCAACTCGAAAAACATGAATTTTCAGCCCAAATCTTCATTCCAGATCCAAAAAAATGAAGCAACTTGAAAAATAGATCATTTCAAGCTCAAAGATGCTTCAAAACACAACCCAAACACCCATTTTTATCACCTTCATCAAGATCTAAACCCCAAAAAAACCCAAAAACTCAAAAATGAAACTTTTCAAAAAAAAGTTTCAAAACCCAATAAAATCATCTCTAGTTGTTT
Source organism: Centaurea solstitialis (assembly GCA_030169165.1). Classification (NCBI taxonomy): domain Eukaryota; kingdom Viridiplantae; phylum Streptophyta; class Magnoliopsida; order Asterales; family Asteraceae; genus Centaurea; species Centaurea solstitialis. The sequence goes on along the minus strand of CM058044.1, from coordinate 17,819,442 downwards.
GATTCAATAGGAACAAACAAATCTAATGATTTGTTTGGCTCTGATACCATTTGTGAGGTCCAAACAATCAAACAACGAGATGAAATAACAAGAAATCAAAGAGATGAAGAAGAAAAATCTTGTATTTTATTAAGAGAGCTCTCAAGCACATACAAGAAAACACACACTTCACCTTAATCGACTCTCATAGGAAATGTTTTTCACACCTTCCTTTCCAAACCCTAGACCTTATATATAGGTCCATTACACTAAGGCCCAAGCCCAAGCCCAAAAAACTAATTAACTAATTAAAAGCTAATTAATCTCTCTCAAAGCTTCCTTAATAAAACTTTCTAATTAGGACAATTTAGTCCTAACAAGTCCAGACAAGGTTTTTTTCGAACTCAGCGAGTTCTTCTTACATCGCTAAAACCCAAAATGGGTCAGCGAGTGCTTCTTCTATTTTAGAAGGCTCAATTTCAGATAAGAAACAGACAAAAAGACAGTGATTACTAGCCTAATGTCGAGTTCTTACACCAGTGGATGGATCACCTAGGACTTGATCAACAGGGTGATCTCTAGTCTATCTTAGAGTAGGCGGCTGAGGGACAGTCTGAAGAGGTTCAGCAGCGACTGTAGAAGATGATTCTTCAGCGACTTCATCAAGTTGAGGAGATCAGCGACAAGAGGAGCTGATTCAGATGATTCCGAAGTTGACGGAATACCCTCCTGAGAAGTTGTGGGGGCAACTTGAGTTATGGGAACAGTAGAGTAGACTGGGGGATCCTAAGGAATTTCAGGTATGTCTTCAAATCCATCAGGGATTGGCGATGGTCTTCCTGCAGCAGGGATGTTAGTATCAGGAGCTTCATTTTCAAGAACCTGAACGTAAGAGTTAGCCCATTGATCTACATCATTATTTTCAGAAGATGAGGAAGAAAAGAAGGGATTAGATTCATCAAACTTGACGTGAATGGTTTCTTCAATGGTTTGCCTTCGTTTGTTGAAGACACGATATGCTTTGGATATAGTAGAGTATCCAACCAAGAAACCGTCGTCAACTTTGGCATCGAACTTTCCCAGAGCATCTCGGTCATTCTTGATATAACAATTGCAACCAAAGATGTGGAAGTACTCAATGTTCGGCTTTCTTCCTCTGATGAGCTCGTAGGCTGTCTTCTTGAACCTTTTCATGATCAGTGACCTGTTCTGAGTGTAACAGGTAGTGTTGACAGCCTCAGCCCAGAATTGAATAGGAAGATGGGCTTCAATCAACATTGATCTTGCAGCTTCAATCAGCGTGCGATTTCTTCGTTCAACGACCCCGTTTTGCTGAGGAGTCCGAACGGAAGAGAAGTTCTGAGAGATCCCTTTGCTGGCCAGGAATTCATCTAGGATTTGGTTATACTTCTCCATGATCCCTTTGAATTCAGTGCCATGATCACTCCGTATAGAACGAATAGTGATCTGGTTATACTTCTCCATCCGAAGAACGAAGGAAATGATCAGCTGAGGAGTTTCACTCTTGGCTCTAAGGAAAAACACCCAGGTGTATCTGGAGTATTCATCCACTATCACCAAAGTGAATCGCTTTCCACCAATAGACTAAATATTGACAGGCCCAAAGAGGTCCATGTGCAATAGATGGAGTGGAGAGTTGATGGTAGAAACTTGCTTGGATTTAAAAGAAGCTCTAGTTTGCTTCCCTTTTTCACAAGCAGCACAAAGGGATTCCTTTGCAAAGCTGTTTTCAGGGAGACCTTTCACTAGGTTGCTGATAGAGAGCCAGTTGATGGTCTTGAAATTTAGGTGGGAGAGACGTTTGTGCCCGAGACAGTTGATTTTAGAGGAGGCCTTGGACATGAGGCACAAATTTTCAGTGGACGTGTCCATGTTGATGACGTAGACATCATCGGATCTTTGTCCTCTGAGAATGACTTTCTTATGCTTGTTCTTCACCTGGCAGCTTTTCTTGCAGAAAGAGACCTTGTGATCCTTATCACAAAGCTGACTGATACTCAACAGATTGTGAGTCAGACCTTCAACGTAAGATACCTTTCGAAAGGTAGTCTTTCCATTGGTTAAGATACCATAGCCACGAGTGATACCTCTTCCTTCGCCACCGAATTTGACTGAAGGGCCAGCTTCTTCCTTGAACTCAATCAGCACATGTTTGTTTCCAGTCATATGCTTGGAGCATCTGCTGTCAAGATATCAGATGCCCTTTTCCTGTAAGAGAAGGAAGAGTTAATTGCTCTTGGGAACCCACATAAAGTTGGGTCCGTCAAGGTCAGCGAAGAAGGAAGAGTCATCAGGGATATAGATGGCTGAATATTCAGTGGCCTCAGAGATTACAGCAGTAGTAGGAGTAGAGGCAACGTCTTCTGTCTTAACTGAAGTTTCAGTTTTGACAGGGTCAGAGATGATAATAGTCTCAGCGAGTAAATGTTTATTTCCTTTGACAGACTTATTTGCCTTAGGACCTTTCTTTACCTTGGCTGCTTTTTCAGCCTTGGTAGTATGAGGACACTTGCTAGCGATATGGTCATTTTGACCACAGTGATAGCAGTTTCTATAGGTCATAGATTTAGACAGACCCTTAGGCTTTTTAAGCTTTTGGTCAGCAGGACCAGGTCAAATAATGCCTATATCTTTGGTCTGAGGAGGAATGCGAGTCTTCTCCTGAGGTTTGGTTATTAAGTCAATCTTGATTCTGGGAGTGAGGCTTTGAGCAGACTTCTTAGCCCCAGATCCTGTAGGACCACCACCTTAGAGAAGGGATTATGTGCAAGACAGTAATTAGGATTATCATGTCCAATGTTATAAGACACTAGTGGTTTACACTGCTACACACCCAACCCGAGACCTATTGGATTTATTGTGTGGAAATAATTAATTAAGTTTGATTATTTAAAAGAGAGAAGAAATAAATAATAAATTGTTTATTTATTATTTATCAGTTAAAGATAATTATTTAATTAATAAGTTTAATTAATTAAAGATAATTATTGAGAGTTATTTTTGGTTTGGGATTCCTTTTAACACTGCCATATTTACCTTTATAAATAAAGGGTTAAGGCAGTTGAATAAACATCTGATTTCACAATTACTTTTTCACCAAGAAAATCCCATAATCTCTCTCTCTCTCTCTCTCTTGGCCGCCGACCACACCAACACACACACCGGAGTTCGATTTTCCGATCAGTCCAAGGCAGTCTAGCAGCCAGTCTCAAGGTGGTGCAGTAGTGGTGTATCTCTCACTAGCTTCCGGAGCTGTTTTCGTTATCGTTGAAAAGGTAAACGCGTAAAAACCCTCTCGTTATAGTGTTTGATTAGTTACGGATGGATCTCTGTTTGGGTTGTTTTTATCTGCTGCGTTATCTGTTTTAATCCGAAAAATCCCAACAGTGGTATCAGAGCCACTTCCGTATACTTTTCAGATCTGTTCTTGTTAAGTTAGTTTTGATAAAAATTGGTTTTTGGTTTTATAAAAATCTGAATTTTATGTTTTTCGTTAAAGTTTTGATTTTTTATCGAATTCCCGTAACTCGTGGCAATTGGCGGTGGAACGGCGGTGATTACCGGCCGAACCGCAGGACCGAACGCCGGACGAAACCCAATCGATCGACGACCACCGCGATTCGGTGGCCGTTCCATGTGATCAAGACCACCGAACCACCAAAGCCGGCAACGGCGATGGTGGTGGTGGCCGTTTTCCTCCAGCCGCGAGCCGCACCACCACGGCGACAGAAGCCGTGCGGTGGTGGCGGCGGTTTATTGTTTCAATCACAACTGCGACGATGGCGGTGGCGGTTTCGATGCCGCTGCTGTCATCCGCGGTCGCCGGTGGCGATGGTGGTGCTCCGGTGCCGTTATCGTCGCCGGCTATGCGGCGGTGGTGGTTTTCAGACGAGGGCGGCGACGGCGGCTTTTTAACGTTGCCGTCGTGCACTGATGGATGTGGTCGATCGGCCATGCCACGGTAGTGGCGGCCGATTGCTGCTGCTGTTGTGGTGGCGACGATGGCGGTGGTGTTTTGTTTCTCCAATCGCCGGCCACGGCAGCGTGGTGGTTGTTTGCTACAGCCGTCGGCGGCCACCGGTGGCGATGGCGGTGCCTAGTGCTGCTGTCGTCGCCGGAGTGATGGTGATGGTGGTGATTCGCGATCACAGCCGCGGCGGAAGCCGCAGTGGTGGTTGTTTTGGTTTTTCGATCGCCGTCGAGGCGATGGGAGCGGCGTCCTCGCCGCTGCCGTCGTCCGTGGTAACCGAAGTCGCTGATAAGCCCGATGGTTGATAGTGGCCGTTTGCTACTATCAAACCAACGGTCAAACGGGGTTGAGATAGTTGTTATCAGGTAGGTAACTTGGGATAATCAAATTCGAATCAGATAGGTTTTAATTAATAATTATCAATTTTATTTTTCCGGAAAAATTATTAAAACCTTGTTTTTAATCCAATTTGGATTATTACGAAAAACCGGTTTTATCAAAACAGTTTTAATTTAGTTTAATCTTTTAAGCTAGTTTTTGTTGTCATAGCTAAGCCCGTTGACCTATGGTTGTGTTTTAATTGCTTTATTACTTTATTATTATTATCTTGTTTATGGTAAGGGAGACCTGCGAGCCGTTTACAACCCTATTTGTATTTTATTTTAAATAGATTAGATGGGAGGCCTGCGTGCCATTTACAACCCAATTTTGTAATAATTAGATTAGAATAGGTTCAAGAAAGAATAAAGCTTGAAGACGGAGTTTCGTGGAGACGCAACCAAAGATGTTGTAGCCAGTGGGAGCACCAAGATTCATGCCTTGTGGTTGTTTAGTCACATAGGATTTGGACCATCAGTTTTCGTGTTGGCTCACGAAACTGACATTAGATCTGGGCAAAGCTATGACACTGTCTTGTTTTATCTGTGTGGTTTGTTATAGTCACTTTATTTTAGATAAAACAAATTTTGTTTTAAACATAATGAAATTAGATAAAAGAGTTCGATTACAGTTTGTTTTTCGAACCAGTTATTTTTAAAATTAAAACTGGCTAAAATCCGTAGGAAAATCTTAGATCAGTAAGTGTGATCCGTTTATGAACACCTTTGGCGTAAGGTACGTTGGGGCTCGAAGAGATCAAACATTGGGCACTTGCGTTCAAACCCCAAGCTGAAGGGGGTGAAAAGACTCTGCGATAATCGGGTGGTACCGACAGAGTACATCCAGTTCAAAATGGTGTGATCTATTTTGGTTTTTGTTACAATTCACCGGGTGGTACCGGGCCAAAACACACTAGAGGGACTAAATATGCACAGACTTTAAAAGACCGATGTCCCGATGATCTAGAAGTCGTGTCTTCGTTTAAAGACACGATTGGTATAAGCCGTTACCTACCAAAAATAACATGAGATGACTTGTGTGAGCAAACCGCTTGTCAAATCATGTGAAATATGGATTCTAGTCTAATAAATTTATTGTACTAAGGTAATAATTTATTAGAATCATATAATCAAGATAACTAAATCGGAATTTTATTTTTCTGTAGATGTCTTATACTGCTATTCCGTTTTATTCACCTGAGAAATCTCTCCGCCTGATAATGGGGAAATGGAAGCTTACAGACCAAAATTTTCCAGTCTGGAAAATGCATCTCGACAATGTCCTGAATGCACAGGGTAAGTTGTATGTGATTAAGAAACCCGTTTCATGACCCAAATGCAATTCTCCTGAAAAGGATTTTGCGGAATATTTTAAATTCATGGCTGACGAGTCTGATGTGATGTCGATTCTATCTTTCTCTACCTCACCCGAGTTCACGGTTGATTTAAGAGTTAAGTATTGCCATGAGGTCGTGAAGGATATAGAAAGCCAGGTGGGCTTCTATAAGAACAGTGGGAAGTACCTAATCATGAAAGAGATTTATTCTCTAAAACTGGAAAAGGGTCAATCCGTTAAAGACCACCTTCTGGAAATGAGGAGCCTCTTTAAAAGTTTGTCACGCATGGGATACAAGATGGTTCAGGAGGAACTAGTACACCTCATGTGGTTCTCTCTCACGGATGAGCTACGTACCACATGTAGTGAGTACATAGGAGAGCCAAAGATGGATGTGGCAAAGTTTCATGAGGATGTTTTGGCCAGTCTGGGGCCAAGACCTGCAGCAGTTGCTGAACTCATGGATGGCGATTGGATTGACGAGCTGGGAGATCTTAGTTGCCCAGAATGCGGTAGCAAGGATATTTGTGCTCACTCGATAGATATCGTCCAGCTAGACATCGGTTTACCCGATACGCCAGGTATCTTTATGATAGACCGTTTGATCACTTCTTATGAATCATGGGTACTTGATACAGACAGTGGTAATCACATTTGTAATCATTTACAGGGATTCAAAAGAAGGGAGACATTGAGGAAGGATCGTTCGAACCTACGAGTCGGTGAAGGCACGATGCTTGTAGCTGAAGCCGTGGGATCGTACAATCTTAGTTTACCCTCGGGTCTAGTTTTGGAACTTGAAAACTGTTACTATGTTCCTAAGATGATCAAAAACGTTATTTCTTTCGATTTACTTGTAGACCAAGGTTTTTACTATTTACAAACTTATTTCTTGCTTTAAAAATGATGTCTTTTATTTCAAAGCAACACCATCCAATGGTCTATATGTGTTAAATCTACAAGAAAATAAAAAAATCTATCATATAAGTAAATGATCCAAGGAAATTGAGGATCAAACTTACCTCTGGCATTGTCGTCTCGGTCATATAAACAAGAAACACATAGAACAACTCCAGAAAGGAGGACTTCTGGGGTCTTTCGACTTTAGACCTTTTAATAACTGTGAATCTTGTTTATCTAGCAAGATGACAAAGCAGCCTTTCAATAAAGACAATGAAAGAGCAAATGAACTGTTAGGTATAATACATACAGATGTGTGTGGACCTTTCAGTCATGAAGCTAGAGGAGGATACCGGTACTTCATTACTTTTACTGACGATTTCAGTAGATATGGTTATGTCTACCTCATAAGACATAAATCTGAAGCCTTTGAAAGATTCAAGGAATTTCAGAATGAAGTACAAAACCAACTTGACAGAAAGATCAAGTTCTTACGGTCGGATCGAGGTGGGGAATATCTAAGTCAAGAATTCAACAATCATTTGATGGAATGTGGGATCGTCTCACAACTCACAACCTCTGTATACACCTCAGATGAATGGTGTATCACAAAGGAGAAATCGTACATTACTTGATATGGTACGATCAATGATGTGTCATTCCTCGCTGCCAATGTCATTTTGGCGACATGCGCTCGAAACAGCGGCCCACATACTGAACAGAGTGCCAACTAAATCGGTAGAAAAGACCTCGTATGAGATTTGGACGGGTAAAAAGCCTAAACTATCTTATCTAAAGATTTGGGGTTGCGAGGTATATGTCAAACGACCAACCTCTGAAAAACTCAAACCCAAATCAGACAAGTGCATTTTCGTAGGTTATCCCAAGACTACCATGGGATACTACTTCTACAATCCTACCGAGAACAAAGTCTTTGTGGCTCGAAATGGAGAATTTCTGGAAGATAAGTTTCTCAGTACTGAGAATACCAGAAATGATATAGATCTTCAAGAAGTAGAAGAAGATGACACTTTACCGATTGTTGAGCCAGTCACTCAACAAGAATCTGTTGAGGCTCAACCGGAAACGGTTGAGGAAGTGCAAACACAAGACCTTCGCAGATCCACTAGGATAAGGCAAGAACCGGATAGGTATCTTGGGTTCTTGGTCTCCTAGGAAGAAGGAGACTTGAATGAACCAACATCCTATGGAGAAGCTGTGTCAGGCAGTGAGTCTGAACAATGGCAAGAAGCCATGAAGGTAGAGATGCAGTCCATGTACGACAACCAAGTATGGGAGTTGATAGATTTGCCCCAACATTGTAGGGCTGTTGGACGCAAATGGGTTTTCAAGAAGAAAACCGACATGGACAGAAATGTGCACACTTTTAAGGCTAGACTGGTAGCAAAAGGTTTCACGCAGACTCATCGTATCGACTATGATGAAACTTTTTCACCAGTAGCGATGTTAAAATCCATTAGGATTCTAATGGCCATCTTAGCGTACTTCAACTATGAGATTTGGCAAATGGATGTTAAGACGGCCTTCCTGAATGGGAAGTTAATAGAGGACGTCTACATTCAACAACCGGAAGGTTTGTAGATCCAAAGAATCCTAATAAAGTGTGCAAATTGCTAAAATCCATATATGGATTAAAGCAAGCATCAAGGAGCTGGAACTTACACTTTGATATACGAATCAAGGAATTGGTTTCGCTAAAAGTGAGTTTGAGCCATGTGTTTACACAAAGTTCAGTGGGAGCGTAGTAACCTTTTGGGTCTTATATGCAGATGACATTCTACTTATTGGAAATGACATACCAACTTTACAGAGTGTAAAAGTTTGGTTAAGTAAGTGTTTCCAAATGAAAGACCTTTGAGAGGCCGTCTATATACTTGTTGTAAAGATCTATAGAAACAGATCTAGACGGCTTATCGGGCTTAGTCAAGGTACATACATTGACAAAATCCTGAAACGCTTTAGGATGGATGAATCCAAGAAAGGATTTATCCCAATGCAGCATGGCATAGTACTAAGTAAAGCACAAAATGAAATCGGTTCCATATGCCTCAGCAATTGGATCGATTATGTATGCCATGTTATGTACAAGGCCTGATGTTGCTTACTCAGTAAGTGTTACGAGCAGATACCAGCAGAACCCAGGTGAAGCCCATTGGGTGGCTGTCAAGAACATTCTCAAGTACATGAGACGGACTAAAGAAATGTTATTGGTCTTTGGAGGATCTGAGGATGAGATTAGTGTCACAGGCTATACTGACGCTAGTTTCCAGACCGACAAAGATGATTTCAAATCACAATCTGGTTATGTATTCACCCTAAACGGAGGCGCAATCTCGTGGAAGAGCACGAAGCAGGACACGATAGCAGATTCCACTACAGAGGCAGAGTACATTGCAGCATCAGATGCAACAAAGGAAGCTGTCTGGCTCAGAAACTTTATCTCGGATCTAAGAGTTGTAGCCAGTATCTCTAGACCCGTAGATATCTACTGTGATAACTCCAGAGCTGTGGCACAAGCAAAAGAGCCCAGAGAACATTACAAGTCGAGACATGTACTCAGAAAGTATCACCCCATCCGAGAGATCATTGGAAGAGGAGACGTGAGAATATGCAAGATTCCGACGGATGAGAATGTCACAGATCCGCTAACGAAGGCACTAGCTAGAGTAAAGCATGAGGGTCATGCTAGTTCCATAGGGATGCAGCACCTGGATACTAGTAGTTAGTTTATGTTATTGACTATTAATGTAATATTTTGATACATTTGAGTTTGTTTCACAGTGTGGTTGAAATGAGGAGATACTATTTGAGAAATGTTTCAAAAATTACTATTTGCATATTTAAGTCATCCATGATTTTTCAAAGCCTTGTAAAATCTAAATGTCCATAGCTATTTGTTGAGGTGGGAACCTCAGTAAGGTTACAACGCTATTATGAATGTTTGCATGTACAGTTGGTATGATCAAATATTCATAGATACTCATCAGAGTGTATGAGTATTGGAAGTGACCAGTTTCAAGTCTACTTCATGGAGCCTATGTCATAAGCATTGACTTGATGATAGGTTGTCCTTAGACCTGAGATATCTGGTCCGTGAGCATGAGGACTACTGTACTCTTAGCACGTCCTAACGCTGCACCGTAACTGGGTGGCCATAAGGGGCGTCACTAGATGCAGCGGAAGCCATGTTTGCAGATGCAGGTAGTCAATATGGGATTTACACCTCCTTTATGGGAGAGATATTTTCGGCCCCCTGATGATTAAGATTGGCAGAAATGCGTGGCCACACTCGGATAGAATAACAGTGGTTATTTGGAAAGTTCCGTAACTGCAGGCAATCAAGATCAGAATCAGGAAATACTTGAGTTTATGATTGAAGTATCTCAGCTCCATGTCTAAAACTCACTTTAGAAATATCGTGTGTAAAAGGAATGAACCTGTGTACAGTTCAAATATGAATCGTATCTCTGGATATAAAAGATCTTATAACCTGGTTAACCTAAGTGTCTGGCTAGGGACCTCCTTAGGCTAATGGTGACAGTTAAGTTACTTGTCTGGCACAAGTGGGAGTCTGAAGGGATTATGTGCAAGACAGTAATTAGGATTACCATGTCCAATATTATAAGACACTAGTGGGTCACACTGCTACACACCTAACCCGAGACCTATTGGATTTATTGTGTGGAAATAATTAATTAAGTTTGATTATTTAAAAGAGAGAATGAATAAATAATAAATTGTTTATTTATTATTTATCAGTTAAAGATAATTATTTAATTAATAAGTTTAATTAACTAAAGATAATTATTGAGAGTTATTTTTGGTTTGGGATTCCTTTTAACACTGCCATGTTTACCTTTATAAATAAAGGGTTAAGGTAGTTGAATAAACATCTGATTTCACAATTACTTTTTCACCAAGAAAATCCCATAATCTCTCTCTCTCTTGGCCGCCGGCCACACCAACACACACACCGGAGTTCGATTTTCCGATCAGTCCAACGCGGTCTAGCAGCCAGTCTCAAGGTGATGCAGTAGTGGTGTATCCTCCACTAGCTTCCGGAGCTATTTTCGTTATCGCTGAAAAGGTAAACGCGTAAAAACCCTCTCGTTATAGTGTTTGATTAGTTATGGATGGATCTCTGTTTGGGTTGTTTTTATCTGCTGCGTTATCTGTTTTAATCCGAAAAATCCCAACACTAAGACTTTAGAAGTCTTGTGGTTTTGAATCTTAGATTTGGAAGGATGGGTTGGAAGGTCTTCGCTAACCGAGTTCACATGAGGCTGAACAGGGATAGCAGCATCATCTTTGGAGATGAGAGAAGAACTCTGAGAGTTAGAGTCAGAAGTAACAAACATGCCAAATTTTAAAGTAGATTTATCAGATTTATCTATAGCATGTTGTTTTCCTTTAACAAAGCCTAAGCAGGTTCTGTTCATAGGGTGACGCTGGGTGGCGATAATTTCATCCACCTTTTCAGAGGCATCAGCCAAGCTCTTATTAGTAACCTTTTCTGAAAGTAGCTCAACAAGAGCTCTTTCTTTAGCAGCGATGGCCTGTTCTCGTTCAATGCAAAGAACTTGGTTTGCATGAACTTGGTCTTTGTAATTAGCCTCATAAACAGAGAGCTCTTTGAGTTTCTCATGACACTCTTTGAGCTCAGTCCTAAGGTCAAAGTTGACCTTTTCAGTAGAGGACTTGCCATTTAAGGCATTGAACAGATCAATAGTTAGAACATCCATCGTTGTCATAGCATTAGAAGGAGAAGGAGTGGATACCTGAGGAAGATGAGAGGTCGAGACAGAAGTAGCAATGACTTCTTCTTCAGGGATGTCTTCGAGCTGTGCCATAAAAGCAGGCTCGGGGTCTTCAACGATGGCCATCAGGCATGTCACCTCGCTGGTATCCTCTTCATCAGAGGATTCATCAGAAGATTCATCCCATCCTTTTCCTTCAGCGATTAGACCTTTGCCTTTTCGCTGGTATTTCAGCTTTCTATACTTGGACTTCAGCTTTTGGTACTTTCCGTCCTTGTAAGCTGGGGTAGAAGATTCAGTGAACTGATTCTTCTTGTACCTGCACTCAGTAGCAAAGTGTCCTTTGCCCTGACATTTGAAACAGGTAGAGGTAGCCTTATCACTAGAGGGGGTGTTAGGCTTGTTAGTAAGAGACAGCTGCTTGGGCTTACGGAAGTTTCCTTTCCTGCCAAACTTTTTGAAATGCTTAGTGAGAAGAGCAAGAGACTCGTTGAAATCTGCCTCATTATCAGAGACATGATCAGAGTCAGAATCATCTATCTCAGTGATGGTCATTGATGAGACAGGGGTTTGAGAGGGTTGAGAAGCATCAGAAAATAGGGCAAGAGATGTACCTTTCGCATCATCCTTGGTATCTCTGCTGAGATTCGTCTTTAGAGACTTGGTTTGCTCATGGTTGAGCATCATACCATATAACTCACTAAGAGTTATAGTCTTAATGTCCTTGGATATTTTTACACACATGGTGTAAGTTTCCCAATATTCAGGGAGGGCCTCCATGAATTTGGTGATTACCTGCGAGTTAGAGTAAACAATACCGTAGGTCTTCAGATCTATCAGAAGGCAGTTAAACCTCTGATGGGTCTGGGCCAAAGTTTCACCTTCAGCAGCGATGAACTTCTCATACTGACGTATGAGGTGAATCTTTTTAGATTCTATGAGAGCGTCAGCACCCTCATATTGGATACATAGAGTATCCCATATCTCTTTAGCTGTCTTAAGCTTACTGATGGAGTGAAATACTTCATCAGGAAGAGACATGGCTATCAGAGATCTTGCCTTGGTGTCAACATTCACCAGGCGCTTATCTTCGTCTGTCCAGTTTGACACTTGGTTAACAAATGTTCTTTCAGGAGCAACGGGAGTGGTGGAAGTAGCAGCAACAGCTGGTACTATAGAAGTGGGAACATATGGTCCATGTTCTAAGAAGGAGGGGATTTAAGGATCGGAACCAGAGAGAAATAGTTTCATTCTTGACTTCCATAGATGGAAGTTATCAGCATTGAATCTAGGAGGCTTTGCCAGAGATCGAGATTCAAAATATGTGTCTTTTGGAGGATTGGCCATAGGGTGGATCTAGAAACTATGCTTCTTTTGTGAACGGTTAGGAAGAAGAAAGAGGTTTCTAACCGCTCTGATACCACTTGTTGGTCCTCTATGGATGACCAATAAGATAGATTGTATTGTAGAAGGGGGGGGGGTTGAATACAATCAACACAGTTTCTTCCACTTAATTCAGTTCACGACTCCTATGGAGCCTTTGTGTGAAACTGAAGTAGATTGTCTGTTGAAAAGGATCAAGACTTTGTCATGATCCAAAACAATCTTTAAGTTTAAGACACACAGCCTTTCCTTGTGCACTAAGCAAGAATTAGAGGGTAGAAGATAGAAAGAAAAAGGATAGGGGTATTGAACATAGACCAGAAGTTCAATGTTTGAAGAAACACAATATGTTCATATTTATACCCCATGCATTAAATGCATGTCACACCCAACTTTACACTTGTCATGTAAAGATTGGGTTTGGTGTACTATTGTACCATAAAATAATGCCCATGCTTGGTAGAGTCATGGTCTATGGTAGATAGTAGCCTTATGGTTGACAAGCAAGGAGGGAACAGTGAAGAGACACCCCTCTTGTACTTTTTGTCAGAAAGGCAAACCAAATCATTTTTTTTGCATATAAGACAAGAAGACAAAACTAATATTCTTAAAGAACAAGTAACTGATCAGGCCTTAGAATCGCTGATCCTTGGGAAGGATCAAGGAGGCACTGTGACTTGTCTTTATTGAACGTCTATGTGTAGTCAGGTAGCTGTCACTGATTTCAACTTCAGATCATTAGCATCGGTGTCTCTATCATCAGCTTGCATCAATAGATGGTGCTGACGGTTTTCCTAGTGACATGACTGTTTGTCTTCAGAGAATACATTAGCAGTTATCAGCTATCCCTGTTACTGAAAGGAGTCAGTGACAAGCTATCGCTGATATCATTTATGAACCATGCTCAGCAGTATGGACCTTCAGCGAACAGACTCGCTGTAGTTCCCTAAGCATCTATATTTTGCTAAGTATTCTGAGATGAAAGATAAAGGATCATTGATATTTCATAAGGTCTTAGGAAGACTGGATCAATAGGACTCTTAGTTGCGGAAACATCCATGGGTGGGATAACTAAGGTCTCCTCAAACAAATCGATTTCCCTAGTGTCATTGCTAGTGTTCAGATCGGCATAATTGATTGGTGACATAGCTACCTTAGGTGTTCTGGCCTTGATACCTTCCCAAGTGGGTTTGGTATTGGTTGGGTCTCTCGCAGGTGTGAAGATGTGTCCTTTGGCAACGGGACTGGTGGGAGGACTGCTGGAGGAGCTACTTGACAAGCTGGTGGTTCTAGTGATGGTTTTACCATTAATAACTTCGCTAAAGGTAACAGTCTGTCTAATGAATTCCTCTGTCACATGTTCTCCTACAAACGCTGGCTTAGGTTTGGATGCGGCCATGTCCTCAAAGTTGTATAGATTTGAAGGTGCTTTTTTAAAACATCGTTTTCGGCGTGTCCTAGCCCGGGTTTAGCATGATAAAACGGATTATTGTTGGCATGCATGGTGAGTATACTCGGAGTTTGTTCAGATTGACCTCTTTTGAAATTGTTGTCTTCAAGCTCTTTGATTTTCGTAAAAAGTTTGGTTCTTTCTTCCGAAAGCAATTGAAATTTGAGCTTGAGTTCTCCATGACTACTGTTAAGTTCGTCATGAAAATTTTGAAGAGACAACATTTTGTTTACTAAATTTGTCTCTTTGATGCCAGACTCGAGTACTTCTCGGTTATAACACATCGTCATATCCTCGAGAGAGCTTTTATACACAGCACTGGCGATTCTAAACTTCATGAGGAGAGATTTTTCCATTTGGAGATCTCTCTCAAGTTCACAAACTTTAGCTTCTAACAGTGTGACACTATCAGTTAGATCAGGAATAGTGGATACCTCAAACGCTTCATTGTCATAGTGAGTGCTAGGACCTATGTCACCGGGTCCTTCAAATTCCGCCATCAGACAATGTCCTTTGACAAGATTATCCTCTTCATCCGAGCTCTCCTCTTCGCATACCCAGTTCTCCTGCTCAACTAGCAGTGCTACACCCTTCTCCTTTTTCCTCATTAAGGCAGCTTTCCTCTCAAAGTACGCAGCGTCTTTGAACTTCATGGTACACTCCTTGGAATAGTGTCCCGGTTTTCCAAATTTGTAGCATGTGGGTCCATGCCCGTCATATTTGCTTTTAGTTGCCGGTTGTTGTTGTGCAGTTTGAACTTGATTGCTACCCGATCCTTGCTGCAGTTCCTTGTTCTGACCACCCTGGATGAAGTTGGAATGGTTATCACTTCGGGATTGTTTGTTGCAGTTCCCACCATGGTGATCATCTGCACTGTGATTTTTTCTTCCATGTTCATAGTTGCCTCTAGATCGATGATCATTTCTTCCGTCATCGTAGCCAGTTCCAAACCTTCCTTCACTTTCTTGATTGTTGTAGCCGTACCCATTCCCTTGTTGCCGATAGTAGCCCAGATGATTGTCATTTGAGTTCTGTCCTTGCCAGTTTCCCCGATGATTGGAGCCTCCTTGATAGTCGATGAAGGAACTATAACGTCGATAGTTGTTCCCGTACCTTCCTTGATCGTTCCTTCCTTGATCAAATGACCTATACCTTCCAGTTTGTCGGTATCCACCTCTTCCATGGTCACTTGATTGAAATCTTTCCTGTATCTGATGTCCGCCTCTTCCCGGACCATATCTGTTTCCATTTTGTGAGTTTGGCCTGTTGAGTCCCCGATTTTCTGTTAACCTCTGCATTTTGTGGGAGATCAGTGCTAGGGACTCGTTCATGTTAAACAACTCTTCATCAGTAACAGTAATGATCGTCGGATCATTTGGATCATGATGGTAGTTCTGATTGAGGTTCTGACTTGGTTCGTGATGGTAATCCTGGTAAAGATCTTCCGGGTATTGGGTCAAAGGTCCGAGGTTAGATGTATTTGGATGAACCGGCATGAAGTTAGGTCCTCCATGGAGCACAACAGCAAGTGCCAGAGGATCAGTGGTTCTTTTCGATTTAGTGCCGGTGATAAATTCTTCATGTTGTACCATCATACTGTACAGATCATGAAGTCCCAAAGTGCCCAGATTGCGGCTCAGCTGAATGTTAATGGCCATGTTTTGCCATTCTTGTGTCAGGTTCTTTAGGAACTTCACATTCACCTCATATATATCGTCCTTTCTCTACATTCAAACGCCAAAGGTCGTTCACCAGAGAGTTTAGTCAGTGATAGGATTCAGTAAGAGTTCATTTTCCCTTGCACGGAACCCTTTGTATGCATTGAATGCATTTTCTTTCTGACTCTCAACAGCTGCATCACCACCTTGCATCTGCTGTTCTATTTCCAACCACATATCCCTAGCGTTCGTCAGACTGTCCACTCGGGCATACATGTCATTTGGGAGTGCCATAATGAGAAGAGTAAGAGCACGTTTGTCCATGAGATGTCGTGCTATTTGTTCAGGAGAGTACATGTCAACTGGCTTTGCCAAAGTGTATGCAGGCAGATGAGGACAGGTTTCTGTACAAGGTACTTCAGCTATAGTGATTGTGGGTCTAACATGACCTTCACGAATGGATTTCATGAGGTTTTCATCTAAAAGATCAAGGAAGTGGATCATGCGTCTTTTCCACTGCTGGTACTCCCCCATGACTAGAATGGGGGGACGGGATAACGAACCTATGCCGATAATCTCTTTCGACATCTTTCTCTCACCAAGGATCAGTTTCGAGTAGATAAATCTCAAGTTTCAAGAATTTCTTTGAAAAGATTTGATTTTTGAAGCAAAAACACCCAAACAGTAGCCTAAGAAAATACTGATTTTTTGAAAAATGGCCTACTGAAATCCTACTCGGACTATTAAGAAGTCCGACCCGGAGTTGGGTAATCCGACTCGGAGAAAAAAAAGCCGAGGGTCGAGTCAGAGTGTAATCCGACTCGGACTATGATTAGTTCGACTCGGATTAGCCTCCGACTCTGACTTTGAACAAGTCCGACTCGGAGAACTGAGTAGTCCGACTCGGACAATGGTAGTAGTCCGACTCGGACAATGGTAGTAGTCCGACTCGGACAATGGTAGTAGTCTGACTCGGATAACTCTTTTCCGACTCGAGATTTTAGCTGAAAAGGCCGACTCGGACAATTGAGGTAGTCCGATTCGGACAACGTGAAGATCACAACAGAGACTGAAAATCCGACCCAACAGGCTGACTTACAAAACCACTTAAAAATTGCTCAAAAACCTCTTAAAAGCTCTTAAAAACAATGACAAGTTGTGTAAAAATGTTACAAATAACAAGGAAAACACTTATCCAATCTCTTATCACTTAAACACTCAAGATCAAGCTCAATTTCCTTAAGAAGTAAGGTTTTTTCAAACTTTTTGAAAATTTTAAAAACTTGAGAAATTCTTGAGAAAATCTACCAAAACTTAAGCTCTGATACCATTTTTGAGTCCAAAACAAGTAAGAGAATATGTAGAACAACATTGTTAGTAAGATAAACTTAATAGATCAACAATGTGGTGTGTATGGAAGAAGATCAAGTAGAAGCATGAGGTTGAAGATGGGAGAAACAAGTTGCTGATGAAAATACTTCTTTCAAATATAGCATAACACACACAAACCCTAATGCCATAAGGGGCATTATATACCTAGTCCAAAACAAAAGTTACTAAAGGGCCCTTGATGTTACAAAACTTCTTACAAAAGAGACCCTGAACAAAGTACTTAGTAAAAGAAGAAATAGATAAATTACATGATTGGCCCTTCTACTTCTACACAATAAAACTTGACTCAACAGCTGGTAACCTTTGATAGCATGTCATGATACACTAAATGGTAGTTTTAAAACTTCAATACATTAAATGCTAGTTTTTTAAATACAGTACGCACAATAGCAAAAATATGACAACTTGGATACATTTAGAGGAAGTAAACCCTTTATTAAAATATTGTAATTAACTACTTTTTTAATTTTTAGTTATTTTACATGTTTTCAACTAGTTATAGTTTAAGATAATTTATTCATCACGTCTATCACACAAAAAATAACTTATCAATATAACAACTAGTTTAGCAAACAAAAAAAATCAAAATTTCATGCCTACTATAAATTGCTAGGCATTTTCAAAATATTTAGGTGTTTATGTAATAAATTTTAATTTTAGTAATTGCATTACTATTTTTAATTTTAATAAATCTGTATTTATAGTTGATATTTTGTTTATTAATTGTTATGGTTAAGGTTTGCTAGCAAGTAATACGGTAGTAGTTTGTTACAAGTTAATGCTTAATTGATAAACTTTGTAACTTCTAGCGTTATGGTTCATTAATAGATGTTTAACTCTTATTTTCTTATTAATTTTTGAAGTTAAGGGGTAGGTAGTTGATGTCTAATCATTACATTTTTCATTAATGGTTAATTGTTTTTATTACTTCATTAAAAAATTGGATTTTTTTGCTATTATCCTAAACTGATATAGGTGGCTATAACTTTCATAAGATTCATCCTCTTAGACTCATCACTCATATGACCCCAAGTTGATTTATATCAAGGGTGGACTAAGGAGGGTCCTGTGCCGCGTTACTTGGTTATTATCATAAGAAAAAAGATTTACTCGTCATGAAGGTGGACCGCCTGTTTTTAAGGGTGTCCTTGACTATTTGAAAGCTAGTTTGTAACATCTGTCATAAATGAGATTAAAGCTTATGTTAGAACAAGTAACAATGAGTTAATACGATAATTTCTCATTCATATGTGTAAATCATACAAAGACTACTTTCTCTCTCTAGATTCTTTCTTCAAAATCTATAACTTAAATATTACAATTAAGCTCCTTACCTAACTATGAAATAATTCCTATTTATATGATCGATTATCCCTTAAGTATTTAATTACAAGACTTTGACTTTTACTATTAATACTTTCACTTTGACTAATAAGCTTGATTTTCACATTTTTGACTTCCATACTTTGACGTGATATTATTTTTTCGTCTCATGATCTGGGAATACAATAAAATTTTGCTCTAACAGCTTACCTTATAAGAGGTCTCGGATTTGATCCTCAATTTTGGTAAATACTTATCTTTTCAGTACACAAATAACGGCTATTTTTTTCTTTTAAATTTCTGTCATAAATCACTTTCACATAACTCTCCTAATCACATTTCATAACTTATTGGATACTTTATATATCAGTTTCATCTCATATTTCTAAACAAGAAATTGCATATTTTGTTGATGAACATTATTTCTTAAATTATCATATCTTACTTAGGCTATGTATACTGGGGGAACGGGTTGGGCGGCGGGCTTCATTCCCCAACCCGGTGGGCTCAGAAGAAGGGGTACACAGCCATTGATGCCGGTGGGCTGGGGGATGAGCAGCTTCACCACACCGTTGTGTGTTGTGTTTGTCTCGTGTGTGTGTGTGTGTAGTGTGTGTTTTATATGAGAGGGTTGGGGTACGGGTTGTAGAGGGTTAAGAGAGGGTTGGAGAAAAGCTGATGTATCAGCTGATGTGGCAATTAGGTTGGGAGGGTTGGGGTACTGATAGCCTTATTAACTTACTAAAAGTATGAGTTTTCCCTATTGGTTTCTATGTTTTATAAACTTGTTTTTAGTACGGATTTAATTACTGTTACTTGAAATCTTAGCTAGATACATAAGGACACACATAAGATGTATTTCTAAAACATCTTTTAGTACCAAGAATTCTAGATGTACAAGAAAACAAAATGGTAAAAATCTAGAAAGAAAATGTACTATTTTCAAAATCAACATAATTGACTTTCTTTTGGGTCAAACATCGTCGACTTTTCCCTCTAATCAAACTCACGACTTGTATGTCTTTGACATTACCTCAAAGGTACACGAGCTCAACAAAAAATTCTAGGTCCACCATTGATGTTAGCTCGAAAGGTGATTAAGAATTATGAAATATCACCATGATCAAAGATACAAATAAAACGAACATTTTTATATTAGACAATCTTCTCAACTACCTGACCATGATCTAAATTCTGACCTTTATATGTAGATCAGTCATTGAAAGTTGCATGATGTTAGCTCATGTGGCGATTCAGTTTGTACCTTTGAGATTTTTCCTTAGAGGTTACTGGTTCAAGAATTTCAAGGCCATTGGAACTTTTTTAAGTATTCTCCATGATCCATAGGATTAATAGAAATACACACAAGCATGCCCATACACCATATGATTAACAAAATGAAAAGATCGCATTAGCAACGAACGATATATATAGTTCGCATAATTGAAATGAACAACATGCATAGATTGCTACAAGACATGGATTTTACTTACAACTACATTATTAACTTGCTATTTTATACTAATACGTTAGAAAAAGACAAGAAGACATCTATATATCATATAAACTCTATCAAAATCCCTCTTTAAAGCTATCAGTACCCAAACCCTCCTAACCCTCCCAACCTAACAGGGACGGACCTAGAATTTTTTTTTAACGGTGGCACCAGTTAACCATTAGGAACTTTTGTAGAAATATTTTTTATTAAGTCAATATTGATTTAGTGGTTAGTTTCCTCGATTTTTAAATGAAAAGTCTCTTGTTCAATTTTTGGTATTACAATTTTTTAAGAAACATAATAAATATGATATTAAAAACTAAAAACTAATAAAAATGACTCAAACAAGATTTGAACCCATGATCTCCTCTTTAAAAAGCAAGAAACTAACCAACCCAGTCACAAAGCATTTGTGTCTTTATTGCAGTTTCAAAATTCATATGGTGGCACACAACAAATTACTACGTTTGCACTTTCACGACCTTTAAACTACGACAGGGGAACGATACGGTGGCACGTGCCACCGTCGCCACCTATACAAGTCCGTCCTTGCAACCTAACATGCCACATCACCTGACACATCAGCTTTTCTCCAACCCTCTCTTAACCCTCCCATAACCCTCTGCAACCCTCTACAACCCGTACCCCAACCCTCTCACACACAACACACATCACACACACACAAATTCAGCGGTGTGGGCAACCCGTGCGTGCCCTCCCAACTTCGAGCCCGCCGGGTGAATTCCTCGCGTACCCCCAACCCTCCCAAAGCCCTGAGCCCGCAGGGTTTATTCCCCCAGCCCGTTGCAACCCGTTGCCCCTGCTACGCTTAGCCTAACTTGGGAGTCTAAGGCCCATCCTCATATGATTTCACCATATATATGGTTTAGAATGAATTTAGAAGGGCTAAGCTAGGGTGATAAAAGGACAACATTATTTTAAGTCTTATATTTACATCACATCATGGATCGTATCCGCATGCATGACACACACCAAAAACCATATGATTTATTTCAAATGAGAATCTACAGTATAACATCATCTTTAATCGTTAATTATATAACATGATGATCATATATATATATATATATATATATAGCTAGTGATATGCATGACACAAGAAACCTGTATGGTTTATTTCATATGACAATAGGACTACTCTTTGCAAGTACTGTACATATGCAATAATACGTATATATGTGTCTACTTTTTAGAAAGTTTTCCTTTTAAAATTTAATTACCTACACTCTGGCATATATAACATTATAAACAAAATTGCGTACTGCTTCTAGTAAGTGGTAATTTTAAATATTTAACCAAATGTAATTTTTTAAAGTTCATGCAATATCTGTAACCTGTTTACAGAACCGAAAGCTTTGATTCTTCTGCAACCAATAAAATAACAAATATATATATATAGATTATATTTTGTATTTTCTTTTCCTGGTAGGGGTGTCATGGGCAGAATTCCTGGTACATATCAGAATGATAAACCACAAACGTTAGAAGAAATAATTCTTAAAAATTACAAAATTACACTTCAATTAATAACTCTTACAGTTGCTTACATTACAAAACCAAGTCCATCATATGTGTGAATATCTAGAAGGCTATTTAATTCATTCTAGAGCCAGTAGCAGCATGTAAACTATCACTGCATCACTGCTTTCTTTTCACATTTTTTGGGTTTTTGGGGGTCATCAACAGTGACTGATTAAATAATTATTTGAATCATCAATAATAACACCAACAAAATTCATGAAATTGAGAAATAAGTTCGAGTTAAAATATATATACCCATTAATTAATCAGTTTCACAATGGGTATTTAATTTAATGTAATTGGGGTAGAATTCGTGTTTTATGATGAAAGACATTTCCAAAGAAGAAACGATCTCAACAAAAGTTGAAAGAAAGATACAAGTCAGGAGCCCCGGTGGTCAAACTGGTTCTCACAGTGGAAGTTCACAGTAAAACACATCAAGGGAACAGAAAATATACTTTTAATCAAGAGAGAGGCGGCTGCGGTGGTGGCGTTTGTGACTGTGGCAGTAGCGGCGGCCGCTTTCTCTTCTTCTTCTCGTAGCTGATCCCTCTAGCTTTCGCTTGAGAATCCCTAACTTCGCGTAAATAAAGCCGGACAGCCCGAGCTCCAAACGGGTTGGTCTCGGGCTTTCCTCCGTTTTCCTCATAGGCCGCCCGGAGGCGGCCTATGAGCGCATCGAGGCTGCCCCATGCCTGGCGGAGCGGGCAGGGGCAGGGAGCCGGTGGATTCGGGTGGCCGAAGAAGGGACAAAGTTGGGTGTGGACTTTTGTCTTGCCAAACTGGTCAAGGTACCTCAGGAATTCCAGCACATGTGCACCGCTGCACCGGGAGAGAGCGAGCGGCGGACGGTGGTTCCTGAGGTACTGCCCGAAGGTGTTCCAGTCGCGGCGTTTCTGGTTCTCGTAGCGGCTGAGAGTGGCGGCGGTGGCGGCCGGAGAAGAGGAAGTTGCGGAGGAAGATGAAGAGGAGGTAGGGCTCAACATACCACCTGATGATGTGTTAATTAGGTTTGTGGTGATGATGGAGTCCACTTCTTGAGTTGGAGGATTAACATCCATGGTAAATGAGTGGTATCTTTCCATCTTGATCTACTTGAATGACGGATTTCACCAAATATATATATGTATATATATGTATCCAAGAAAAAGCTAGCAAACCCTAATTGTTTTGTGGTTGTTTTTTGTGGCTTTAATTCTAGGGTTTGAACAAGATTCTTGAAGTGGTTAAAGATAAAGATGAAGAATATGGCAAGTGGGTGTAGACCAAAACTTCAAGATTTATGATGAAATGAATCTTTAAGACTTATGAAGAGCAAACTGTAGTAATTAAGTTGGATTGGAATTTTGGTTTTTGTAGTTTTGTATATCCAGAAAGAGATGGGGCAGAAGAAAAGAGCAGTTATTTTTCTCTATTTTTACCTACAAAGGGCATTCAACTTAACTCAAGTACTAGAGAGAGAAAGAGAAAGAGGAAGGGTGTAGATAAGTGATGGTGCAAACATCCAAAAAAAAGGTTTGAAATTAGGGCTTTTGTGGAAATGAAAAGAGGTTGACAGTAAGCTTTGGAGGTGATAGATGGTGGTTGGATTGGAAAAATAAAGTGGACTTCATCACAAAATATTCTACTACAACTATAAACTATAACACAATAATTATTTTTCTTTTTATTGAATATGTACAACATTTTGGTTCTTTAATTTATAAGATTTTTCTAAAATTCTTTTTGATTTACATATTTCATAATTCGTAATGAATTACATGAACATTATAAATTAAAAGTTATGATTTAAAAAAAATAGAGTTTTTTTTTATATTTTATTTAAAAATTTCTCTTATTGATAATTAAATATACACAAACATAAAATATGGATAAGCTTTTTAAGAATTTTTTATGAATCATAGTCAATATAGTCAAACTTTTATTCAAGTAAATATAATTATTCAAACCTTTGAGAGAGATGTATTTTCGGAAACCTTTAAAACAAAAATATTAATTGGGACAAAAACGTACTGTTACAAGGACAAATGATATTCAAACAAACTAGTTTAAGTACGATAGTTGTTTTGCATTTATATATTGTAATGCACATAGAGTCATTTATTGGTACTAGAGGATTTTTTATTTTCTTTATCTTTTTGGATTTTACTAGTAATTGAACGAGAATCAATTATTATAGTTACAATTTATAGATGTCAATAGTTGGTATAAAATTTTGAATTTCCACAATATCTCATGCATGTTTTAATCCAACAGTTTTTATGAAATACATGTAAAATATATCTACACATGATGAATTAGAATAACTTCTAATCTTTTGCTTATGAGGTACAACTTTAAAAAGTTACTAAGGCCATCCGCAGCCGTACAGGTCATACCACCTGTATAGGCTGTCACCTCAGTGCCACATCCGCTTTACCACCACCTTACCATTACCTTACCATTTCATCCACAGCCGTACAGTTCATACATCTGTATTATTTAAATAATAAAATATAATTTATATATATATATATATATTCTGTATATACATGTGTGTGTTACCGATTGTTGCCGAACCTGTAAGTACTCACCGTTGAGCTCTCAATACAGGCAGCTTACAGCCGCCTCACGGTGGTGTTACCGCCTGCATATGGCTTGTACCGATGGCCTGTACCGATGGCTGCGGATGGCCTAACACATGTGCGACTATAACATTGGACTGATGATAATTAGACCATGAAATTTAGGGTTAGTTCTTGAATTTTAAATATTTTGTAAGAGCCCTTAATTTGATTATTGAATTTCCAAAATCTGTATTAGGTCCATCCAATTTGTTATAAAACAAAATTCAACTCTTCAAAACAGTTATAAAAACATGCCATTTCTTTTTGTATTAGTTTTTTTTCTTCTTCAAAATAATCAAATTTGGAAAAGTTAACTAATTTAGTAAAGGGATTGCTATAGAAATCACCTTTAGTAATAGTTTTATAATTGGAACAAACTACTATTTATAGCTTGACTATTATAGAATAATAATTTGTCGAATATAATATGATAAAATACAATAGGCAATTATCGCTTAATTTTGTTTGACAAAGATGAACACTATTAATTAGTTAAAAATATGTTTAAGACATTTTAAAGAGTAAACTACAAACTTGGTAAAGTGTTTTGTTTGTAACACTTTTAATTTCTGTAGCTTTAAAATTTCAAGATGTTATTAGGGTATGTCAAAACGATCAAATTTGATCCTTCACTCTAAAGACCATTAAAAGATCTATTAAATTAGAGAATTTAAGTCTTTTAATATTTATTATCTCATTTTTATTCAACAAATACTCAACTATATCATTTACATTATTACATGGATTTAAAAAGTTGTTTGTCCAAAATCAATAAGATTCACGATAGGAAAGAGGGGATTTCAAAAGAAATCATCAAGATTGTGTATTATTAAAAATCTTTCAAAGGTTTACACACCTACACACGCTAAAATGTCTCAATGACTCTCATACCCTAAATCCTAAGCCAAGGTCTATATATATATATATAGAGGAAAGTTCAAATGTGAACCACTTTTTGGTTGTGAACGTGAGGACAACCTAGAGCGCGACACGTGGCGGCTTTGAGTGTGGTCCCCCTCTTTAATTCAATGCCCTCCCATGAATCGCGCCTAGTCATCCGCCGTGGACTTGACATGGCGCCTAGTCATCCGCCGTGGACTTGACGTGGCGCCTAGTCATCCGCCACGTGTCGTGCTCTCGGTTGTCCTCACGTTCACAACCAACAAGTGGTTCACATTTGAACCCACCCCTATATAGGTGAAAGTTCAATTGCAAACCACCTTTTCATTGTGAACGTGAGGACAGCCCAGAGAGCGCCACGTGGCATCTGAAAAATTTTCGACTTTAGTGTTATTCATACTGAATAACACTATATTCAGACTGAATAAAGCGTTATTCAGTATGAATAAGGCTTAGTTGCACTCTGACTTGGACGCGGGCGGGTAATGCCGCGGGTAAAGCCGCGGGTAAAGGCTTATTCAGTATGAATAACACTAACCCGCGAGTTTATTCAGAATGAATAAGCCTTTACCCGCCGTTTCAGATTGCCACGTGTCGCGCTCTGGGCTATCCTCACGTTCACAATGAAAAGGTGGTTTGCAATTGAACCCACCCCTATATATATATATATGAAAATGTTCAAATAAGAAGTGCTAAAAGCGTAGGCTACAAAAGTTGCGGCTTTGATCTCTAGTTGTTCATCTGATCAAAAATTGCGGCTTTAACCGCAAAATACTGGATAATTTCCTCACATAGGCAACAGAAGAAGGAAGAGTCATTTCGTAACTTTTACAAATAAACGACAAACAAATTCATATATGAATTTCGTGATTGATATATGAATTATACAGGTTCACGTATTAACCTATAGTTCATATATGAATCTGTTAGACCCTCCTTATGGTTGTGAAGAAGTCAAGGGCCTATCCGTTAGTTTTATGTTAAGTAGCTTTTATTTCAGTTAGTTCAGTTATGTTTTGTTGCCCTTTTAAGGAGTCTTAAACTCCAAGGGCCTCTTTTGTAATTTCCTCATTCCTATAACCTTATAAATAGGAAATGAGGGTTTAGGGTTTTAGTAATGCTACTTTTGGAATTCATCATCTTTATGCAATACACTTAGATATTGAAGCATTCCATTGTTACACCTTTGATTGATCTTAATCTATTAACAATGTTTTCTATTCCATCTTGATTCTCTTGGGTTTTTGGACAAACAATTGGTATCAGAGCTGATCCTTTGATAGATCTCTTGGTTCTTTGATTGATTTTTACAAGATTTCTTGAAAAACTTTTTTTTCAAACTTTTTGGGTCATTTTGATCCTAAAAGCTCACTTAAAATATTGTTTTTAAGTGTTAAGAGGTTCCTTAAGGTTTCTACTAAAGTTTTACAACAATTGGAGCTCTTAACACTGATTCTTTAAGTGTTTTGGTCGATTTTTCGGAGTTTCTGGACCAGTTTTCCGAATCGGATTACTTGAGCTGCTCATCAGTTCAAATTTTCCGGATCGGGAAAGTGTCCTTTTCCCGAATCGGATTTTACCCATTTCCCGAATCGGAAAACTTGGTTTTCCAAATTGGGGGATCGATTTCTCGGATCAGGGTTTTGGTCCTTTGTTTTTCACCAAGTCTCATTTTCCGAATCGGGTTTTGTCATAACCCGAATTGGGAAAGTCTGTTATCCGACTCGGGAAATATCATTTCTTGAATCGAACTTCGTGTGCCAAATCCGAATCGGAAAACCCCATTTTCCGAGTCGGGTTTCGCGTCTTTGTGCCCGGAAATTTTCAATTTTCGTCTCAAATTCGACACTTAGCCGTTTTTCGATAATCTAATCTTTCTCAAGCTATTTGTATCACGAGGCGCTTGAAGCAATAGTGTTTTTCAAAAGTTCATTTTTAAACCAAGTCATCTATTCGAAGGAGATCCTCTTACGAGATCAAAATGTCGAAAGAAATTATCGGCATTGGGTCAGAAACTCGCCCGCCAGTACTTGTAATGGGCGAGTATCAGCAATGGAAGCGTCGTTGTTGGGAACCATAGGCATAAACATGCGCAGCGGATGACAAAAACTGATTCCCAATCGAGGATCCAATCCTAACCATAACAGATACAATTAAAGTGGGCTTGATGGTTTACCTTTGATGAATAAACTTCCAGAATGCTTGTAGGGGGTACACCGCTACTGACACGTCTCGAGGAACGGTTGCTAGACCACCACCACAGATTACTCCGCAAACGAAAATTTCGGTTCTCGCTTCGAGCCTATGATCGCCGGCGGTAGAAGAGAGAAAAGAGAGAGATTGTTTTTGAGAATTATCAATTCAGTTATTATTCAATCAAACCTTATGCCTTTATTTATATTAACTAATAAGGCAGTGTTTGATACCATATGGAATCCCCTTATAATTATCAACCTGATAATTAAATATATATTCCATAATTATCTCTTTATTAATTAATTCAACTGATTAATTAATTTATAAATAATTCAACTAATTATTTATTTCTTTCTTTCTCCTTTTATAATTAATAAACGATTAATTATTTCTCTCAACCAAGTAATCCAAACATCCTCTTATTTAGTGTTGTTGTCCCAATAACAATGAAATAGATGAAGAAATGGATGGAAATCCTAAGAGTTGTGATTGAAATCAATAAAAAGCTTGAAGATGTTTAACAATGGAGGAAATTGCCCAAAAAGGTAATATGAGATCAAAATTAAAACCCTAAACATCTCTTACCTTTTATAGGTAAGAGAAGGTTACACAAAATGACAATAAAGGCCCCCGAGGTTACACACCTCTAAACAAGGGCACTAAAACTGTTAAGTGTTTACAAAGGAAATTAACTGAATTAATCTAGAAAGCATAATAAAGATAGTGGTTTCTGATTCTTCACAACACAAGGGTCCAACAATCTCCCCCTTTGTGAAGATATCAGAAAGGTGGTGGAAGCTCCAGTGCAGGCTCCCACTTGGACATCTGCAGGTACTCCTCCCATTCGCCGATTATCCGCGCTCTCATCTGCATTGCAGCCTCTGCCCGTCTGTACATCAACCGTTCCTTAAGCTTCCTCTCGATCAACCTCATTGCCTCCAGCAGCTTTCCTTTTCCGTCTATGATTCTCCGACTTGGTACCTGATCCGCCAGCAGTCTACTCTGCATGCCATTGTAGACATAAAGAAGGGTCCCATCGCAGAACTTGGAGAGCTCGCCGAATCTCATGAACCTGCGCTCCCTCTTCTTCTGTATGATGTAAAGAACCCCATGCTCAGGTATCCTGGTTGGCATGTACGGAATGTAGGCATCGATACCAGGAACGAGCAGGTTTGGTCTCAGCAGGTTGACCTTCGGCTGGCGGCTTTCGATGGCAAGCTGGTAGTCCGTCACTCTCGCGAGAGAGATTGCATGACGGACGTATTTCTTCAATATTTCTGTGCCATCTCTGTAGTGCTCTGGTCGGAGAATCGGGCCTTGGAGGTACTTGATGATCGTGAGAAGGTCTTTTAGATGTACCCGATCTAAATCAGCTTCCGTGAAGGTCCAGTTCTGCAATTCACCTCGAGGAACACCGGTGCCGTACATGCGGACATCATACTCAAGGAATAACTGATGGCCATGTTTGTAGGGGCGCATAGCAGTTACCTTGATAAAGCGACGTCTGATCCTCTGGCGTCCATGAGTGGCCCAGTTGCACATTCGCTGATGCACGTACGCTGTCCTTCGTCTCTTGGTCTTGATGTGAGAGATCCCGAAGTAGACCTTTCGGGACCAGGCGTGCAGCTTCTTTTGTTGGTAGATGCGGGTGAACGATTCCTCAAGGAATGGACGGAAGATGATGGAGTGGTTCCAGTTGAGCTGGATGACGGTAGGAGCAGAGGTTTCTGGATCAGTAGAATGGACGGTTCGTGGAGCGTCTGGTGTGGGGAACACAAATGCCGCGGAGAGGTTGGAGTAGTCAGAATCCCGGACTATGTCGTCTCCCCTCTGATATATCCTGAGACTCTGAGCGAGCGACCGCAAGATCTTCCGGGCTGCTTCCGGAATCTGGAACTCTGAGGGATCAGTCGGCGCTGCTTCTGGGAGAACGACATCAATCTGAGCCGTGTCCGTCATCTGGGGAAACTGAACTGACTCCCCTTCCGGAATCCGCTCATATCGCCAACTTCCCATGTCCGGAATGTCTTCTGTCTCAGAGTCGACATAGGGAGCTTCGGCGGCATCGGAGTCTGTGGGAGCACTCGAGGGGGCGGCTGAGGAACCTGGAGCTGTCGAACCGGATCCGGAACCAGGTTGGAGGTCGGTGCGAAGCCTTTTTGCAGCTTGCACCTCCCCCTCATGAGGACCTGGTGCGGAGTCATCAGCGTCATCATGCCTCCTCTTCGAAGGCTGAGCCTGGGACCGACACACGACCTCCAGTTCTCGAATCCTTTGTTGGAGTAGCTCGATCTGGGCCTCTTGCTCTCTGACCTGGGTGGACAGGCGGTCGTTCTGAGTGGTGTAGGAAGTGATCAGCATCAAGTGTTCCACCTCAGTGACGTAGCCTGGGATCGGAGGAAGGTCGCCCGAAGTCGGAGGAGCGAGCCTGAGGACGTCTTCTGATGGCCTGGGAATGGGAGCTTCAGTAGATGGGGCAGCCTCAGAGTGTTTGCCCTTGATCTTCCGTTTGAGCTCGTAGAGCTCCGCGTCCCGGTCTTCTTGGAGCTTGCGTGACGCCTCAAGATCGGCCAGTCTTTTCCTCTCCGTCTCGGCCAAGGCTTTTTCAAGTGCCTCGACCCGTGCATCGCGAGCCTGGTTGGCTTTCTCCACCGCTAGTAACCTGCTTTGGACGACTTTTAGGATGTCGTCCGAATCCGTCGGACTCACAAGTCCCGTTGTTACTGTGGTGGTTTTAGGGATTCCACCAGAATCCGTCAGGCTCAGAAGCCCCGATGTTGCGTGAGCATCTTTATAGACTTTGCTCGAGTCTGTCGGACCCAGTCCCGAAAGTGCTAAACCTGGTGCCACTTGGGCTCCAGTTGACGAGTAGAGTCCTACCGAGGTGCTCTCTCGGCCCGATGTCACCGCTGGTATGATGTTGACGGTGTCGGGGCTTCCGGTGGATCCTCGAAGGGCGTCCGTTGACGCACCAACTCTCCCCGTTCTGGCCTCGCCACTTGGGCGGGCAGATGATGCATCCAAAAGTGTCCTATCCAAATGAATGACCCTAAAGGTCTCAGTAACGGGCTCTAGGACTACTGGTGCACGGAAAGAAGTCGAGAGGCGGGGCGGTTCCTCTCTCATTTCAACACCAACAGACTCCAAGTGAGTGGTTGGTGGAAGTTGAGCTAATTCCCCGTGAGAATATGAAACGACCATCTGTTGAGAGATGGTCGAGTGGTCGGTTGGGGTGTGCAAGTGCGCTAGTTGGCGGCTAGCGTCTTGACCAGACACCGTAGGGTGCCCAGTCTCAGTGTGGGTTGCCTCTGTGGTGGATGGACTCAAGGAATGAGGAACTGCCGATTCTAACCTGTGCGGCTCTACTTCTACGTCCGCCTCCTCTAATTGAGCCCAAGGCTCGCCTAACTGGACCTCAACGTCTTCGGTCTCTTTTCTCTGCTCTCTCTCTCCTTTTCTCCCCTCTCTCTCTCTTCTTCTTCACTGTCATAGCTTCCCCAGCCGGTAGCAACCTCGGCCTCACCTTCTTCCTCCTGACCGACGGTTCGGTCATCAGACGCTAGATCCTCAATAAGAGTTGGATCACCGGAAATTCGGTCGTCTTTGAAGGAAGAGGTGGCTTCATCCAAATCTATCACTTGGGCCTTCCCGCCCTTCGCTGGTTCAGAAAGTTGGAACTCGGAGTCTGACCCGTAATCCACCTGTTCTGATTCGGTGGCCTCGTCATCGGGCTCACGACGGTCCGAAGGAGTGTGCTCGGAGGACTCGTGACCGTCGGAGTCACCGCCAGATGGATCGCCGGAGGGTTCTGCTGCTTGAGTAGTGATGGCCGCCGAAGGTGATGGTGGAGGGACGTGTGCTTGTTCTTGTGGGGAAGCTTCCACGTCCTCCCCAATAGTTTGTTGCGGCGGCGTCGGCGATCTGCGCTCCTCCGATGACGAATGGATTGGGGACTGCTGAAGGACGCCCATGTACTGCTTCACCCGGAAATGGCTTGTGAACTCGCGTGTGCGGATGGCATCAGAAGTTTCCTCCACAACAGTAGGAGTGCGGGCACGAGTGGCTCGGTTCTGGATCATCGTCTGATATGCACCGGCTCGAGAAGTGTGCGGAGTGGCAGACGTACCAATTATTCTACCCTCTCCTCCCCTAACGTCAACTCTCATCACTCCCGAGCCAGATGCTCCCCCACTGGAGCTCTGGCCCGCCGTACCAGAGGCACGGCTTCTAGGTAGGACGGGTTGCACGTCTTGGGTAGGGCTCCTCGGTTCTGAGGAGTCCGTAGACGTGTCTTCTAAGCCTATGGAGATGCGGTACATCCTAACACTCATGGACCTACGGTCTGCCAAGTTGAGCACGTTTGCCGGAATGTGCATCTCTACCTGACCAGGCCTCAGATTCTTCTTGTTGGCTCGGCCGATCTGCTGGCTTTCGAAGCGGAGATGGCTTGATCTGCGTCGGACAGCACGGTTCTGAGTCATGTGGTCTCGGATGATCAGACTAAAGAAGCGCATCCACGGGATGGATGTGTGTTTCGCACGTGCTGGCCCAGCTCTGACGTCATTGAGGATGTCTGCCCAAAGTTGTTGAGCAAAGTCGATCCGCCTCCCGTAGGCGACCGCATGGATGATGTGCCAGAACTGGGTGGATGCCTTGTCCACGCCGTGAGTCTTGGAAGAGAGCGTGCGATTGAGGATGTTGAAGAAAGAGTACCAGATCGGGGGCAGCATTCCCTGAGTGATCTGAGAGATTCCTTTCGGCCTGTTGTTTTCGGTGTAGTGGACCCAGAGGGCGAGCACTTCGCTGAAGAGCTCAGGTCCAGACACGAGAGGGTCAACCGGGGCCTCCGGAGTTGCAGCTGGCAGACGAAGGATTCTGCGAAGATCCTCCATAGTGAGGACCAGGTCAGTGTGGTCCACCCGGCCGATGATAGTTGGCACCCCGTCCCGGTTCTCGACACGTGAAGTGTTCCAGAACTGCTGTAGATAGATCATCGGGATGTCAGCAGTGGCTTGCATCGCGTATGCAAGGGGGTGAGCTCGGAGTATCTCGAGGACCACATCGTCTTGGACTGTGAAGTTCACCAGGTCGACGAACTGGTTGTTCTGGTGGATCTCGCGGATTTCAGTCGAGTTGATGAGAGCGAGGTCAGCAGCATTGGCGACAGGTGAAGTAGGAGCAATTGGTTGTTGATCAGCCATTTCTGCAAGACATTAAGTGTTAGAAACAATGCAACGTGAAAAGACTATACCCTCGACTAAGCGCGAGTCGGAAAACCTCGAAAACCCAATGATGAGTATTTCGTATTTTCCGAGTCGGAAAACGAACAAACTATACGAGGGGAGTTTTCCGATTCGGAAAAGGGTGTTTTCCGATTCGGAAAACTCAACACTTAGGAAAAAAATAGCACAAGATTAAACAGACAAGTTTTCCGATTCGGAAAAGGTGATTTTCCGAATCGGGAAACTCCTACACTTAGAAAATTTTTGAGATAAAAACACGTAGGTTTTCCGATTCGGAAAACATGGTTTTCCGATTCGGAAAATGTCTCAATACTTGAAAGAAAATTTGGCAAGACTTGGTCTCTCCAACGAGTCGGAAAACCTTGGAAACCCATAAGGGTAGTTCCATGTTTTCCGAGTCGTAAAAGATACAATCAAAAACCGAGACCAAGTCCGATTCGGAAAACATAGTTTTCCGAATCGGAAGACTGTTCATCGTCCTTGAATGCGGAAAACTTGAATATTCAAGTTTTCCGAATCGGAAAACTTGAACATTCAAGTTTTCCGAGTCGGAAAACCGAAACGGTTCGCATTCCAGGTTCAAAAACCGTCCAGAAACTACTGATTTTGAACTCTAAACTATCTATGAAAGATCTAGAATGATAAATAACAAGTTTAGAAGTATAATGGGATCGAAATAACACCCCGAAATCCCATTCCAAGAAGTTTGGGTTTCGGGTAAGTTTTAAATCTTTTAGGCTTCAATCCAGCCCTTAAAACAGAAGATATAGATGTTATAACTATATAAGGGTTGATCGTGTACTTACCAGGAATCCGAATATGTAAAAAGATCGACGATCGGAGCACAAACGAACGAGATTCGAAATCGAGCGCGAAGTGGGTTCGGGTGAGAGTCCAGAGAGAAAAAGATGAAAATTTGAAATTTGTGAAAAGTTAATCTTGAAAACCGGTATTTATATTTTTACCGACTTACACTGTGTTTGGGTCAAAAACACTGTGTTTGGCTCTCCTTTTGGCTCTCTTAACCCGTCTTTCACCATTTGGCAAAAACCACCCCTGGACTTGAAGTTTGGGGAAACTTACAATCAAGTCCCTGAACTTGTAATTTTTAGAAAGTTTCAAAACAGACCCTGGACTGTAAGTTTCACAAGATTTGCAAAACGAGTCCTTGAACTTTCAGAAACAGAAAGTGGCAAAGTTAGTCCCCGAACTTGTAAGTTCAAGACATGTACTCTACCGCCCCCTGAACTTTCAAGTTCACAAGAAAAAAATTACAAGTTCAGTGCTCGATTCCCGAGAAACGAGACTTACCTGGTACGTCTCGACAAGGTTTTGCGCGAGTTCTGATCTGAAGTAACCAGAAGTCGTAGTGAGGATCCATACCTACAAAATAGAATAGTAGAAAGGTATCCAAGGTGATGTGGATCCGAGAACGTTAGTGAGCACACCAAACAGTAAATACAGGACTTAGTACTCCCCCTCGATTCATGCAATATCTATAGAGTTCCTACAGACTCCCCCTACACACATGCATACACTATGAGAACTCCCGACTCCCCCTAGATCTCAGGCAGGGAGGTCTAGCATTCCTAACTTGCTTAGGAGGAAAAAGTGACGCTTCTCGTCAAATGGCTTGGTGAACAAATCAGCAAGCTGATAGTCACTCTCAACAAAGTATAGTTCAATATTACCTTTCTCGACGTGATCTTTGATGAAATGATATCGAATGTCGATATGCTTCGTCCGAGGATGTTGAACCGGATTTGCCGTGATCTGAATCGCACTTTTGGAGTCGCAGTAGATGGGAATTCGATGCATGGTGTATCCAAAGTCAGCTAGTTGGGTTTTCATCCACAGAACTTGCGAGCAGCAGCAGGCGGCGGCTACATATTCTGCCTCCGCGGTGGATAGGGAGACGCAATTCTGCTTCCGGGATGACCAACTGACTAACTTGTCCCCGAGAAATTGACAGGCACCAGAAGTGCTTTTCCTGTTTAGCTTACAACCTGCATGGTCTGAGTCTGTATATGCAATTAGTTCAAAACCAGAATCCTTTGGGTACCAAAGGCCAAAATCCGGTGTGCCCTTCAGATACCTAAGGATTCTCTTGACTGCAGACAGATGTGAATCCCGTGGGTCACACTGAAAACGAGCGCAGACACCCGTGGAAAAGACGATATCTGGTCTACTTGCCGTGAGATATAAAAGGGAACCAATGATTGCCCGATAGGTTTTCTGGTCAACCGGTTTACCAGAAGTATCTGCAGATAGTTGAAAATTTCTGGGCATTGGTGTGGCCGCAGAGTTTGAACCACCGAAATCAAAGCGTTTTAAAAGATCTTGAACATATTTGGCTTGATTTATGAAAATGCCATCAGGGCGTTGTCGAACTTGGAGTCCTAAAAAGAACGTCAACTCGCCCATCATGCTCATTTTGAATTGGGATTTCATGGTGTTCTCAAACTCTTGGCACATCTCAGGCTTCGTAGATGCAAAGATGATGTCATCCACGTATATCTGAACGATAATTAAATCTTTACCTGACCTCTTGAGAAACAGAGTGGGATCTATTGTACCTTTCTTGTAGCCAACCCCTAGCAAGTAGTCAGTGAGTGTTTCGTACCATGCCCTCGGAGCTTGCTTGAGACCGTAAAGCGCCTTGTCCAAAATGTAGAAGTGATTCGGGAATCGAGAATCGACGAACCCTTCCGGTTGTTCTACGTACACTTCTTCTTGAAGAACTCCATTCAAGAAGGCACATTTGACATCCATCTGATAGACTGTCATGTTTTTGTGTGCAGCATACGCAAGGAAGATTCGGATTGCTTCAATTCGGGCTACTGGCGCGTACGTCTCATCATAGTCGATACCCTCCTGTTGGCGATAACCCTTGGCGACCAAGCGAGCTTTGTTCCGGATGATGAGATTATTCTCGTCGGTTTTGTTCCGGAGAATCCACTTGAGTCCGATGATTGTCTTTCCCCATGGTCGTTCTACCAAGCGCCAAACCTTGTTTCTCTCGAATTCGGCCAGTTCATCTTGCATAGCAATCACCCAGTCGGGATCGGTGAGAGCTTGCCAAACATCCGATGGTTCAAAATCGCTCAAGAACCCACCAAATAGGATCAGATTTTCAGTGTGCTTTGCAGATCGAGTAGTTACAGGTTGTGAGGGACTCCCGATGATCTGGGAGGGGGGATGATCTTTTGTCCATCTGCGAGTGTGAGGGTGAGTGACATAAGTTTGTCTGTTGTTGGTGGCGTCGTTCTCATCTTGCACGGCAAAGACCTCTTGCTGGTTTCTACTTGATGATCCGGCCGTCGGATTATTCTGCGGTGATGCCTCCAACCGGGGCTCACACACTACCTGAGCATAAGTTCTCTGAGCTGAGCTAGGTGAGGGTAGTGGAGCATCTTTTGGGATGGGAGCAAGAGCAGGTTGAAGAGTCGGCTCTTGGAAAGGTTCCGGTGAGGTAGAAGATGAGATTTCAGGGGGAGAAACCGCAGTAGATTCCTGAGACACTGAGTTCGTTGATGTACTTGTAGATGGTTCAGTGATGAAGGCATCGGAAGTCACGGAAGTAGAGGTTGAACCAGCATGAGCAGGAACTATAATCGGACCCGTGAGTGTGGGTAGATCATAATCTGCGAGGTCTAAGAAGTCTAGAGCAGAAAAGTTAGTGGAAGAATCTGTGCTCGGTGGTGCGGTGAATAGTTCAGGAAAGGTTGTATTTACATTACTTGAACTAGCCACAGAATAAGTTTCGGTTTCTGAAAAATCAACATTTGAGCTTTCCAGGATGGTTCGGGTCCGTTTGTTGAAAACCCTATAAGCCTTAGAGTTATGTGAGTATCCGATGAAGATAGACTCATCAGACTTGGGTTCAAACTTTCCCAAATCATCCCGGTCGTTTAAAACATAGCATTTACATCCAAAGACTCGAAAGTAATCGATGTTAGGCTTACGCTGTTCGACCATCTCGTAGGCGGTTTTACCGGTCCGCTTGACGATTAGAGTCCGATTCTGCGTGTAGCATGCTGTTGATACTGCTTCAGCCCAAAATGATTGAGGAACTCCAGAATGAGCCATCATGGATCTCGCTGCTTCAACCAACGTCCGGTTCTTCCTTTCTACTACCCCATTTTGCTGAGGTGTGCGCACTGCTAAGAAGTTGTGAGAGATTCCCACGTCTTCAAGAAAGGATTGCAACTTTGCATTGCGAAACTCGGTTCCGTTGTCACTTCTCAACTTCTTCACTCGGCGACCCAAGAGAACTTGAATTCGCTTGATGAAGGCAATGATTCGATCGGCAGCGTCAGACTTGGCTCGCAGGAATTCAACCCAAGTAAACCTAGAGAACTCATCAACGAGAACTAACATGTATTTCTTTCTGGCTAAGCTCTCGGTTCTGGTAGGTCCACAAAGATCCATGTGAATCATGTCAAGGGGACTCTTGCTACTAGTATCCATCCTCGGTGGATGAGAGCTTCGTGTCATCTTTCCTTGTTCGCAAGCGGGACACAGTGTATCCTTGGAAAGGCGAGTCTCCGGTAGTCCCTTGACGAGATTTTTCGAAACCAGCTTGTTCATGTCTTTGAAATTCTGATGGCAGAGTCGTCGATGCCATAACCAACTGTCTTCCTTTGAAGCCTTCGCGAGCAGACAGATTGCATTCCTCGGATCAGAAATTGCTGCAAACTGAGGGTGTGTCTGAGGGATTGAACGGAATACGGTAGAGTAAAGATTTCCATTTCTTCGTGCACTAAGAATGACGTTGTTATCTTCATCATTCACGTTGCTTCCGTATTGAAATTGCTTCACCCAGTATCCGTTGTCGCAGAACTGGCTGGAGCTGAACATGTTGAAACCCAACCCCTCGACATACCTTACATCTTTAATGATGTATTTCCCATCCGTAATTTTCCCATAACCCACCATTGGCCTAAGCGTCTTGTCGGCTGTTTTAACATATCCCTCGAACCTTTCAACATAGTCGAAAAGGAAGGATCTCTGACCAGTCATGTGTCTATATGCGCCGGAGTCGAAGTACCACACATGACTGACCTGCAAGACAATTAAGCTTGTTTAGGGACCCATTGCCAAATGGGTTCCTGTGGGTTAGATACAGATAAAACTGTCGGTGAGGTCCCCTTTTCGGATTTCTCCTTAGGCTGAGGAGACTTCATTGACGAGGAGGATTTTGCTTTTCCTCTTTTTCTTCCCCTTCTCTTTCGGGATTTGACATTAGAATTGGGAGCATAGAAAGAATTAGGCACACCATAACGCAGGAAATTATCAAACATAAAGCACATGTCATTGCGAAAAGTATTAAAAGCATCGTTCAAGTTGCGATTAGAATTAACAGACATGTTCAAATTCTTTCCTACACTAGGTGGAACATAGCCTAAACCCGCATGGCTAGGACTGTGTTTCTTAGGGAAAGCAGAAAAAGAGTTATTCCTCCCATGATGATCCTTTCTTGGTGGCTTCACATTCGGTCCACCATCTTTCCTCCTCGCATCTGCATGAAAAGCACGGTGTGAGTTAGAGGACGGTATTGTGGGAATGGAGTTACCACCTTTTCCAGACGACTTTTTAGAAAATTTAGGTTTAGTGGAATTGAAAGGTTGATTTGGTTGTAACTGAGATGTCTCACCCACTTCAAAGGAACTAGAATGTAATTCAAGACTTTTAATGGGTTTGACTGAGTCACGAGCATCGTTAGACTTTGAATGCTTTTTCTGGAGTCCTTTGGGTGCGTGTGGCTTAACTGACTTGCCCTTGTCAGTACCTACACATTTTCCACCCTCTGGATTGCTTTTCTCAGAAATAGGAGCTCGTGACTCAGCAGATTGCTCAGGTTTGATAACAACAGATTTTGGCTTCTTTGGAATAAAGCCTGAAGGATCATCATCCTCATCTAAAAACACCTTCATATCATATTCAACATTCGGGTCCTGGACAGTCTTGGGTTCGGCTATCCTATGGTGTGAGTTAGGGGGTTCATCATCATCTGACATTATGGAGTAATAGTCCTCAGTATCTAAAACAGGTTTTGGTTGGGGAGCGACTATTGGATGGTTGAGGATTGGAGCAGTCTTATCATCAACTGAGTTTGAAAAGTAGAGATTTTCAAGATTCATCACTTTCCTTTTTAAAATGGAGTTAGACACCCGTTGGTTGGTTAAAGATTGGCGATACTTTATCCGTTCATCATGATCAAGTTCTTTTAAAAGTTCAAAGTGGATATCTAGGATAACGTATCGAGCTTGAAGATCCGCAACCTTAATTTGAAAATCAGTGAAAGCTGAGGTTGCGGTCTCACATTCTGAAGAAAGCCTAATTCTTTCGGCATTTGCTTCAAGCAAGTCTTTCTCCAGATTGCGAACCAAGGAATCTTTCTCCGACACAATGACCTTCAGATTCAGGATCTGATGTTGACATGCATCCAAATCCATGGCTTTTAACCTAAGAGCAAACACCTCCTTTTCTAGCCTGACTAGGTCGGGACACTTAGTTGCGGAAGAATCCTCTGGTGGGATAACTAAGGTCTCCTCTGAAAGTTCCATTTCCCTAGTCTCATAGCCTGAGTTAAGGTCTGTGTAGTTGATGGGAGGCATTGCTACTCTAGGGGTTCTGGCCTTAATGCCTTCCCAGGTGGGTTTAGAGTTGGTTGGATCACTAGCCGGAACAAAGATTGGTTTATTGGGAGTAGGGCTAGTGGGTGGACTGCTAGAGGTACTGTTCGTTGGACTGATGGTCGTGGTTATGGTCTCACCGTTTATGACTTCGGTGTATGTGACAGTCTGCCTAACGAATTCCTCGGTCACATGTCCTCCTACTATGGCAGGTTTGGGCTTGGAGGCTGCCATATCCTCAAAGTTGTACAGATGAGAAGGTGCTTTATCTAAAACGTGGTTTTCAGACAGTCCTAGGCCGGGTTTAGCTGTGTAAAAAGGATTCTTTTTGGCATGATGAGTGAGGATACTTAAAGTCTGTTCAGATTGTCCTCTTTTAAAATTGTTGTCCTCAAGCTCTTGTATTTTTGAAAACAACCGAGTTCTCTCTTCCGAAAGCAATTGGAATTTAATGTTGAGCTCTCCATGGTTACTGTTAAGTTCCACATGGGCTTTTTGAAGACAACTAAGTTTGTTTGCTAAATTGGACTCTCTAATTCCAGACTCAAGTGTTTCACGGTTATAGACTATGGTCAAATCCTAGAGAGAGTCTTTATAGATCGCACTGTCGATTCTAAATTTCGTGACAAGAGTCCTCTCCGATTGGAGACATCTCTCCAATTCACAAATTTTAGATTCCAACATTGCCACTGTGTCAGTTATATCAGGGATAGAGGATACCTCAGACGGATCTATGTCCTGATAAGTGCTTGGTCCAACAGCTTCCGATCCCTCGAAGTCAGCCATCAAGCACGGACCTTGCACCAAATGATTCTCCTCGTCTGAGCTCTCCTCTTCACAGACCCAGTTCTCTTCATCTACCATCAAAGCTACCCCCTTTTCTATCTTCCTCATCAGTGAGGCCTTCCTCTCAAAGTACGCGGCATCCTTGTACTTGACAGAGCAATCACGAGCGTAGTGTCCCAACTTTCCACACTTGAAACAAGTGGTAGTGGGACTTGCGGTTTGTTGAGGAGTGGGGTTCTGGGTTATGGGACCCTGAGGATGATTTACCCGTTGAATTCCTTGATCATTGTGAATCGGTTGATCTTCCCTTTGAACCTGCTTAGAACTGTTTCCCCTGGAATCGCCTCCTTGGTAGATGCCTTTCCCGTGATTCACTCTCTCATCTTGCCTTTGATCACCCCTATGCTGCTCATACCCGTATCCTGGCCCTTGATCAAGTCTTCCACTCTCATATCTTTCTCCATATCCAATCTCGTATCCCTGACGTTCAATATACCCAGATTCTGGAGTGTATTGCCTCAAGCTATTCCGGTAGTTGATGTCTGAGACTTGTCCTCTCCAATCTCCTTGACTACCTTGACCTCCTTGGTAGTCAAGATAAGTGTTGTCTCTCCTCGACTGATCTCTATATCTACCTTGATCTTCTCTGAACCTTCCCTGGTTGCTCCTATAACCTCCTTGATCGTATGCTGGCATCCCCCCTTGCTGATAGCTTCCTCTCCCTTGATTTCCGTACTGACTCCTTTCAGGTTGGTAATTACCTCCTCTACCTTGCCCCATTCTTCCTCTGTTGGGAAAGCCGGATCCTCGTCCACGGTTGTAACCACGATTTGCGTTCAATCGTTGTACGCTGTGTGAAATGAGGGCAAGGGACTCATTCACATGGAAGAGTTCATCATCAGAGATGGAAATAATCACCGGTTCATCGGGATGTTGTATGCTTGAGCCATAGTTCGGGTTGAACTCTTGACTGTATTCTTCAGGATAGTACTGGGGAGAGACGCTGTTGTATGGCATAGGTTGGACGGGAGCAGTGTTTGGTCCTCCAAAAGGCACGGCCGACAATGCCAGAGGATCAACTGCTCTCTTGGAGCGTCCGCCGGTGATGAAATCTTCGTGTTGTACCATCATACTGAACAGGTCATGTAGACCCAATGTTCCCAGATTCCGGCTAAGCTGGATGTTGATGGCCATGTTTTGCCATTCTTGGTTGAGATTCTTCAAGAATTTCACATTCACTTCATACTTTGACTTCTCAACCCCGAGCCGTCTCAAGTCGTTGACGAAAGCGTTCAATCTTTGGTAAGAGTCAATGAGGGATTCGTTTTCCCTGGCTTTGAAGCCTTCGTAAGCATTGAGGGCACTTTCCTTCTGACTCTCTACAGCAGAGTCGCCTCCCTGCATCTGTTGTTCAATTTCCAACCAAACGTCTCGTGCGTTGGTCAGACTGTCTACTCTTGCGTACATATCGTTTGGGAGAGCCATAATCAGGAGGGTTAGTGCACGCTTGTCAATGAGATGTCGGGCTCTTTGTTCGGGATTGAACATCTCAACAGGCTTCTCGACCACGTACGCCGGAAGTTCGGGACAAGTATCGGTCTTTGGTACAGCAGCGACGGTGACGGTCGGTCGGATAGGTCCTTCTCGAATGGACTTCATCAGGTTTTCATCAAGCAGGTCGAGGAAGTGAATCATCCTGCGTCTCCATTGTTGGTACTCGCCCATCACCAGGACGGGAGGGCGAGTTTCGGAACCTATCCCAAGGATTTCCTTCGACATTTCAAAAAAAATGAGACCCCCTCGTATGATTCGCTTGGTTTAAAACAGAAGAAAGGTTTTTGAAAAACGGGAATTTTGAGCGCCTCGGGACACAAAAAGCTTGGAAAAAGTAAAGGGTTTTGAAAGCAAGCTTAGTGTCGGATTTGAGAAACAAAACTACAAGAGTTTCGGCTCAAAGAGGCGAAATCCGACTTGGAAACAGATGTTTTCCGATTCGGATTTGGCTCAAAATAGTTGGGTGCGGAAAACAGGCTTTTCCGATTCGGAAAATACAATTTTCCGATTCGGAAAAGTAGGGTGCGGAAAAGGGAAATTTTGAAAAGAGACTTTTCAGGAGCAAGACCCCAAGTCAGAGACTCGTTCTCCGATTCGGAAAACAGTGTTTTCCGATTCGGAAAAGGAGAGTTCTCCGATTCGGAGAAAATGCTATTTCCGACTCGGAAAATTTGAGCTGAAATTTCAGCTCTTGTTTTCCGATGCGGAAAACCTGCACAGAATACTCCGAAAAATTTCTCAAAAACGCTTAAAACCTCTTAAAAATCAGTGTTTAGACCCCCAAATTGTAGGAAAAAGCTTAGAAATCATTGAGGAATCACTTAACACTTAATTTTACCCTTTTAAAACTACCTTTTGGATTGAAAACCCAAAAGTTTTGAAAAACCCAAAACTTAAAACCTTTTAAAAACCTTATCAAAATTCAAAACAAAAACCAAGGAATCAACAAGGTTGGCTCTGATACCAATTGTTGTCCCAATAACAATGAAATAGATGAAGAAATGGGTGGAAATCCTAAGAGTTGTGATTGAAATCAATAAAAAGCTTGAAGATGTTTAACAATGGAGGAAATTGCCCAAAAAGGTAATATGAGATCAAAATTAAAACCCTAAACATCTCTTACCTTTTATAGGTAAGAGAAGGTTACACAAAATGACAATAAAGGCCCCCGAGGTTACACACCTCTAAACAAGGGCACTAAAACTGTTAAGTGTTTACAAAGGAAATTAACTGAATTAATCTAGAAAGCATAATAAAGATAGTGGTTTCTGATTCTTCACTACACAAGGGTCCAACAAGTGTGCAGCGGTGTGACCTACTAGTGTCCTATAACATTGGATACGGTAACCTTGTTACTGTCTTGCACATAATTCAAACAGACTCCCACTTGTGCTAGACATGTAACTGTACTGTTACCATTAGCCTAAGGAGGTCCCTAGCCAGACACTTAGGTTAACCAGGTTATAAGATCTCTTACATCTAGAGATACAATTCACGCTTGAATTTGTACACAGGTTCATTCCTTTTTCACACGATATTTCTAAAGTGATTTTAAGACATGGAATGGAGGATTCATTTCTAAAAATCAAGTATTTCTTGACTCTGATTTTGATTGCCTGCAGTAACGGATATTACTAAATAACCCCTGTTATTCTATCCTAGCGTGGCCACACGTTTTCTGCCAATCTTAATCGTCAAGGGGCCCGGAAATATCTCTCTTTTGAAAGAGGTGCAAATCCCTTATTGACTACTTGCATTTGGATCCACGGCTTCCGCTGCATCTAGTCACGTCCCGTATGGCCACCCAGTTACGGTGCAGCGTTAGTACGCGCTAAGAGTACAGTGGTCCTCGTGTTCCCAAACCAAGTATCTCAGGTCTAAGGACAACCTATCAAGTCTGTGCTTATGACTGAGGCTCCATGAAGCAGACTTGATTACTGGTCACTTCCAATACCCAAACTCTCTGATGAGTATCTATAAATACTTGGTCACATCACTTGTGCTTTTATTCCTTACTTTGAATAAATCATCAAGTATTCATAATAGCATTAAACTCCTTATTGAAATTCCCATTTCAATAAGTGGCTACGGAAATTTTAGATTTCATACAAAACTTTGTAAAAATCATGGATACGTTAAATATGCAAAAAATAGTTAATTTAGAACAATCATGAAATTAAAACCTCCATTTATTTCCAACACACTGTGAAATAAAAACTTTACATGATTACATTGTTTCTAAATTAGACTATAGTCATAATTAATAAACTAAGAACTAGCTACTGGCTTCCAGGTACTGCATCCCAATGGAATTCGCATGTGCCTCATGCTTTACCCTTGCTAGTGGCTTTGTCAGTGGATCTGCGACATTGTCTTCTGTTGGAATCTTGCATATTCTCACATCTCCTCTTCCAATGATCTCTCGGATGAGGTGATACTTTCTGAGCACGTGTCTCGACTTGTGATGCTCTCTAGGTTCCTTTGCTTGCGCCACGGCTCCTGAGTTATCACAGAATATATCGATCGGTCTCGAGATACTGGCAACCACTCTGAGATCCGATAGAAAATTCCTCAGCCAGACAGCTTCCTTTGCCGCATCAGATGCTGCAATGTACTCTGCCTCTGTAGTTGAGTCTGCAATCGTGTCCTGCTTCAAGCTCTTCCATGAGATCGCACCTCCGTTTAGGGTAAAGACATACCCTGACTGTGACCTGAAGTCATCTCTGTCGGTCTGGAAACTAGCGTCAGAGTACCCGGTGACACTAATTTCATCCTCAGTACCTCCAAAGACCAAGAACATTTCTTTCGTTCTTCTCAGATATTTAAGAATGTTCTTGACAGCCACCCAATGGGGTTCACCTGGATTCTGTTGGTATCTGCTCGTAACACTTACTGAGTAAGCAACATCGGGCCTAGTACATAGCATGGCATACATAATCGATCCAATTGCTGAAGCATATGGGACTGATTTCATTTTGTCCTGATCTTGACTAGAAACAGGACACTGTGTTTTACTTAACACTATGCCATGTTGCATCGGGATAAATCCTTTCTTGGATTCATCCATCCTGAATTTCTTCAAGATTTTATCGATATACGTACTTTGGCTAAGCCCGATAAGCCGCTTAGATCTATTTCTGTAGATCTTTATACCGAGTATATAAGCGGCTTCTCCAAGGTCTTTCATCTGGAAACATTTGC
The DNA here is from genome assembly GCA_030169165.1 of Centaurea solstitialis. Lineage (NCBI taxonomy): Eukaryota > Viridiplantae > Streptophyta > Magnoliopsida > Asterales > Asteraceae > Centaurea > Centaurea solstitialis. The sequence goes on along the minus strand of CM058044.1, from coordinate 17,774,711 downwards.
TTAACCAACTCTTAACACTCTGTAAAGTTGGCACATCGTTTCCTATGAGCAGAATGTCATCTACGTATAAGACCAAGAAGGTTACTATGCTCCCACTGAACTTAGTGTAGACACACGGCTCGAACTCACTTTTGGTAAAACCAAACTCTTTGATTCGCTCATCAAAGTGTAAGTTCCAGCTTCGAGATGCTTGCTTCAATCCATAAATAGATTTTAGCAGCTTACACACCTTATTAGGATTCTTAGGATCTTCAAAACCCTCTGGTTGTTCCATATAGACGTCTTCTGTTAACTTTCCATTCAGAAAGGCTGTCTTGACGTCCATTTGCCAAATCTCGTAGTTAAAATACGCTGAGATGGCCATAAGAATCCTAATTGACTTTATCATGGCCACTGGTGAAAAGGTTTCATCATAGTCAATGCCATGAGTTTGCGTGAATCCTTTTGCAACCAGTCTGGCTTTGAAGGTGTGTACGTTCCCATCCATGTCGGTTTTCTTCTTGAAAACCCATTTGCGTCCAACAGCCTTACAGTGTTGTGGCAAATCAGTCAACTCCTAAACTTGGTTGTCGTACATGGATTGCATCTCGGCCTTCATGGCTTCCTGCCATTGTTCAGACTCACTGCCTGACACAGCTTCTCCATAGGATGTAGGTTCATTTAAGTCTCCGCTGTCTTGAGAGACTAGGAACCCAAGATACCTATCTGGTTCTTGTCTTACCCTGTTGGATGTGCGAAGGTCCTGTGTTTGCACTTCCTCAATCGGCTCTGATTGAGGTTCAACATTGTTATGTTGAATTTCTGGCTCAACAACTGGTGTGTAGTGCTTTCTTCGTCTACTACCTGTAGATCTACATCCTTTCTGGTGTTCTCTAGACTGAGAAACTTTTCTTCCAGAAATTTTCCATTTCGAGCAACAAACACTTTGTTCTCTTCAGGGTTGTAGAAATAATATCCCACGGTGGTCTTGGGATATCCAACGAAGAAACACTTGTCGGATTTGGGTTTGAGTTTTTCTGAGGTGGGTCGTTTGACGTAAACCTCACAACCCCAAATTTTCAGAAAAGATATGTTGGGTTTCTTACCCTTCCATAACTCGTATGGAGTCTTTTCTACCGACTTTGTTGGCGCTCTGTTCAGTATGTGTGCTGCTGTTTCGAGCGCATGTCCCCAGAATGATATTGGCAGCGAAGAATGACACATCATCGTTCGTACCATGTCAAGCAAAGTACGATTTCTCCTTTCTGATACACCGTTCATCTGAGGTGAATACAGAGGTGTAAGTTGGGATACAATCCCACACTCCATTAGATGATTGTCAAACTGGTCACTGAGATATTCGCCACCACGATCTGACCGTAAGAACTTGATCCTCTTGTCAAGTAGATTCTGTACTTCATTCTGATACTCCTTGAATTTCTCAAAAGTTTCAGACTTATGTCTCATCAAGTAGACATAACCATACCTACTGAAGTCGTCAGTAAAGGTAATGAAGTACCGGTATCCTCCTCTTGCTACATGACTGAAAGGTCCACATACATCTGTGTGGATTATTTCAAGCAGGTCAGTAGCCCTTTCATTTTCATTGTTGAAAGGTTGCTTTGTCATTTTACCAGATAAACAAGATTCGCAATTATCAAAAGGTTTATAGTCGAAATTGCCAAGAAAACCTCCTTTTAGGAGTAGTTCAACGCGTTTCTTGTTTATATGGCCCAAACGACAATGCCAGAGGTAAGTCTGATCCTCAATATCCTTGGATCGCTTACTTATATGATAGATTTCACTATTGTTGTCTTTTAGATTTACAGTGTATAGACCATCTACGGGTGTAGCTTTAAAATAGAAAATATTATCTTTAAAGACTGAAATCATTTTATAAGAATATTTATAATAAAATCCTTGGTCTACCAATAAATCAAAAGACAATACATTCTTAATCATATTTGGAATATAATAACAATTATCCAGTTCCAAAACTAGACCCGAGGGTAAACTAAGACTATAAGATCCCACGGCTTCAGCAATCAACGGAGTGCCTTCGCCAACTCGTAGGTTCGAACGGTCCTTCCTCAGAGTCTTTCTTCTACTGAATCCCTGTAAATGATTACAAATGTGGTTACCACTGCCTGTATCAATTACCCATGATTCATAAGAAGTGATTAAGCAATCTATCATAAAGATACCTGGAGTATCGGGTAAACCGATATCCATCTGGTCGATGTTCATCGAGTGCTCGCAAATATCCTCACTGCCGCACTCTGGGCAACTCAGATCTCCCAGCTCATCAATTATATCAGTGTCCATGAGATTTGCAGGTTCGGGTACTGGCTCTAGACTGGCCAGAATATCTTCATGAACTTTATCCACGTCATTCTTTGGTTCCTTCATGTAGGCACTAGCTGTGTCCTGAACTTTTTTTGTGAGGGAGAACCACATAAGATACACTAACTCTTCCTGAGTCATTTTGTACCCCAGACGTGATAAACATTTAAAAAGCCTTCTCATATCAACAAGATGGTTTTTAACTGACTGACCCTTCTGTAGCTTCAGGGAGAGAATCTCTTGCATGATCAAAAGCTTTCCCGTGTGCTTGTAGAGACCTAGCTGGTTCTCCACATTTCTCACAACCTCGTGACAGGATTTGACTCTTAAATCTCCCGTGAACTCGGGTGACATAGAGAAAATCAGAATGGACATTACATCCGATTCATCTGTCATGTATCTAAAATACTCAGCAAATTCCTCTTCAGGGGCATTGCTTTTAGGTCGTGATACGGGCTTATTGATCACATAAAGCTTATCCTGGGCACTTAAAACGTTCCTCAAGTGTAACTTCCAAACTGGAAAGTTATGGCCCGTAAGCTTCCACTTGCCCATAATAAGGCGAAGTGACTCTTCAGGTGAATAAAACGGAATGCTAATTGGAGACATCTACAGAAGAATATAAATTCCAATTTTAGTTTATAATTATATAATTCTAATAAATTATTACCCTTAAAATAAATTTATTAGACTAGAATCCATATTTCACATGCGTCGGTAAACATGTGATCATGTCATACCGACTCATGCGATCTATGGTAGGTAAAACTATACCAATCGCATCCTGATGCGACTTCTAGATCGTCGGGACATCAGATATAATCCGTGCATATTTAGTCCCTCTAGTGCATTTTGGCCTGGTACCACCCAGTGAATAAATAATTACCAAAATAGATTGCACCACCCGGGACCTGGACAAACTCTGGCCGGTACCATCCGGAGATAATTCGCAGAGTTTTATCACCTTCCAGTTTCGGTTTGAACACGGCCGTTCATAGTGTGTGCACTTACAACTCCCTATGTACCTTACACCGGAAGTGCCCCCAAAGTGGGTTCTACTTACTAATCTATGATTTTAACAAGGGTTAAAATTGCCAGTTTCCTTTTCAAAAACTTTGAAAAACTGGATCCAAACACTAACTGTATTTGTATCCTCGTACTTTTTAAACAGTTTGTTCAAAAAGTAATTTATATTTAACAACTATCGCGTAAATTAAACAATCACGCAATTTAAATATAAAAGAACAGTCATAGCTTAAACCCTTAAACTAATGTTGTTTTGTGAGCCAACACAAAACAACGGTCCAAACCCTAAGTGACTAAAGTCTTCGTCTTCTGGCACTCCCACTGGCTCCGAGATCCATGATTGTCGTCTTGTTTCATCTTGACTCCGTTTTTAAAGCTAACTATTACATATGGGTTTTAAATGGCATGCAGGCCTCCCAACTAGTCTAAAATTAATTAAATTTACAAAAGGGTTGTAAATGGCACGCAGGCCTCCCTTGTAAAACAGATAAAATAAACACAACCACGGGTCTAGAAAGGGTTCAACTATGACTCAATTAATAAATTAAAACGCAACTGAATCTTAATTTAATAACTACAAAGCTAATAACTAATTCAAAACCAATTAATTAAAACTTATCCTGAATCGTTTTAACCTTATCTGAAAAACGATCCTTAATTCGAAATTCATCCGGAAACAGATCCCAAACTGAGATCCGTTAACGATAAAATTCGAAACGAATCACGACATCGAATTGCCACCGATCCGCCAAAAACTTGGCCGTCGATCGGCGGTTTTCAACGCCGGCGACGATGATGACTCGATCGCCACCACCGCCGCCCGTACTACCGTTGAGACTCCGGCGACAGCAGCAGCTGGGAAGCCACCACCGCCGCCGGCCTCTTTCTCGATCAACAACAACACGATCGCCGTCACCACCACAAACGGTGGTGTGGCGGTCAATCTGGAGTACAACGGCAGCAGCAGCAGTCGCTATCACCACCGCCGCCTCCGGCGATCTTAAACAACAAAACACCATCGCCACCACCACCACAATCGGTGGTGTGGTGGTCGAATTGGAGAACGACGGCAGCAGCAGACGCTCCCACCACCACCGCCGCCCCGGCGGTTGCGATCGTATAGAAAACCATCGCCGCCACCACCACAAAGCGGTGGTGTGGCGGCCGATCTGAAGCACGACGGCAGCAACGGCGTAATGCCATCACCACCGCCGCTTTCGGCTATCAAAACCATCGTCATCACTGCCGATGATGGCGGCATGAGCCACCACCGCCGGTTGTCCGAAGGCAGCGATTAACACCACCACCACCACAATCGGTGGTATGGTGGTGGTGCTTGTCTGTAGCCGACGCCGCCCCACTTGCGGTGGTGCAGCTGGCGGTTTTTCTTGCGAGGGCAGTCGGCGATCACCACCAACTGTGGTGTAGCCGGCGATGGCCCATGGTGGTTTATGGTGGTACGGTTCTGTGGTTCGGTCGGCTAACTGCCAATGTTCCACCACCGGTTAGGTTTATATAAGAAATCCAATTTTAACAATTATATAAAAATCGAATTTTAACAAACCTAATTAACAGATTAAACCTGATCTGTTAGGTTTAGGAAGTGGCTCTGATACCACTGTTGGGAACCATAGGCATAAACATGCGCAACGGATAACAAAAACTGATTCCCAATCGAGGATCCAATCCTAACCATAACAGATACAATTAAAGTGGGTTTGATGGTTTACCTTTGATGAATAAACTTCCAGAATGCTTGTAGGGGGTACACCGCTACTGACACGTCTCGAGGAACGGTTGCTAGACCACCACCACAGATTACTTCGCAAACGAAAATTTCGGTTCTCGCTTCGAGCCTATGATCGCCGGCGGTGGAAGAGAGAAAAGAGAGAGATTGTTTTTGAGAATTATCAATTCAGTTATTATTCAATCAAACCTTATGCCTTTATTTATATTAACTAATAAGGCAGTGTTTGATACCATATGGAATACCCTTATAATTATCAACCTGATAATTAAATATATATTCCATAATTATCTCTTTATTAATTAATTCAACTGATTAATTAATTTATAAATAATTCAACTAATTATTTATTTCTTTCTTTCTCCTTTTATAATTAATAAACGATTAATTATTTCTCTCAACCAAGTAATCCAAACATCCTCTTATTTAGTGTGCAGCGGTGTGACCTACTAGTGTCCTATAACATTGGATACGGTAACCTTGTTACTGTCTTGCACATAATTCTAACAGTCGTATGATCCACTTCCTAGACCTTCTCGACGAAAACCTCATGAAGTCCATCCGTGAGGGCCCGATCAGACCTACCGTCATTGTAGCAGCAGTTCCTCGCACGGATACCTGCCCAACTTTACCAGCTTATGTTGTGGAGAAACCGGTTGACATGTACTCCCCAGAACAGATAGAGCGTCATATCATTGACAAGCGTGCTCTCACTCTTCTTATCATGGCACTCCCTAACGACATGTATGCCTGAGTGGACAGTCTGACGAACGCAAGAGATGTGTGGCTAGAGATTGAACAACAGATGCAAGGTGGAGACACGGCCTTGGAGAATTAAAAGGAGAGTGCATTGAATGCCTACGAAGGATTTAGAACTCGGGAGAACGAATCCCTAACAGAGTCTTACCAACGTCTGAACTCGTTTGTCAATGATTTGCGGAGATTGGGAGTAGAGAAGACTAAGTACGAGGTCAATGTCAAATTCCTGAAAAATCTCACTCAAGAATGGCAAAACATGGCCATCAATATCCAGCTGAGCAGAAATCTAGGAGCTATGGGACTGCATGATCTTTTCAGCATGATGGTACAACACGAGGAAGACATCACTGGTGGCAGATTGAAACGGGGATTTGATCCTCTGGCACTCTCTACTGTACCCTTTGGAGGACCCAACTCTGCTCCAATTCAACCAACCTCGTACAACAACATGCCTCTTCCTCATCATCCGGAAGATTTCAACCACGAGTTCAATCCGAACTTCAATCAAGGCATACAACACCCTGGTGACCCCATGATCATCACAATCTCGGATGAAGAACTCTTCAACATGAATGAATCCCTTGCCTTGATATCACACAATGTGCAAAGGTTTAATGCAAACTGAGGATTTACTAGCTCAAAAGGATCAGGGTTTCAAGGCAGAAACCGAATGGGTCAAGGAAGAGGGGGACATCATTCTTCGGGTAGATTTCAGTTCAACGAGCAGGGAAGAGGAGGATACAACAGGGGGAACGGTATAGGTCATATGATCAGGGAAGAAACGAGCAAGGAAGGTTCAGAGACAATCCCCGATGTGATAGTACTTACTTAGACTATCAAGGAGGATCCAACTTTCAGGGTAATTGGCACGGACAGAATCCCGACTACAACTATCAGGGAAATTCCAAACAGTATGTTCCAGAGTCAGGATACAACCGGCAAGGTTATGAGAGCGGATATGGAGGTAGACATGAAGGTGGAAGACACGAGCAAGGATCTGAGTATGGGTATGAGCAAGGAAGAAACGATCGATGGTCTGATGAAAGGATTGAGCGTGGAAAAGGAAATTTCAACGGAGGTGACCATCATAGGCCAGATCAACGAGGAAACAGCTCCAACAGACAACCACCTAGGGAAGATCATCCAATTCCCGTTGACCAAGGTGGTCAGAAGTCAAGCCAGCCACAAAAATCCATCAACCAAAATCCCACTCCTCAGTAAGCCCCCCATCCAAGATCTGATGGACAAGGTCCCACCTGCTTCAAGTGTGGCAAACCGGGACACTACGCCAAGGACTGCACTGTGAAATACAAGGATGCAGCTTACTTCGAGAAAAAGGCTGCCTTGTTGAGGAAGAAAGAAAAAGGGGTTGCACTGCTGGTAGAGGAGGAAACCTGGGTTTGTGAAGAAGAGAGCTCGGATGAGGAAGATCAGTTGGTGAGAGGACACTGCTTGATGGCAGACTTTGAGGGACCGGATGGTGTTGGTCCTAGCTCTCAACTCGACAATGAAGCTTCTGAGGTATCCTCTATCCCTGATATAACTGATACTATCTCACTGTTAGAAGCTAAAATTTGTGACTTAGAGAGAGATCTCCAATCGGAAAGAACTCTCGTCACGAAATTTAGAATCGACAGTGCTGTTTACAAAAGCTCTCTCGAAGACTTGACATTGAATTATAATCGAGAGGTACTTGAGTTTGGTGTTAGAGAGTCAAATTTATCAAATAAATTGTTGTCTCTTAAAAAATCCCATGAGGAACTTAACAGTAACCATGGGGAGCTCTCAATCAAATTTCAGCTACTTTCTGAAGAAAGAACTAGACTTTTCTCAAAAATCCAGGAGCTCGAGGACAACAAATTCAAACGAGGACAATCTGAACAGACTCTGAGTATCCTCACCAAGCATGCCAACAAAAATCCTTTTTACAAAGCTAGACCCGGACTAGGACTTGTCGAAAATCATGTTTTGGAAAAAGCACCTTCAAATCTGTAAAACTTTGAGGATATGGCCGCTTCCAAGCCTAAGCCAACCTTTGTAGGAGGACACGTTACCTAGGAGTATGTTAGACAGACTATCACCTTCACCGAGTAATTAACAATGAGACCATCACTAGAACCACCAGTCCGTCAAACAGCACCACGAGTAGTCCTCCCACCAGTCCCGGTCCCAATAGACCTATCTTCATTCCAGCTAGTGATCCTACCAATACCGATCCCTCTTGGGAAGGTATCAAGGCTAGAACCCCTCGTGTAGCTATGCCTCCCATAAATTATGCCGACTTGAACACCAGTTATGCCACTAGGGAAATCAAATTATCTAAGGAGACCTTAGTTATCCCACCCACGGATGCTTCCGCAACTAAGAGTCCCGACCTAGTTGAGCTAGAAAAGGAGGTGTTTGGACTTAGATTGAAGGCCATAGATCTAGATGCCTGTCAACATGAAATTCTGAATCTTAGAGTCATTGTCTCGAAAAAAGACCACTTGATACACACTCTGGAAAAGGACTTACTCGAGGCCAACGCCGAGAGAATTAGGCTTTCTTTTGAGTGTGAAACCACAAATTCTTCTTTCACTATTTTCAAAACCAAATTTGTAGATCTTCAAAACAAACTCATCATCCAAGAAGTTCAATTTGAATTAGAAAATGAACTGCTTTATGAAAAAGGAGATGATGTATCGCCAAACTTTTGTTAATCAAGATATGTCAATCTCTCTTTTAAAAAGGAAAGTACATGATTTTGAGAAGTCGACTCTTTAAATTCGGGAGATGATGATCCTTGGTTTTCCTGTACCAATAAGACACCTCTTCTAACTGAATTTAGGTCAATCAAACCTAAGTTAGACCTTGATCCAAATGTTGAATATGAATTAAAGGTATTTTTAGATGAGGGTGATGATCCTTCTGGTTTTGTTCCTAAGAAAAAGAAAAATGTTGTTTCTAAATCTGAGAAGTCTACTGAGTCACAAGCTTCAGGTTCTGAGAAAAGAAACCCAAGGGTGAAAAATGTGTAGGTACTGACAAGGAGAAGTCAGTTAAGCCACCCCCCCTAAGGGACTCCAGAACAAGAATTCAAAATCTAACGATGCTCGTGCCTCAGTCAAACCCATTAAAAGTCGTGACTTTAATTCGAGTATCTTTGAAGTGGGTGAGACATCTCGGTTAAAACCAAATCACCCTTTCCATTCCACAAAACCTAATCTTTCAAAACCGTTATCTGGAAAAGGTGGTAAATCCATTTCTACTAAGCCGTCCTCTAACTCACACCATGCTTTGAATGCGGATGGGAGAAGGAAAGATGGTGGAAAGAATGTGAAGCCACCAAGAAAGGATCATCAAGAGAGGAACAACAATTTTTCTGCTTTCCCTAAGAGGCGTGTGTTGTCCCAATAACAATGAAATGAAAGAAGAAATGGATGGAAATCTTAGGATTGAGATTGAAATCAATATGAACTTTGATAATACTTGAAAATGGTGGAAGTTGCCCAATTTGGTAAAATATGATTCAATATGCACAAAACCCTAGAAATCCTTTACCTTATATAGGTAGAAGGAAGTTTAACAAAGTGGCAAAAAAGGCCCCCGAGGTTCTAAACCTCAAACAGGGGCTTAACAAAACATAATTGTTTACAAAGGAAGGAAACTAAACTAGAAAGCTGTTTAAAGATAGATGATTCTGACTCTTCTCAACACCTGGGTTCTACAATCTCCCCCTTTGAGAAGAAGTCAGAATGGTGGTGGAAGCTCCAGTGCTGGCTCCCACTTGGACATCTGCAGGTACTCTTCCTATTCGCCGATTATCCGCGCTCTCATCTGCATTGCAGCCTCTGCCCGTCTGTACATCAACCGTTCCTTAAGCTTCTTCTCGATCAACCTCATTGCCTCCAGCAGCTTTCCTTTTCCGTCTATGATTCTCCGACTTGGTACCTGATCCGCCAGCAGTCTGCTCTGCATGCCATTGTAGACATAAAGAAGGGTCCCGTCGCAGAACCTGGAGAGCTCTCCAAACCTCATGAACCTGCGCTCCTTCTTCTTCCGAGTCAAATAAAGAACCCCATGCTCAGGTATCCTGGTTGGCATGTACGGAATGTAGGCATCGATACCAGGAACGAGCAGGTTTGGTCTAAGCAGGTTGACCTTCGGCTGGCGGCTTTCGATGGCAAGCTGGTAGTCCGTCACTCTCGCGAGAGAGATTGCGTGACGGACGTATTTCTTCAGTATCTCTGTGCCATCTCTGTAGTGTTCTGGTCGGAGGATCGGGCCTTGGAGGTACTTGATGATCGTGAGAAGGTCTTCTAGATGTACCCGATCTAAATCAGCTTCCGTGAAGGTCCAGTTCTGCAGTTCACCTCGAGGGACACCGGTGCCGTACATGCGGATATCATACTCAAGGAATAACTGATGGCCATGTCTGTAGGGGCGTATAGCAGTTACCTTGGTAAAGCGACGTCTGATCCTCTGGCGTCCATGAGTGGCCCAGTTGCACATTCGCTGATGCACGTACGCTGTCCTTCGTCTCTTGTTCTTGATGTGAGAGATCCCGAAGTAGACTTTTCGGGACCAGGCGTGCAGCTTCTCTTGTTGATAGATGCGGGTGAACGTTTCTTCTAGGAACGGGCGGAAGATGATGGAGTGGTTCCAGTTGAGCTGGATGACAGTAGGAGCAGCGGTTTCCGGATCAGTAGAGTGGACGGTCCGTGGGGCTTCTGGAGTTGGAAACTTGAGCGCTGAGAGGAGGTTGGCGTAGTCAGGATCCTTGACGATGTCGTCTCCCCTCTGATAGACCCTTAGGCTCTGAGCGAGCGACCGCAAGATCTTCCGGGCTGCTTCCGGAATCTGGAACTCTGAGGGATCAGTCGGCGCTGCTTCTGGGAGAACGGCATCAATCTGAGCCGTGTCCGTCATCTGAGGAAACTGCACTGACTCCCCTTCTGGGATCCGCTCATATCGCCAACTCCCCATGTCCGGAATGTCTTCTGTCTCAGAGTCGACATAGGGAGCTTCGGCGGCATCGGAGTCTGTGGGAGCACTCGAAGGGGCGGCTGAGGAACCTGGAGCTGGAGCTGTTGAACCGGAGCCGGAACCAGGTTGGGGGTCGGTGCGAAGCCGTTTTGCAGCTTGTACCTCCCCCTCATGAGGACCTGGTGCGGAGTCATCAGGGTCATCATGCCTCCTCTTCGAAGGCTGAGCCTGGGACCGACACACGGCCTCCAGTTCTCGAATCCTTTGTTGTAGTAGCTCGATCTGGGCCGCTTGATCTCTGACTTGGGCGGACAGGCGGTCGTTCTGAGTGGTGTAGGAAGTGATCATCATCATGTGTTCCATCTCAGTGACGTAGCCTGGGATCGGTGGAAGGTCGCCCGAAGTTGGAGGGGCAAGCCTGAGGACGTCTTCTGATGTCCTGGGAATGGGAGCTTCAGTAGACGGGGCAGCCTCAGAGTGTTTGCCCTTGATCTTCCGTTTGAGCTCGTAGAGCTCCGCATCCCGGTCTTCTTGAAGCTTGCGCGACGCCTCAAGATCAGCTAGTCTCTTCCTCTCCGTCTCAGCCAAGGCTTTCTCAAGTGCCTCGACCCGCGCATCACGAGCCTGGTTGGCTCTCTCCACCTCTAGCAACCTGCTTTGGACGACTTTAAGGATGTCGTCCGAATCCGTCGGACCTAAAAGTCCCGTTGGTGCAGGGGCGGTTTTAGGGATTCCGCCCGAATCCGTCAGGCTCAAAAACCCCGGTGTTGCGTGAGCATCTTTAGAGACTTTGCTCGAGTCTGTCGGACCATGTCCCGGAAGAGCTAAACCCGGTGCCACTTGGGCTCCAGTTGACGAGAAGAGTCCTAAAGAGGTACTCTCTCGGCCCGATGTCACCGCTGGTATGATGCTGACGGTGTCGGGGCTTCCGGTGGATCCTCGAAGGGCGTCCGTTGACGCACCAACTCTCCCCGTTCCGGCCTCGCCACTTGGGCGGGCAAATGATGCATCTAACAGTGTCCTATCCAAATGAACGACCCTAAAGGTCTCTGTGAGTGGTTCTAGGACGACTGGTGCACGGAAAGATGTCGAGAGGCGGGGCGGTTCCTCTCTCGATTCAACACCAACAGACTCCAAGTGAGTGGTTGGTGGAAGTTGAGCTAAGTCCCCGTGAGAATGTGAAACGACCATCTGTTGAGAGATGGCCGAGTGGCTGGTTTGGGCGTGCAATTGCGTTGGTTGGCTGCCAACGACTTGACCTGACGTCAACGAGTGACCGGTCTGTATGAGGGTTGCCTCTGTGGGGGTTGGACTCTGGGTTATAGGAATATCCGATTCTAACCTGTGCGGCTCTACTTCTACGTCCGCCTCCTCTAATTGAGCCCAAGGCTCGCTTAACTGGACCTCAACGTCTTCGGTCTCTTTTTCTCTACTCTCTCTCTCCTTTTCTCCCCTCTCTCTCTCTTCTTCTTCTTCGCTGTCTTCTCGTCCCCAGCCGGTAGCAACCTCGGCCTCACCTTCTTCCTCCTGACCGACAGTTCGGTCATCCGACGCCAGATCCGTAATAAGAGTGGGATCACCTGAAATCCGGTCGTCGTTGAAGGAGGAGGTGGCTTCATCCAAATCTATCACTTGAGCCTTCCCGCCCTTAGGTGGATCTGATAGTTGAAACTCGGAGTCGGATCCGTAGTCAACTTGTTCTGACTCAGTTGCCTCGTCATCTGGCTCACGACGGTCCGTAGGAGTGTGCTCGGAGGATTCGTGACCGTCGGAGTCATTGCCGGAAGGATCGCCGGATGGTTCTGCTGCTTGAGTAGTGACGGCCGCCGAAAGTGATGGTGGAGAGACGTGTGCTTGTTCTTGTGGGGAAGCTTCCACGTCCTCCCCAGTAGGTTGTTGCGGCGGCGTCGGCGATCTGCGCTCTTCCGATGACGAGTGGATCGGGGACTGCTGAAGGGTGCCCATATACTGCTTTACCCGGAAATGACTCGTGTACTCGCGTGTGCGGATGGCATCAGTAGATTCCTCCACAATAGTAGGAGTGCGGGCACGAGTGGCTCTGTTCTGGATCATCGTCTGGTATGCACCGGCTCGAGAAGTGTGCGGAGTGGCAGATGTACCAACTATTCTACCCTCTCCTCCCCTAACGTCAACTCTCATCACTCCCGAGCCAGAAGCTCCCCCACTGGAGCTCTGGCCCGCCGTACCAGAGGCACGGCTTCTAGGTAGGACGGGTTGCACGTCTTGGGCAGGGCTCCCCGGCTCTGAGGAGTCCGTAGACGTGTCTTCTAAACCTATGGAGATTCGGTACATCCTAACACTCATGGACCTACGGTCTGCCAAGTTGAGCACGTTTGCCGGAATGTGCATCTCTACCTGACCAGGCCTCAGATTCTTCTTGTTGGCTCGGCCGATCTGCTGGCTTTCGAAGCGGAGATGGCTTGATCTGCGTCGGACAGCACGGTTCTGAGTCATGTGATCTCGGATGATCAGACTGAAGAAGCGCATCCACGGGATGGATGTGTGTTTCGCACGAGCTGGCCCAGCTCTGACGTCATTGAGGATGTCTGCCCAGAGTTGTTGAGCAAAGTCGATCCGCCTCCCGTAGGCGACCGCATGGATGATGTGCCAGAACTGGGTGGATGCCTTGTCCACGCCATGGGTCTTGGAAGAGAGCGTGCGGTTGAGGATGTTGAAGAAAGAGTACCAGATCGGGGGCAGCATTCCCTGAGTGATCTGGGAGATTTCTTTCGGCCTGTTGTTCTCGGTGAAGTGGACTCCGAGAGCGAGCACTTCGCTGAAGAGCTCAGGTCCAGATACGAGAGGGTCAAACGAGGCCTCTGGAGTTTCAGCTGGCAGACGAAGGATTCTTCGAAGATCCTCCACAGTGAAGACCAGATCAGTCTGGTCCACTCGGCCGATGATGGTTGGCACTCCGTCCCGGTTCTCGACACGGGAAGTGTTCCAGAACTGCTGCAGATATATCATCGGGATGTCAGCAGTGGCTTGCATTGCGTATGCAAGGGGATGAGCTCGGAGAATTTCGAGAACAACGTCATCTTGGACAGTGAAGTTCGCCAAGTCAACGAACTGGTTGTTCTGGTGGATCTCGCGGATTTCAGCTGGGTTGATCAGTGCGAGATCAGCAGCATTGGCGACGGGTGAAGTAGGAGCAATTGGTTGTTGATCAGCCATTTCTGCAAGACATTAAGTGTTAGAAATAATACAACGTGAAAAGACTATACCCTCGACTAGGCGCGAGTCGGAAAACCTCGAAAACCCAATAAGGAGTGTTTCGTATTTTCCGAGTCGAAAAACGAGCAAACTATACGAGGGGAGTTTTCCGATTCGGAAAAGGGTGTTTTCCGATTCGGAAAACTCAACACTTAGAAAGATAACACAAGATTAAAAGAGACAAGTTTTCCGATTCGGAAAAGGGTGTTTTCCGAATCGGGAAACTCCTACACTTAGAGAAAATAAGAGAACAAAAGCTTGTAGGTTTTCCGAGTCGGAAAACATGGTTTTCCGAATCGGAAAATGTCACGATACTTAGAAAATTTTGGCAAAACTTGGTCTCACAAACGAGTCGGAAAACCTTGGAAACCCATAAGGGTAGTTCCACGTTTTCCGAGTCGGAAAAGATACACTTGAAAACCGAGACCAAGTCCGATTCGGAAAACATAGTTTTCCGAATCGGAAAACATACATAAAGGATCATCGTTTTCCGAGTCGGAAAACGGTGACTGTTCGAGTTCCGGATTTAAAAACCGCTCAAAAACCGTCGATCTAAAGCCCTAAACTATCAACATACATCCTAAATCAGTTCATAATAAGTTTCTAAGCAACAATGGATCGATTTAACGTCCCGAAATCCCATTCCAAGAAGTTTGGGTTTCGGGTAAGTTTTAAACTTTTAGGCTTCGATCCAGGCCTTAAAACAGATGATATAGATGTTAAAACTATATAAGGGTTGATCGTTTACTTACCAGGAATCCGAATATGTAAAAAGATCGACGATCGGAGCACAAACGAGCAAAAACCGAAATCGAGCGCGAAGTGGGTTCGGGTGAGAAATCCAGAGAGAAAAGATGAAAAATTTGAAATTTGTGAAAAGTAATTCTTGAAATCCGGTATTTATATTTTTACCGATTTACACTGTGTTTGGGTCAAAAACACTGTGTTTGGCTCTCCTTTTGGCTCTCTTAACCCGACTTTCACCATTTGGCAAAAACCACCCCTGGACTTGAAGTTTGAGTAAACTTACAAACAGGTCCCTGAACTTGTATTTTCAGAAAATTTTCAAAACAGACCCTGGACTACAAGTTTCACAAGGTTTGCAAAACGAGTCCCTGAACTTTAAGAAACAGAAAGTGGCAAAGTTAGTCCCCGAACTTGTAAGTTCAAGACATGTACTCTACCGCCCCCTGAACTTTCAAGTTCACAAAATGTGACAAGTTCAGCCCTCGACTCCCGAGAAAAGAGACTTACCTAGTGCGTCTCACTGGGTTTAGAGCGAGTCCTGATCTGAAGTAACCAGAAGTCGTTGTGAGGATCCACACCTACAAAATAAAGCACAATATGGTATCCAAGATGTTGTGGATCCGAGAACGTTAGTGAGCACACCAAACAGTAAATACAGGACTTAGTACTCCCCCTCGACTCATGCAATATCTACAGAGTTCCTATGGACTCCCCCTACACACATGCATAAAATATAAGAACTCCCGACTCCCCCTAGACCTCAGGCGGGGAGGTCTAGCATCCCTAATTTGCTTAGGAGGAAAAAGTGACGCTTCTCGTCAAACGGCTTGGTGAACAAATCAGCAAGCTGATAGTCACTCTCAACAAAGTATAGTTCAATATTACCTTTCTCGACGTGATCTTTGATGAAATGATAGCGAATGTCGATATGCTTCGTCCGAGAATGTTGTACCGGATTTGCCGTGATCTGTATTGCACTTTTGGAGTCGCAGTAGATGGGAATTCGATGCATGGTGTATCCAAAGTCAGCTAGTTGGGTTTTCATCCACAGAACTTGCGAGCAGCAGCAGGCGGCGGCTACATATTCTGCCTCCGCGGTGGATAGGGAGACACAATTCTGCTTCCGGGATGACCAACTGACTAACTTGTCCCCGAGAAATTGACAAGCACCAGAAGTGCTTTTCCTGTTTAGCTTACAACCTGCATGGTCTGAGTCTGTATATGCAATTAGTTCAAAACCATAATCCTTTGGGTACCAAAGGCCAAAATCCGGTGTGCCCTTCAGATACCTAAGGATTCTCTTGACTGCAGACAGATGTGAATCACGTGGATCACACTGATAACGAGCGCAGACACCCGTGGAAAAAACGATATCTGGTCTACTGGCCGTGAGATATAAAAGGGAACCAATGATTGCCCGATAGTTTTTCTGGTCAATCGGTTTACCAGAAGTATCTGCAGACAGTTGAAAATTTCTGGGCATTGGTGTGGCCGCAGAGTTTGAACCACCGAAATCAAATCGTTTTAAAAGGTCTTGAACATATTTGGCTTGATTTATGAAAATGCCATCAGGGCGTTGTCGAACTTGAAGTCCTAAAAAGAACGTCAACTCGCCCATCATGCTCATTTTGAATTGGGATTTCATGGTGTTCTCAAACTCTTGGCACATCTCAGGCTTTGTAGACGCAAAGATAATGTCATCCACGTATATCTGAACGATAATTAAATCTTTACCTGACCTCTTGAGAAACAGAGTGGGATCGATAGTACCTTTCTTGTAGCCAACTCCGAGTAAGTAGTCAGTGAGAGTTTCGTACCATGCCCTCGGAGCTTGCTTGAGACCATAAAGCGCCTTGTCCAAAATGTAGACGTGATTCGGGAATCGAGAATCGACGAACCCTTCCGGTTGCTCAACGTACACTTCTTCTTGAAGGACTCCATTCAGGAAGGCACATTTGACGTCCATCTGATAGACTGTCATGTTTTTGTGTGCAGCATACGCAAGGAAGATTCGGATCGCTTCGATTCGGGCTACTGGCGCGTACGTCTCATCATAGTCGATACCCTCTTGTTGGCGATAACCCTTGGCGACCAGGCGAGCTTTGTTCCGGATGATGAGATTATTCTCGTCGGTTTTGTTCCGGAGTATCCACTTGAGGCCGATGATTGTCTTTCCCCATGGTCGTTCTACCAAGCGCCAAACCTTGTTTCTCTCGAATTCGGCCAGCTCATCTTGCATGGCGATCACCCAGTCGGGATCGGTGAGAGCTTGCCAAACATCCGATGGTTCGAAATCGCTCAAGAATCCACCGAATAAGATCAGATTTTCGGTGTGTTTTGCAGATCGAGTGGTTACAGGTTGTGAGGGACTCCCGATGATCTAGGAGGGGGGATGATCTTTTGTCCACCTGCGAGTGTGAGGGTGAGTGACATGAGCCTGTCGGTTGTTGGAGGCGTCGTTCTCATCTTGGACTGCAAGGATCTCTTCTAGGTTCCCACTTGATGAGCCTTCAGCCTGATTGATCCGCGGTGCAGCCTCTAACCGGGGCTCTCTGACTACCTGAGCATATGATCGTTGGGTTGTGCTCGGGGAAGGTAGTGGAGCTTCTTCTGGAATTGGAGTAAGAACAGGGTGCGGAGTCTGTTCTTGATCAGGTGCCGGTGAAGCTGCGGATGAAACTTCAGATGGGGGAGCCGCGGACTCAGGTGTCACGGAGTGAGTTGAAGTGCTGGAGGAGGGCTCCGTGACGAAGGCATCAGATGTCACTGTGGTTGTGGTCGAACCTGTTGGAGCGGGAACTACGATTGGACTCGTTAGAGTGTGCAGATCGTATTCCGCGAGATCTATAAAGTCTAAAGCAGAAAAGTTAGAAGACGGATCTGTGCTCGGTGGTGAAGGGAACAATTCAGGAAAAGATGCAGACACATTACTAGAACTAGCAGTCAGATAGGTTTCAGATTCAGAGAAATCAACGTTTGAACTTTCCAGGATAGTTCGAGTCCGTTTGCTGAAAACCCTGTAAGCCTTAGAGTTATGTGAGTATCCAATGAAGATAGACTCATCAGACTTAGGGTCAAACTTACCCAAATTATCCCGGTCATTAAGAACATAGCATTTACATCCAAAAACTCTAAAGAAGTCAATGTTTGGCTTACGCTGTTCGACCATCTCGTAAGCGGTTTTACCAGTCCGTTTTACGATCAGAGTCCTGTTTTGCGTGTAGCATGCTGTGGAAACGGCTTCAGCCCAAAACTGTTGAGGAACTCCAGAATGAGCCATCATGGATCTTGCTGCTTCGACCAACGTCCGGTTCTTCCTTTCTACGACCCCATTCTGTTGAGGTGTGCGAACTGCCGAGAAGTTGTGAGAGATCCCCACTTCTTCGAGAAAGGATTGCAGCTTTGCGTTGCGGAACTCAGTACCGTTGTCGCTACGTATTTTCCTCACCCGACGACCCAAGAGAACTTGTGTGCGTTTGATGAAGGCTATGATTCGTTCAGCAGCTTCTGATTTGTCTCGAAGAAATTCAAGCCAAGTGAACCTAGAGAATTCGTCTACGAGAACCAGCATATACTTCTTTCTGGCAAGACTTTCTACTCTCATAGGTCCACAAAGATCCATGGGTATCATGTCGAGGGGACTTTGGCAATTCGTATCCATTCTCGGTGGATGAGAGCTTCTGGTCATCTTTCCCTGTTCGCACGCAGGACAAAGAGTGTCCTTGGAAAGGCGAAGCTCAGGTAGTCCCCTGACTAAACCCTTAGAGACCAGCTTGTTCATATCTTTGAAGTTCTGATGACATAGTCTGCGGTGCCATAACCAACTGTCCCCTTTTGATGCTTTTGTGAGCAGACAGATTGCATTCTTCGGTTTAGCTTCAAACAGGGGTGTGTTTGAGGGATTGAACGGAAGACGGTTGTGTAGAGATTGCCATTTCGCCTGGCGGAGAGAATAGCATTGTTGTCTTCATCGTTCACGTCACTTCCGTACTGAAAGGTCTTCACCCAGTATCTGTTATCACAGAACTGGCTGGAGCTAAACATGTTGTACCCCAATCCCTCCACATAACGTACACCCTTGATGATGTACTTTCCATTGGTGATTTTTCCCGACCCTAATATCGGCAACGGCGTTCTATCGGCAGTCTTTATGTATCCCTCAAACTTCTCAACGTAGTCGAAGATGAAGGACCGCTGCCCAGTCATGTGTGTGTGAGCCCCCGAGTCAAAGTACCACACATGACTGATCTGCAAAACAATTAGGCTTGTTTAGGGACCCATTGCCAAATGGGTTCCTTAGGGTCAGAAACAGTTGAGTTGGTTGATGCAGTCTCCTTTTCGGATTTCTCCTTAGGCTTAGGGGACTGCACTGACGAGGAAGGTTTTCCCTTTCCTCTTTTTCTCCCTCTTCTCTTTCGAGATTTGATTTTAGGCACGTCAGCATCAAAAGAATTATAAACACCATAGCGCAGAAAATTGTCAAACATAAAGCACATGTCATTACGCAAAGAGTCAAAAGCATGAGTTAAATGTTGATTACGTTTTACAGACATGTTTGAATTAATTCCTACGCTAGGTGGAGCATAGCCAAGACCCGCACGGTTAGGACTATGCTGCTTAGGGAAAGCTTGAAAAGAGTTGGGTCTTCCTCGGTGATCCTTCCTTGGTGGCTTCACTTCCTGTCCACCATCCTTCTTCCTCCCATCTGCATTACGAGCATGGTGTGAGTTAGATGACGGTTTAATAGGAGAAGAGTTGCCACCCTTTCCAGAAGATGTTTTTGAAAATTTAGGTTTTGTGGAAGAGAAAGGTTGCTTTGGTTTTAACTGAGAGGTCTCACCCACTTCAAAGCTGCTTGAATTAAGGTCAAGACTTTTAATGGGTTTAGCTGAGTTACGAGCATCGTTAGACTTTGAATGCTTTTTCTGGAGTCCTTTGGGTGCGTGAGGCTTAACTGACTTCCCCTTGTCAGTACCAACACATTTTTCACCCTTAGGGTTACTGTTCTCAGAAACAGGAGCTCGTGACTCAACAGACTTTTCAGGTTTTAAAAAAACAGATTTTGGCCCTTTTGGAATAAAGCCTGAAGGATCATCACCTTCATCTTAGAACACCTTCAGATCGTATTCAACATTATGATCATGGATAGTCTTTGGTTCAGCTATCCTGTGGTGTGAGTTGAGGGGTTCATCATCATCTGACAGTAGGGTGTAATAGTCCTCTAGATCCGTAACAGATTTGGTTTGTGAATTAACTATCGGATGGTTGAGGAGTGGAGTAGTCCTATCATTAACTGAGTCTGAAAGGCTTTCAAAGTACATGACTTTTCTTTTCAAAATTGAATTTGACACACGTTGGTTGGTTAAGGCCACACGATAATTGATTTTTTCATCATGATCAAGTTCTCTTGTAATTTCTGAATGAACATTTAGGAGAACATATCGTGCCTTAAGATCCGCAACCTTAAATTGAAAATCAGTAAAGGTTGAGGCTGCGGTCTCACACTCTGAAGACATTCTAATTCTCTCGGCATTTGCCTCGATCAAGTCTTTCTTCAAAGTGTGAACCAAGTTGTCTTTTTCTGAAATAAGCACTTTCAGATTCAGTATCTGATGTTGACATGCGTCCAGATCCATGGCTTTTAGTCTAAGTCCAAACACTTCCTTCTCTAGTTCGACTAGGTCGGGACCCTTAGTTGCGGAATCATCTTCTGGTGGGATAACTAAGGTCTCCTCTGAAAAATCCATCTTCCTAGAGTCATAACTAGTGTTAAGGTCTGAGTAGTTGATGGGAGGCATAGCTACTCTAGGTGTTCTTGCCTTGATGCCTTCCCATGTGGACTTAGTGTTTGTTGGATCACTGGCTGGGACAAATATAGGTTTGTTAGGAGCGGGACTTGAGGTTGGACTACCTGAAGAACTATTGGGCGGACTTGTGGTTCTGGTAATGGTTTCACCATTAATGACTTCCGTATAAGTGACGGTCTGCCTAACAAATTCTTCGGTGACGTGTCCTCCTACAAAGGCAGGTTTGGGTTTGGAGGCGGCCATGTCCTCAAAATTGTATAGATAAGAAGGTGCCTTTTCTAAAACATGGTTTTCAGACAGTCCAAGTCCGGGTCTGGCTTTATAGAAAGGATTTTTATTGGCATGCTGCGTAAGAATGCTCAAGGTCTGTTCAGATTGTCCTCTTTTAAAGTTGTTATCTTCAAGGTCTTGAATTTTGGAAAACAGTCTAGTTCTTTCTTCTGAAAGCAACTGGAATTTTATTTGGAGCTCTCCATGGTCACTGTTAAGTTCCTCATGGGTTTTCTGAAGACAACTGAGTTTGTTGGACAAATTGGACTCTCTGACGCTAGACTCAAGAGTCTCACGGTTGTACACTATGGTCAAGTCCTCAAGAGAGCTTTTGTATATGGCACTGTCGATTCTAAATTTCGTGACGAGAGATCGTTCCGATTGGAGACATCTCTCAAGTTCACAAATTCTAGATTCTAACATTGTTACATCATCAGTTAAGTCAGGAATAGTGGATACCTCAGAAGCGTCGAGGTCTCGATATGTGCTGGGGCCAACAGCTTCAGGTCCTTCAAAGTCTGCCATCAAACACGGACCCCCCACTAGGTGATCTTCCTCGTCTGAGTTTTCTTCCTCACACACCCAGTTTTCCTCATCGACTAGCAGAGCAACTCCCTTCTCTTTCTTCCTCATCAATGCTGCCTTCTTCTCAAAGTATGCAGCATCCTTGTATCTAACAGGGCAGTTGTTCGCATAGTGACCCAGCTTGCCACATTTGAAGCAGGATGTAGTGGCACTAGCGGTCTTTTGAGGAGCTGGGGTAGAAGCACCACTATTCACTGGAGCTGGAGGAGCATTCAACCTTTGATCACCAATTTCAACTGGACCTTGTTGATGTCCTTCTCTCGGAGCTTGCCTAGAAGAACCACCCTGATGGTTCCCTTCTTGGTAGTTTCTGTTACCGTGAGCTGACTGTCCATCATATCCACGGTAGTTCCTCTCCTGTTCTTGTCCATATCCCGGACCACTTTGACCACCTACGAATCTTCCATATCTGCCATCTTCACGCCTTCCATCTTGACCACTTTCGTATCCCTGACGGTTTCCATACCCAGATTCTGGAGCGTATTCTCTAAAGCTCCGTCGATCATCTTGTTGCCCCGGACCTCCTTGATAGTCCAGGTAGGTGTTGTCTCTGTAGCTTCCCCTCGCTTCCCTATACTGGCCTTGATCACCACGGTATCTCCCTGGATGCTGATTCTGATATCTGTCCCCTTGCTGGTATCCTCCTCTTCCTTGATTCCCAAACTGAACTCGTTCCTGCTGATAGTGTCCACCTCGGCCTTGCCCCATCCTTCCTCCACTGGGGTATCCAGATCCCCTAGGTCGGTTGTATCCACGGTTGGAATTCAGCTTCTGTACGCTATTAGTGATGAGGGCAAGAGACTCATTCACATGGAAGAGTTCATCATCAGAGATTGAGATGATTAGCGGATCATCTGGATGTTGATAGCTTGGACCATAGTTCGAGTTGAACTCTTGGTAGTTTGGACCATAGTTCCCGTTGAACTCCTGGTTGTAGTTCTCTTGATAGAGCTGAGGTGGTGAGTGGTTGTACCGCTGAGGAGATGAGTTGTAGTACTGCTGATGCTGGAAGGGAGCTGAGTTTGATCCTGCACATGGCACTGCCGCGAGTGCCAGAGGGTCAACAGTATTCTTGAACTTGCCGCCAGTGATGAATTCCTCATGCTGAACCATCATGCTAAAAAGGTCATGTAGACCCATAATCCCCAGATTTCGGCTCAACTGTAAGTTGATCGCCAGATTTTGCCATGCCGGCGTTAGGTTCTTCAGGAACTCAACATTTACCTCGTATTTTGACTTCTCTACCCCGAGTCTTCGTAGGTCATTCACGAAGGCGTTCAGTCTTTGATAAGACTCGCTGAGGGATTCGGTTTCCCTGGCTTTGAAGCCTTCGTAAGCATTTAGGGCACTTTCCTTTTGACTCTCGAGGGCGGTGTCACCTCCCTGCATCTGCTGCTCTATTTCTAACCAAACGTCTCGTGCGTTTGTCAGACTATCCACTCTCGCGTACATATCATTCGGGAGAGCCATAATCAGAAGGGTCAGTGCGCGCTTGTCAACGAGGTGCCGGGCTCTTTGCTCTGGATTATACATGTCGATGGGCTTTTCGACAGAGTAAGCTGGCAGTTCCGGGCATGCGTCTGTTCGGGGAACTGCAGCAACCGTGACGGTCGGTCGGATTGGGCCCTCACGGATTGACTTCATGAGGTTTTCATCGAGTAAGTCCAAGAAGTGGATCATCCGGCGCTTCCACTGCTGATACTCGCCCATCACCAGGACGGGAGGGCGAGTCTCGGAACCAATCCCTAGGATTTCCTTCGACATCTCTAAAAAGGAATGAGACCTCCTTGAAAGATTCACTTGGCTTGAACACAGAAAAGGTTTTGAAAAAGCTGGTGTTTCGAGCGCCTCGGGACACAGAAAGCTTGGTAAAAGTAAAAGGTTTTGAAAGCAAGCTTAGTGTCGAATTTGAGAAACAAGATTGCAAGAGTTTCGACTCAAAGAGGCGAAATCCGACTTGGAAACAGATGTTTTCCGATTCGGATTTAGCTCAAAACAACAGGGTGCGGAAAACACACTTTTCCGACTCGGAAAATGCAATTTTCCGATTCGGAAAAGTTGGGTGCGGAAAAAGAGATTTTTCAAAAGAGACTTCTCAAGAGCAAGACTCCAAGTCAGAGACTCGTTTTCCGATTCGGAAAATAGAGTTTTCCGATTCGGAAAAGGAGAGTTCTCCGATTCGGAGAATGAGCAGTTTCCGACTCGGAAAATTTGAGCTGATATTTCAGCTCTCGTTTTCCGATGCGGAAAACCTGCACAGAAAGCTCCGAAAAATTTCTTAAAAACGCTTAAAACCTCTTAAAAATCAGTGTTTTGACCCCCAAAATGTAGGAAAATGCTTAGAAAACATTGGGGAATCACTTAACACTTAATTTAAGCCCTTTAAAAACACCTTTTGGATTGAAAATCCAAAAGTTTTGAAAAACTCAAAACAAAAAAACCCTTAGAACTTTTCAAAAAACAAAACAAAAGCCAAGGAATCAACAAGTTTGGCTCTGATACCAATTGTTGTCCCAATAACAATGAAATGAAAGAAGAAATGGATGGAAATCTTAGGATTGAGATTGAAATCAATATGAACTTTGATAATACTTGAAAATGGTGGAAGTTGCCTAATTTGGTAAAATATGATTCAATATGCACAAAACCCTAGAAATCCTTTACCTTATATAGGTAGAAGGAAGTTTAACAAAGTGGCAAAAAAGGCCCCCGAGGTTCTAAACCTCAAACAGGGGCTTAACAAACATAATTGTTTACAAAGGAAGGAAACTAAACTAGAAAGCTGTTTAAAGATAGATGATTCTGACTCTTCTCAACACCTGGGTTCTACAGCGTGGTCCTAGCCATGCGGGTTTAGGCCATGCCCCACCTAGTGTAGGATTTCAATCAAACATGTCTGTAAACAGTAATCGTAACTTGAACAATGTTTTTGATGCTTTTCGTAATGACATGTGTTCTGTGTTTGATAATCTTTTGCGCTATGGTGTGGCTAATTCTCTTAATGCTCATAATTCGAATGTCAGTTCTCGAAAGAGAAAGGGAAGGAAAAGAGAAAAATCTAAATCCTCTTCGTAAGTGAAGTACTCTATGCCTAAGGAGAAATCCAAAAAGGGGACGACACCGACTGTTTCATCTATCTCTAATCCTAAGGAACCCATTTGGCAATGGGTCCCTAAACAAGCTTAATCCGTTTTGCAGGTCAGTCATGTGTGGTACTTTGATTCTGGAGCATATAGACACATGACTTGTCAAAGATCCTTCCTTTTCGACTATGTTGAAAGGTTCGAGGGATATATCAAAACTGCGGACAAGACTCCAAAGCCAATGTTGGGTTACGGGAAAATCACCGATGAAAGATACATCATTAAAGATGTACGGTATGTCGAGGGACTAGGATACAACATGTTTAGCTCAAACCAGTTTTGTGATAATGGCTACTGGGTGAAACAGTTCCTATATGGAAGTGATGTGAACGATGAAGACGGTAATGTTGTTCTCAGTGCACGGAGAAACGGCAATCTGTATTCCACTGTCTTTCGTTAAATCCCTCAGACACACCCTTAGTTTGAAGCACTCTCTCAACCAATGAATGCGATCTGTTTGCTCTCCAAGGCGTCTAAGGAGGAGAGTTGGTTATGGCACCGCAGGCTATGTGATCAGAATTTTAAGGATATGAACAAGTTGGTTTCAAAGCGCCTGGTTATGGGACCACTGGAGACTCGTCTTTCAAAGGATACCTTGTGTCCCGCGTGTGAACAAGGAAAGATGAGAAGAAGCTCGCATCCACCAAAAATGGATACCAACAGCAAAAGTCCACTTGACATGATTCACATGGATCTGTGTGGACCTATCAGAGTTGAGAGCCTAGCCAGAAAGAAGTACATGCTAGTTCTTGTTGATGAGTTCTAAAGGTTCACTTGGCTTGAGTTTCTATGAGCCAAATCTGACGCTGCTGACTGGATAACCACCTTCATCAAGCGGATTCAAATATTGTTGAGTCGCAAGGTGAAGAAGCTACGTAGCGACAACGGAACCGAGTTTCGAAATGAAAAATTGCAATCCTTCCTTGAAGATGTGGGCATCTCTCACAATTTCTCAGCGATACGCACTCCTCAACAAAACGGAGTTATAGAAAGGAAGAACCGAACGTTGGTCGAAGCAGCGAGATCCATGATGGCTCACTTAGGAGTTCCTCAAGCATTCTGGTCTGATGCCGTTTCTACAGCATGCTTCACGCAAAATCGGACTCAGATCGTCAAGCGGACCGGTAAAACCGCTTACGAGATGATCAAACAGCGTACGCCTAACATCGATTACTTTAGAGTTTTTGGATGTAAATGCTATGTTCTTAATGACCGAGATGATTTGGGTAAGCTTGACCCTAAGTCTGATGAGTCTATCTTCATTGGATACTCACATAACTCAAAGACTTATCGGGTATTCAACAAACGCACCCGAACCATCTTGGAAAGCTCAAATGTTGACTTCTCTGAAACTCAAACTTATTATGATGCATGCCCTAGTAATCCAAATGCCTTACTTCCTGAACTGTCCACCGCACCACCGAGCATAGATTCTGCTTCTAACTCTTTTACTTCAGACTTCATAGACCTTGCAGACTACGATCTACCGACTCTCACTAGACCAATCGTAGTTCCTGCCCAAGCTGGTTCAACCACCACTTCTGTGTCATCTGATGCCTTTGTAACAGAGCCATCATCGAGCACTTCAACAAATTCAGTGACACTAGAGTCAGTGGTCTCTCCCCCTGAAACATCTTCAACAGAACCTCCAACTGTTGCTTCACCGGAACCTGTCCGAGAACAGACAACACACCCTGCTCTAGCACCAATTCCTGAAGAAGCTCATCTACCTTCACCGAGCTCTGCTCAAAGAACCTATGCTCAGGTAGTACGGGAGCCCCAGTTGGAAGTTGTTCTTAATGTAGAACCACTGACGAATCTTGAAGAAGGCTCTTCAAGTGGGATCCAGACAGAGGTCTTAGCAGTGCACGACGAGAACGATGCATCAAACAATCAACATACGTATGTCACACTCCCACATACCAGAAAGTGGACTAGAGATCATCCCTCCTCCTAGATCATCGGGAGTCCCTCTCAATCTGTTCAGACCAGATCTTCAAAGAATGTTGACAATCTGATTCTTTTTGGTGGGTTCTTGAGTGATTTTGAACCGTCAGATGTTCAGCAAGCTCTCTCTGATCAAGACTGGGTATGGGCAATTCAAGACGATTTAGCTGAGTTCGAGCGTAACAAGGTGTGGCGTTTGGTGACTAGACCATGGGGAAAATCCATTATTGGCTTGAAGTGGATTTTTCAGAACAAGAAAGATGAAAACGATCTTATTATCCGAAATAAGGCCCAGTTAGTCACCAAAGGGTATTGCCAACAAGGGGGTATCGATTATGACAAGACGTTTGCGCCCGTAGCCAGAATTGAGGCTATTCGGATCTTTCTCGCATATGCCGCGCACAAAAACATGACTGTCTACCAGATGGATGTCAAGTGCGCCTTCTTGAACGGAGTTCTTCAAGAAGAGGTGTATGTCGAACAACCTGAAGGATTCGTGGATCCAAGGTATCCATCTCATGTCTATGTATTGGACAAGGCGCTTTACGGTCTCAAGCAAGCTCCTCGAGCATGGTATGAAACTCTCATTGTGTACTTGATTGGAGCTGGCTACAAGAAAGGTACAATCGACCCCACCTTATTTCTTCGAAAATCAGGTAGTGATTTAATTATAGTACGGATATACGTGGATGACATCATTTTTGCATCTACGAAGCCTGAGTTGTGCAAAGAGTTTGAGAACACCATGAAATCACAGTTTAAAATGAGCATGATGGGCGAGTTGACGTTCTTTATAGGACTTCAAGTTCGACAACGCCCTGACGGTATTTTTATAAACCAATCTAAATACATTCATGATTTACTCAAATGTTTTGATTTCGGTGGTTGAAACTCTGCTGCTACGCCAATGCCCAAGAATTTTCAACTAAATGCTGATTCTTCAGGCAAACCGGTAGATCAGAAGAATTATCGGGCAATCATTGGTTCCTTACTCTATCTCACGGCTAGTAGACCGGACATCGTATTCTCCACGGGTTTCTGTGCTCGTTTTTAGTATGATCCTCGTGAATCGCATTTATCTGCTGTCAAAAGAATCCTTAGGTACCAGAAGGGCACACAGGACTTTGGCCTTTGGTACCCAAAGGATTCTGGTTTTGAACTAATCGCCTACACAGATTCAGATCGTGCAGGTTGTAAGTTGAACAGAAAAAGCACCTCCGGAGCTTATCAGTTCCTCGAGGACAAATTGGTTAGTTGGTCGTCCCGCAAACAGAATTGTGTTTCACTCTCTACGGCGGAGGCAGAATATGTCGCTGTTGCGTGCTGTTATTCACAAGTTCTATGGATGAAAACCCAACTTGCCGACTTTGGATACACCATGCAGAGGACTCCTATCTATTGTGGCTCCAAGAGTGCGATTCAAATCACGGCAAATCCAGTTCAACATTCTCGGACGAAACACATCGACATCCGATATCACTTCATCAAGGATCATGTCGAGAAAGGTAACATTGAACTGTATTTTGTAGAAAGTGACCTTCAGCTTGCTGATCTGTTCACTAAGCCGTTTGATGAGAAATGCCATTTCTTTCTTCTAAACACGTTAGGAATGCTAGACCTACCGCCAGAGGTCTAGGGGGAGCCGGGGATCCATATAATGTATGCATGTGTGTAGGGGGAGTATCTTAGAGAATCTAGGGGGAGTGTCGTGTATTTGTTTGCTTGTTGTGCTAATGTTCTCAGATCCACATCACTTTGGATACCGCCTCTTATTTTGTTCTTATAGGTGTGGAAAATCACTACGACATCTGATTACCTCTGATCAGAACTCGCGCAAAATCCAATCCCGGAGTTACATAGTTAATACCCGAAGAAAAATATCCAGGTTTGTCGATTTGTAAGGGTTCGCGGACTGAACTTGTCAACTTTTTGTGAACTTGAAAGTTTAGGGGGTGGTAGTGACAAGTTTTTGAACTTACAAGTTCAGGGACTAAGTCTGCCATTTTCTGAAACATAAGTTCAAGGGCTGTTTTTGAAAATTTTAAAACTAACAAGTTTAGGGACTCGTTTTGCACAAGTTGTGAAACTTGTAGTCCAGGGGCCAGTTTTGCCATTTGGTGAAACTCGGGTTAAGAGAGCCAACAAGAGAGAGCCAAACAGTATTTTCTTATCCAAACACAGTGTAATTTTTGGAAATTATATAAAGTGAATTTCAGTTTTAACTATTCACTTTTCCAAAAAAATCTTCAAATTTCCCTCTCTCGAGCTCCCATAACCGTTGATCTCAACCGCTCGCGTTTTTGCTCCTATTTCAATTCTGATCACTTCATCAAATTCACGATAAGATTTCGAGCAACCCTTACGTAATCATTTCGTCTATTTCAGTCATCTTTAAGGCCAAATCGAAGCCTAAAAGTTTTGCATAAACCCGAAACCCAAACTCTTTGGAAAGGGTTTTCGGGACGTTCGATCAGTCTAAAGGTGTTTTTGAACTCATTTTTAGCTTCTATGCATCGTTTAGAACAAGTTTGGTGGGTCGGATCGTCGTTTTTGAGCGGTTTTTGGTCGAGAAACCGAACAGTTTCGGTTTCCCGAACAGTAAACTTGAATGTTCTTGAGGTTTCCCGACTCGGGGACGATGACCTCATTCAAGTATCCCGACTCGGGAAACATGAAAAGCCAACTCGGGTTTTCGAGTTTCCTGACATGGATTTTTGGCAAGGAATTTTTCAACTTTCACGTTTTCCGACTCGGGAAACATGAAAACCCGACTCGGGTTTTCGAGTTTCCCGACTTGTACTTGATGCCAAGATATTTTGAATTTTTTTATTTTATTTACCAAGTGTTATTTTCTTTTCCGACTCGGGGAACCCTGTTTCCCGACTCGGGTTTCCATGAGAAACTTATCATCTCAATTTTTGGCTATCTCCTTTCCCGACTCGGGAAACTTGAATAACCCGACTCGGGTATTCGAGTTTCTCGACTCGTGTTCGTTCAAGGGGCTTTTCAAGTGTGAATCAAGCCAACTCGGGAAACACCTTTTCCCGAATCGGGTTTTCACCTTTCCCGACTCGGGAAATGTCAAAACCCGACTTGGGTTTTGGTGCTCCCCAAGTTGAGTTTTTCAACACTTAGCATTTTTTTGTGTGGCTCTAACTTCTACACTTGTTTTGTTTGGTCAGAAATGGCTCGACAACAGAACAACCCTCCATTGCCGATCGACAATGCTGTCGATCGTGCACTGATCTCGCAGGCTGCCCTACGTCCCATTACTCAGAACAACGAGTATGTGGATCTGAACAACATCCAGGTGCAAGACGAGGTGATCATCGAAATTCTCAAGGTGCACCCGGTTGCCTATGCAATGCAAGCCGTGGTGAACGTGCCGATGATTTACGTGCAGCAGTTCTGGGCTTCCTCCCACCTCGAAACCCGAAACGACGTCCTGACTCTGCTAGGACGCGTTGACCAGACGGAGCTCGCCGTCACCTTAGAGGACTTCCGACGTATCCTCCACCTACCTGCTGAGACTGCCGAAGCTCCTTTCGACCCACTGGTCTCTAGATTAGAGCTCTTCAGCGAGATAATCGCTCTAGGAGTCCTTCCGGCCAAGAACCAACGCCTCAACGGGATCTCTCACGTGTCCTAGAGCATGCTGCCACCACTATGGTTCACACTGTTGAACCTGATGAACAGGTGGCTTTCCTCCAAGACTCGTGGAGTGGATAAGGCGTCGACCCAACTATGACACGTGATTCACTCCATTGCCTACGGACGACGGATCGATGTCGCTTCGAAACTATGGCAAGACGTCACTCGGGACGTCAACACTGCTCGGAACCAACACTTATCCATACCTTGGATGAGATTGTTGGGAACCGTAGGCACTAACGGTGCGCAGCGGATAACAAAACGATTCCCAAACCCGGATCCATCTTAAACCCTAACAGACACAATCAAAGCGGGTTTAGCAATTTTACCTTTTGCGAGTAGACTTCCGGAAAGCTGGCAGGGGTTACACCGCTACTGGCACCACGCGAGAGGGTTGCTAGACCACCACCAAGGATTACTCCGAAAAACGAACGCGCCCTCTTCTTGGGACTGGCGCCGGTTTTAGTGAGAGAGAGAGAGAGAGTTTTTCTGGGTTTGTAGAATTGAATGACTGATGATCAACTGACAAACCCTTTAACCCTATATTTATATGGATAAGGCTAGAATTTTATTCCATATAAAATTCTTTGGTAATTATCTCTAAATATAATCCCCATAAATAACTAATTAATTCATGTAATTAATTAGTTATAAATAAATTGTTTAACTAACTATTTATATATTAACTCTCTCATTAAATAATTAATAATCAATTAATTATTTCTCATGTAATCCAAACGTTCTCATTTTGGCGTGCAGCGGTGTGACCTACTAGTGTCCTATAACATTGGATAACGGTAACCCTGTTACTTTCTCAAAGGTTTCAGATTTATGTCTCATCAAGTAGACATAACCATACCTACTGAAGTCGTCAGTAAAGGTAATGAAGTACCGGTATCCTCCTCTTGCCACATGACTGAAAGGTCCACACACATCTGTGTGGATTATTTCAAGCAAGTCAGTAGCCCTTTCATTTTCATTGTTGAAAGGTTGCTTTGTCATTTTGCCAGATAAACAAGACTCGCAGTTATCAAAAGGTTTATAATCGAAATTACCAAGAAAGCCTCCTTTTAGGAGTAGTTCAATGCGTTTCTTGTTTATGTGGCCCAAACGACAATGCCAGAGGTAAGTCTGATCCTCAATATCCTTGGATCGTTTACTTTTATGATAGATTTCACTACTGTTGTCTTGTAGATTTACAGTGTAT
Organism: Centaurea solstitialis; assembly: GCA_030169165.1. Classification (NCBI taxonomy): domain Eukaryota; kingdom Viridiplantae; phylum Streptophyta; class Magnoliopsida; order Asterales; family Asteraceae; genus Centaurea; species Centaurea solstitialis. The sequence goes on along the minus strand of CM058044.1, from coordinate 17,743,301 downwards.
AGACCATTCAATGGGTGTAGCTTTAAAATAGAAAATATTATCTTTAAAGACTGAAATCATTTTATAATCATATTTATAATAAAAACCTTGGTCTACTAATAAATCAAAAGACAAAACATTCTTAATCATATTTGGAATATAATAACAATTATCCAGTTCCAAAACTAGACCCGAGGGTAAACTAAGACTATAAGATCCTACAGCTTCAGCTATCAGCGGTGTGCCTTCGCCAACTCGTAGGTTCGAACGGTCCTTCCTCAGAGTCTTTCTTCTAGTGAATCCCTGTAAATGATTACAAATGTGGTTACCACTGCCTGTATCAATTACCCATGATTCATAAGAAGTGATTAAGCAATCTATCATAAAGATACCTGGAGCATCGGGTAAACCGATCTCTATCTGGTCGATATTCATCGAGTGCTCGCAAATATCCTCGCTGCCGCACTCTGGGCAACTCAGATCTCCCAGCTCATCAATTATATCAGTGTCCATGAGATTTGCAGGTTCGGGTGCTGGCTCTAGACTGGCCAGGATATCTTCATGAACTTTATCCACGTCGTTCTTTGGTTCCTTCATGTAGGCACTAGCTGTGTCCTGAACTTCCTTTGTGAGGGAGAACCACATGAGATACACTAACTCTTCCTGAGTCATCTTGTACCCCAGACGTGATAAACATTTAAAAAGCCTTCTTATTTCTACAAGATGGTTTTTAACTGACTGACCCTTTTGCAGCTTCAGGGAGAGAATCTCTTGCATGATCAAAAGCTTGCCCGTATGCTTGTAGAAACCTAACTGGTTCTCCACGTTTCTCACAACCTCGTGACAGAATTTCACTCTTAAATCTCCCGTGAACTCGGGTGACATAGAGAAAACTAGAATGGACATTACATCCGATTCATCTGCCATGAATCTGAAATACTCAGCAAATTCCTCTTCAGGGGCATTGCTTTTAGGTCGTGACATGGGCTTATTGATCACATAAAGCTTACCCTGGGCACTCAAAACATTCTGTAAGTGTAACTTCCAAACTGGAAAGTTCTGGCCCGTAAGCTTCCACTTGCCCGTAATAAGGCGAAGTGATTCCTCAGGTGAATAAAACGGAATGCTAATTGGAGACATCTACAGAAGAATATAAATTCCAATTTAATTTATAATTATGTAATTCTAATAAATTATTACCCTTAAAATAAATTTATTAGACTAGAATCCATATTTCACATGTGTCGGCAAGCATGTGATCATGTCAAACCGACTCATGCGATCTATGGTAGGTAAAACTATACCAATCGTATTCTAACTCGAAAATACGACTTCTAGATCGTCGGGATATCGGATATTTATAGTCCGTGCATATTTAGTCCCTCTAGTGCATTTTGGCCTGGTACCACCCAGTGAATAAATAATTACCAAAATAGATTGCACCACCCGGGACCTGGACAAACTCTGGCCGGTACCACCCGGAGATAATTCGCAGAGTTTTATCACCCTCCAGTTTCGGTTTGAACACGGGCGTTCATAGTGTGTGCACTTACAACACCCTATGTACCTTACACCAGAGGTGCCCCCAAAGTGGGTTGCACTTACTAATCTATGATTTGAACAAGGGTCATAAATGCCAGTTTTCAAAAACTTTGGATCCAAATACAAACTGTATTTGTTTCCAATTTTACCCCCTTTAAAAAAATATTTAATTTTAAAAGGCAAATGCTTATATTTAAAAAATTACGTAACTTAAGCAACCACACAATATAACTGATAAATATAAACAACCACGCAGATTAAGCAATTGTAAACAACTACGCAGTTTAAATAACACGTCATAGTCTAAAACCCTTAACTATTGTCGTTTTGTGAGCCAATACAAAACGACGGTCCAATTCCTAAAGGACAAAAACTTCTCGGTGCTCCCACTGGCTCCAAGCTCCATGATCGTCTCCTTGACTTCGTCTTCAAGTTTCAACATTACAATATAATCGGGTTGTAAATGGCACGCAGGCCTCCCGCAATAAATAATAAATAAAATATAAAAACGCAACCATGGGTCTAAGGGTTTGACTATGACAACAAAATCTTGACTAGATTTTACAGAATTAATTAAACGATTAAATCTAATTTAATTAAATCAAATAATTAATTTCAAAATTAACCCCTAGGGTTCCGAACCTTATCTGGTTTAGGATAAACCCTTATCAGTTATCGATTAATCGAACCGATCTTGATCCGAAAAACAACCACGTTACTATCGATCCAACCAACGATGGTAGTGACTTGGTGCCACCACCACCGCCGTGGTTCAACACCACCACCAATCACCGCCGGCAACAGCAGCGGTTTAACACCACCGCTGCTGCCGTGGTCGCGCAACAAGTGAACCAGCCACCACCACACGCTGTGGTGTGGCCGGCGCTCAATCATCGCCGATCACCGTTCGAAAAAACACGATGACGGCAGCCGCAATTGCTATCACCGCCACCGCTTCCAGCGTTTGTTCAATCGATCGCCACTACTGTTGTGGCTTTCGATTTCGATCACGATCACCACCACCATCATCGGTCCGATTGTTATCGCCATCACCGGCGACGATTTTGATGGAATCAACCATCGCTATCACCACCGGCTTGGATTTCGACGGCAGCCGCGGCTTGCGCCACCACCACCGTTGCTTCCGGCGACAACAAACAACCACGCCGCCACCATCACGACAGCAACGGCTTTTCGCCACCACCGCCATGATGTGCGGCCTCAATTAAAACGCACTGCCATCACCACCGCCGGTAAATCGGCCTAGTGGTTGAACCAATTACCACCGTCACCACAAACGGTGGTGCGGTGGTCGGCTTTCCGCCGTATCCCCGTCGCCACCACACGACTGTGTGGTGGTCTTCGAACATAACAGCCGCCGCTACCACCATTCGGTGGTACGGTGGGCTTTGGGACTGGTAGCCGGCGGCCACCACCAACTGTGGTGAGCCGTCGGTGGCGTTGTGGTGGCGTGGTGGTTGGTTCGGTCGGCTAACTGCCGCCGTTCCACCATCGGTTTTCGATTTGTTTAGGTTTTTAGAAAAATTCAATTTTTAACAAAACAAATTTTTAAACCTAATCATCAATCAATTAAACCTGATCTGTAGGTTTAAGAAGTGGCTCTGATACCACTGTTGGGAACCGTAGGCACTAACGGTGCGCAGCGGATAACAAAACGATTCCCAAACCCGGACCCATCTTAAACCCTAACAGACACAATCAAAGCGGGTTTAGCAATTTTACCTTTTGCGAGTAGACTTCCGGAAAGCTGGCAGGGGTTACACCGCTACTGGCACCACGCGAGAGGGTTGCTAGACCACCACCAAGGATTACTCCGAAAAACGAACGCGCCCTCTTCTTGGGACTGGCGCCGGTTTTAGTGAGAGAGAGAGAGTTTTTCTGGGTTTGTAGAATTGAATGACTGATGATCAACTGACAAACCCTTTAACCCTATATTTATATGGATAAGGCTAGAATTTTATTCCATATAAAATTCTTTGGTAATTATCTCTAAATATAATTCCCATAAATAACTAATTAATTCATCTAATTAATTAGTTATAAATAAATAGTTTAACTAACTATTTATATATTAACTCTCTCATTAAATAATTAATAATCAATTAATTATTTCTCATGTAATCCAAACGTTGTCATTTTGGCGTGCAGCGGTGTGACCTACTAGTGTCCTATAACATTGGATACGGTAACCCTGTTACTGTCTCGCACATAATCCTAACAGAGATTCTTCAGTCTGATGATCCGCGATCATATGGATCGCCATCCCGAAGTTCGTCGAAGTTCGGGCCACCCACGGTTCCAAAGCAAGCAGATCTCCAGGACGAACAAGCGGACCCTCAAATCGGGTCAAGTGGAGATGCCAGTACCTGAGAGAGTTCTAGACATGGCGGATCAGTCGGCGGCTAGTATAGGTCTATATAGGGTATCCATAGGCCTAGAAGTCGCATCTATGGACTCCTCAGAACCGGGGAGCCCTACCCAGGGTGCGTGACTCGTCCCAACTGAGCGTCGTGCCTCAGGCACGGCGTGCCCGAGCTCCACGGGGGGAGAGCATCCGGTTCCGGGGTGATGAGTGTGGACGTGAGGGGAGAAGCGGGTAGAATAGTTGGTACTTCCGACACACCGCACTGGTCTAGGAACGAAGCTGACGCACTCTCTCAACGGATGACTGAACCCAGAGCTCACCGCGCCCGTACCCGCACTTATACTGACGAGCAAGTCGCTCTCTTATCTGATCCTGAGCGCATGATCGGTGCCAGGATCAAACAGTACACCGGGGTCCTTCATCCATCTCCTTCTTCCCCCATTTCCGAAGAACCCCAAGTATCATTGCCACCACAACAATCAGAGACAACCGGTGAGGATGTGGAAGCTTCCCCACAAGAACAAGCACACATTCATTCACCGCCTCATGCGGCCACGGCACCTCGCCAACCTGGCGATCCATCAGGCGAACCTTCCGGCGACGACTCCAACGGTGGCCACTCATCCGAGCATACACCTTCCAACTGTCGTGATGTCGACGACGAGGCCACCGAGTCCAAGCAAGTGGACTACGGCTCCGATAAGGAATTCACGGAGTCCGTGCAGGTTAAAGGCGGAAAGGCCCAGCCAGAAGATGACGATAAGGCAACGTCATCATTTAATGACGACTTTTCAGACGACCTCAACCTAGGAGGTGACTTGGCATCCGATGACCGAACCATCGGTCGCGAGGAAGAAGGTGAAGAAGTTGAGACTGGTTTGGAGAGACAAGGTGGTGAAGGCCGTGAAGGCGAAGGTGAGAACTTAGAAAAAGAGGCCGAAGACGAAGAGGTCCACCTAGACGAAGAGTGGTTACAAATCCAAGAACAGGTCAGAGAAGAAGAGACCACTAGGAGTCTAGAAACGGCCGTCCTCCCTAGCCCGAGTCAAACCCCCACAGAGGCAACCCTCATATCGACCAGTCAGCCTATGCTGGCGGGTCAAGTCGTTGGCAGCCAACCAGCGCATTTGCACACCTAAACCAGCCACTCGACCATCTCTCAACAGATGGTCGTTTGAACTTCTCACGGGGATGTAGCACAACTTCCATTGACCACTCACTCGGAGTCGGTCAATGTTGAGATAAGAGAGGAGGTGCCCCACCTCTCACCGTCTTTCAGAGCACCTCGAGTCTTAGAGCCACTTACCAGGATCTTTGGTATCCCTTCATTTCCTAGGACACAATCGGGGGAATCACAAGCAGAGATCCTACGAGACTCTGCCAGAACGGACGTAGTCGGTGTGTCAACAGACGCCCTTCGAGGATCGTTCGGAAGCCATACCATGGTCAACATCATACCAGCCATGAGCGCAGGCCGAGAAAGTTCCTCTATAGGTCTTTTCTCGTCAATTGGAGTACGAGTTGCACCGGGAGCAACACTTTTGGGACGAGGTCCGACAGATTCGGGCGAAATCCTTAAAGACGCCGATGCAACATCATCGGGACCGGGTCCGATGGATTCGGACGACATCCTTAAAGTCGTCCACTCACAACTACAACGGTTAGAGGAGGCAGATGTTGCTAGAGAGAGACGGGTCGAGGCGCTTGAAAAAGCCTTGGCCGAAGCCAACCAAAGACGACAAGCCGATCTAGAGGCATCCCGGAAACTGAATGAAGATCGGGATCGGGAGCTTTAGGGATCAAACGCCAATTCAAAGGCAAACACGTGGAAACCGCTCCACCAACCGAAGCTCCGATCGCGCGACATTCCGAGGATGTCCTCCGCCTCCCTCCTCCGAGATCGAGTGAGTTGCCCGAGATCCCTGGCTACGTTACCGAAGAAGAACACCAACACGTGATTGCCGGGTACACCCTCCAGGTGGACGGCCTAACCGAGAAGGTGAACAGACGAGAAGCCGAGATAGCTGCCAGGGACGAGCAGCTCGAGATCGCCTACCGCCGCATCCGGGAACTAGAGGCTTTGTGCAGGTCTCAGGCTCAGCCTTCCAAACGAAGGCATGATGACCCTGATGAGTCAGTACTAGGTCCTCATAAGGGGGAGATACAAGCTACCAAAAGGCTTCGTATCGACCTTGCCTCAGCCTCAGGTTCCGGAACATCTTCTGCACCAGCCTGAGCATCGGGAACCGCTCCGCCCAGAACCGCTCCACTTTATGAGGATTCTGATGACGAGCCACTGGACGTCAAGCAGTTCCATTATGAGTCGATACCGTTGGACGAGGTAATCCAATTCCTTCACGAGAAGCCCACCGCTGAAGTTGACATCATCACCCCAGAGTCGGCACCGACAGATCCTTCTGAGCTACATATTCCAGAAGAAGCTAGAAGGATACTTCGTTCGCTTGCCCAGAGCCTTCGTTTCCACAAGAAGGGGGATGATATCGTCAGCAACAGCGAGTATAACCGATTCCTCTCAACGGTTGACTTTCCTGCATCAGACGTGCCTCCCACAATCATTACTACTGTTCCAGAATCTCCGACTCCGACCATGATCCAGCTCAACTGGAACCACTCAGTGAACTTTTGGCCATTCCTGGAAGAGTCCTTCTCGAGGATCTTCCAGCAAGAGAAGCTTCACACTTGGTCTCGGAAGGTGTTCTTCGGAATCTCCCAACTGAAGAAGCTTCGGCGCAGAATAGCCTTCGTCCACCAGTGGGTCTGCAACTGGGTGAAGCACGGAAGAACTCGACTAAGGCGTTGATTCGTGAAAGTGACTGCGGTACGACCCTACAGACACGGGTACCAGTTATTTCTCGAGTTTGACGTCCTTATGTATGGAACAGACAGACCCGCCGGAGAACTTCAAGAGTGGACTTTCACGGAAGCAGACCTCGACAGAATTCATCTTGAAGACCTTCTTGCGTTAATCAAATATCTGCAAGGTCCAATCCTCCGCACCGAGTACTTCCCCGATGGCATAGAAGTGTTAAAGAAGTATGTCCGTCACGCAATTACTTTGGCGCGTGTGACGGACTACCAGATGGCCATCGAGAGCCGTCAACCGAAGGTAAATCTGCTTCGACCGAATCTGCAAGCACCAGCTATCGGATCCTACAGCCTCTACCTCCCGACAAAGATTCCAGAACACGATGTCGTCTACCTTACATAGAAGAAAAAAGAGCGGAAGTTCATGCGCTTCGGGGAACTCGCTCAGTTTTGTGATGGCACCCTTCTGTATGTCTACAACGGGCTTCGGAGCAGGTTGTTGACTGATCAGATTCCGACGATAAAGCACAACGATGGGAAGGCGAAGGTACTTGAGGCAATGAACCTGATCGAGGAGAAGCTCAAAGAGAGGCTGATGTTCGAAGAGTTGAAGCTGCATTGAAGCTGCGATCGAGAATCATCGGAGAATGGGAAGAGTACATTTAGTTATCCAAGTGGGAGCCGGCTCTGAAGCTACCACCACCCTTCTGACTTCTTCCCAAAGGGGGAGATTGTTAGACCCTCCTTATGGTTGTGAAGAAGTCAAGGGCCTATCCATTAGTTTTATGTTAAGTAGCTTTCATTTCAGTTAGTTCAGTTATGTTTTGTTGCCCTTTTGAGGAGTCTTAAACTCCAAGGGCCTTTTTGTAATTTCCTCATTCCTATAACCTTATAAATAGGAAATGAGGGTTTAGGGTTTTAGTAATGCTACTTTTGGAATTCATCATCTTTATGCAATACACTTAGATATTCAAGCATTCCATTGTTACACCTTTGATTGATTTTAATCTATTAACAATGTTTTCTATTCCATCTTGATTCTCTTGGGTTTTTGGACAAACAGAATCAGTTAAGAATAGTTAATATGTGATTTACGTAGGTTCAAAGATTAATGTATAGTTCATATTTAAATCAATTAAAAATAGTTAATAATGAATTACGCAGGTTCATATGTTAACTTATATATGCATTACACAGGTTCATGCATGAACATATAGTTTATATATGAATTAGTTAAAAATTGTTAATATGTAAATTACACAGGTTCATATATGAACATATATATGGATTACACAAGTTCATGTATAAATGTATAGTACATATATGAATTAGTTAAAATTAGTTAATATATGTATTATACAGGTTTATATATGAGCCGTTTCCGAGCTATTTGTAACAATTATGAAATTACCCCTCTATTTTTGACATAGCTGTGAATTCTGTCTAGTCAAAACCGCAATCTTTGGCTGATCAAATTTGATCTTCGCTGTATGAAAGGCTTGGATCACTTATCACTTTACATTTTTTTAGAACTTCTCATTTTAACCTATGGCTTTATTTATATACAGATATATAGAGCGATTATCAAATGAGAACGATATCTATTTAAAATTACACGAGAACCAACCTGATTTTGAGAAAAGGCCAGTGGGCAAGTTTGGCAGCGACTTAAGTCACGAGCAAAGTCGCACGTAAAACATATATGATTTTGTACATGAATCATAAATGATTAGTTCACATGTTATTTTAAATGGATGCCATTCTCGTTTTAACCTGACTCGACACACATACACACACACACACACACACATATATATATATATATATAGAGGGAGATTCAAACGAGAAACATATCAATTTAAGAAAACGTGAGAAACAACATTCATCTGGTCAACAAAGGCGGCTTTGACCGATCCCCCCTTTATTAATCTCTACCCTCCCATGAATCGCGTCAATCCTCCGTGATCATGTCCACTGTAACCGTCATATGAGTGGCTGAGATTGCTCCTCACATTCTGTTAAATTGACATGCTTCTCGTTTGAACCTTCCCCTATATATATATATATATATATATTATATATATGGAAATGTTCCAATGAGAAGTGCTAAAAAGTATAAAGTGGAGAAGCTATCTCTAGCCATTCATCCAATCAAAAGTTACAACTTTGACCGCGAAGTATTGGATAATTTTCTTGCATAAGCTGAGGAAGATGGAAGGGTAGTTTCATAACTTTTACAAATAGACGACAAACAAGTTCATATATGAATTTCGTGATTGATATATGAATTACACAGGTTCATGTAAGAACATCTAATATACGAATCATTTAAAGATAGTTAATATGTGAATTACACAAGTTCATGGACGAACGTATAGTTCATATATAAATGAGTTAAAATAAATAATAACTGAATTACATAGGTTCATGTATGAACGTATAATTTATATATGAATCAGTCAAAAATAGTTAATATGTGAATAACACAGGTTCATATATGAACGTATATATGGATTACACAGGTTCATATATGAACGTTTAGTTCATATATAAATCGGTTAAAAATAGTTAATATGTGAATTATATAGGTTCCTATATGAATGTTTAGTTCGTACATAAGTTACATTAGTTGATATATGAACCCATGTTCGGCCTAATTGTAAAAAGTTATGGAATTCCCCTCTGTTTTTGGCATATAAGTGAATTTTGACCTGTCAAAGCCGTGTCAGAGAGGAAAATGAATCGGTTCATTTGTAACTGATTTGATTACGAGGGAAACCGTAAAAGCAACAAGGTTGGGTAACTTCCTCAACCATCATGTGTGTATGCATCAAGTGTTAGAGGTGTGTCTTACATCATCGGTATGTATCAACCATCTATGGAAGGATGCGAAATTCATTCGACGGGTGTCAACCATCGAATGGATGGTTTAACTTTTAGAAACCTTATAAAACATAGATGGCTTTCGATACTCTCACTTTATACGTTTACAAGCTTTTAAGAGAGAAGAGTCAGGTACAATTTTTGCATAAACTTGCAAAAATCGTTACCAGAACCTTGATCGAGGTTAGAGCTTATTTAAGGTACAATTTTTGCCTCTTTATAAGCATAAGAAATCAATAGCACATAAATCTAGGAAGAAATAGGACACATATTTGTTTTTTCTTGCTAAGCTTAATATTGCAGATTGTAGAGAGATGTTAGATCACTATAACTCCATTGCAGATTGTGAGGATGTTGATGCCTTAGAGAATCACCTAGGATACTTGAGAGTATTCAATTATGTTCCCCAATATTACTTAGAACAGAGGAATCCCTTGAGGGGCTTTGTTGATCCAGCTCTCCTAAGATTGATGAAATAATGATGGCCCTGATCCTACTTAGCGTAGATACTTTATTTCAAGTAAAGCTTGAGGAATTATCACTGAGAATGTTCTTTGATAATCCTTCTATTTTTAAGCTACGTTTTGTAATTGATGATTTACCATCAGGGACTCATTGAGCCTGTTCAATGTCCCTGATAGGAGATCAAGAAATGAAGTACCAATCTCTAAGACAAAGAAGTCAAGAAACAAGAACTATCAGCGATGTCAAAGAGGTAGTTGATGATAGAGTCAAAACCGTTCGTGATCTAAAGACGAATTCAATGATAGTTGTCTGACTGCACCTGCCTGACGATCTGAAAGAAGCATAGCTCAGCGACCACTGATGTCTCAAAATACCAGTGACCTCTAGCCGATGATCAGGGGCGGGCTCTTGAAGATTTCCTCATTTGTCTTATTACCTTAAGTGCATTAAAAAAAAAGACAAACCATGTCTAAAGACATGAAGACATGTCTTATCCATACCAAGGGTGAAACTATGTCTTAGTCTCATCAGAGATTCAATTGGCTCCCCATTAAATCTCTTCCTGAACACTAGGAGACATATACCACATGTCTCACCATGTCTAAAGACATGAAGACTCTCACCTTGGGTGAACTTTATGGTATTTCGCTTAAATGAGAACAGAGTAAACAGTTGAAGAAGAATCTCATAAGAGATACAAAAGACTCTCTCAGTCCATTCCTCCACTCCTAAGTCTTCAATGACCATCATTAAGTTGGACCCCTCTGACTCCGAAGGTCACTCTGGCGGTGACTCTGAAATAAATGAGACACTAGCTCTTTGGACTAACTCCTCTTGAAGGTTTGCTCAAAAAAGCAGCTTTCAAAAGCGAAAACCTCTTGTTATTACTAACAAGACAAAATCAACTCCTATCGATAAGACTACTTCTATCTACTATAATTGTTAGGGCAAATGACACTTTTCTAGCGACTGCAGGTACAAGAAGAATCAGCTTGCTCCATTTACCACTACTTCATCCTCTTCCTCTAGAGATGCAAAATACAAAATGTTGAAGGACAAGTATCGAAAGATCAAGTCTCAGTGTAAAGGTAGAGGTTGTGTGTCCCAAAATCAGTGTAAAAGATGCGATTTTACTCTATAGAATATTTGATGATGAAAATGTAAAGCTTGATGGAGAAGATGGTGATGAAATCAAGAACAGCCAAAGAGAATATTTGCTGAATAATATGTGGCTGTAATAATTCCAATGATCTCACCTACAACCCTAAAAAGGAATGGAACCTTCCTTTTATAGGGATTACAACTAATAGTTATAACCTACCCACTTGGGGTTTAAGGAAACTAATCAAGTAGCATCGAACTATTACAAGCTAATACGAACAAAGCAAATTAACATAAATGCCCCCTGACTTCTAGACAACATCCATTTAGGGTCTAACAATCTCTCCCTTTGGATAGAAGTCAGAACGAAGGAGGGGTGCTCAGTAACGGATCCTACTTCGACAGATGCTCATACTCATTCCATGTAGTAACAGTCTTCTTTTGCAACTTTAGCGCCATCTCAACTCTTCGGTAGCTCAACCTCTCTTTCATCTTCTCCTTAATATTGTCAATAGCCTCTTAGATCTATCCCTCACCCACTTTCCACGTGTTCTTCGGTATGTTTCTAGTCTCTAGACGGTAATGAAGTCCGTTCAAAACAAAAAGAAGTGTACCATCACAAAAACTAGGAAGCTCACTCATACGCATGAATCGATGTTTTCCTTTCCGGTTCTGATAAATAACACCAAACCGTGGAGTGTTGATCGGGTAGTAGAGGTGGTACTTATGGATGTCTTTGAGTGTGAGGTATGGAGGCATCAAGTTCACCTTCAGAATCTTGTTCTAGATGGACATCTGGTAGTCAGTGATGTGTGCATAGTTGATGGTGTGGTATATGTACCTCTTCAAGGCCTCGAGCCCGTTGATGTAGGATTGTGGACGATTGATAACTCCAAAATTATACATATTTTGGTAGTTTCGGTTTGCATTGTTTTACCCCCATTTTAGCCCATTTCGTAGATGTTTTACTCACGAAAGCTACTGAATCTGAGTTTTGTAGGATTTGGAGGCCACTGAACGGAAAAGTACAAAAAGTTGTGAAAAAGTCTGAAAAAAGTGCAAACTGGATCCAGAGACATTTCACGATTGTGAAGTTTATATTTTCGTGCCGCGAGATGGATAGTTTCTAGAATATTCTTGCTTTTGGCCCGTTTCGCGTTGGAGTTCAGAAGTTTAGCGCCGCGAAGTAAGTGAAGACCCTCTATGGAAGGTTCCAGAATGAGCAGAAAAGGAAAGATAGGGCCTCGTAATTGTTTCGCGCCGCGAAAGAGCAGCCTCGCGATCGCGAAGTGAGCCGAACACAACTTTATAAATACAGGCTTCCTCTCATTAAGTCAGATCGTCCAGAAATCAATTGTCTAATATTCTTTTAGAGTCAGTAGCAGTCAATAGTGAGGAAGAGAGAGTTTTATGAGCTTTGAGCGTGAGTGGATTCTTACCCTGAGTTGTTTATCCGGTGTTCGATCATCTCTTGTTTCACGGTCGGTATAAAGTCTCTTTTTTTAGTTTATTTGCTGTTTTAAGTTATGTCTAGTGAGTAGTTTCTTTTTACTACTTATTGTGGTTTTGATGAACCTTGTTGGATGATGTTCTGGTTTTAATTGATAATTAGTTTGGTTTGGTTTATTGAATGTTTGTCTTTGATTCCGAAGTTAATGCTTAAACTGTGGCTATCTGAACTTGTTGGTTGGGTGTATCTATTTTTCTGACAACCAGATAGGTAGACTCCATCAGGTTAATCAACCTCCCTTACCAACAAGTAACCTGATGGAGTCTACCTATCTGATTGTAGACTAAACAGTAGGGTCCCACGACTTAGCATTAATTAGGGTGACTTTTGCTAGACTGCTTGACAACTAGTCCCTGTAATTGGGCCGGGAGACCAACCTGGTTTATAATCTCAGATAAAACATGCTAGGGTGCTTTTAGCTTAAATTCTTACAATAACCAACTAAACTAGACTTTTGGAATAATTAACTCATCCATAAGGGGAATCTATATAAACCATAATAATTACTATCTTGTTTTATATTTGTTTAAAGCTTTCTTATTTTGAGTCTTAGTTAAAGTTTCAGTCTTTTTAAGCGTTTTAAAATTGTTTTCATAAAAATCCCCCTTTGAGATTAATTAAACTTTTATTAGATTTATTTTGAATAACTTGACCGTTCCCAGTGGTAAGAACGATACCGGGACTTTCCTAAACTATATTGCTTGCGATCAGGTACGCTTGCCTGTGAGTGTGGTGATAGTGGTTAGGTGATTTTGTGGTTAAAACTTGGTTTCGATTTTATAGTTATATTTTACCGCATCAAGTTTTTGGCACCGCTGCCGGAGAACGGTAGTTGTTTAATTTTAATCTTCGATAGTTTAGTTAATCGATCCTTGTGAGGGATTCTATCCCTTGCAAGTTAGTTGCTTTTTAGTTTAGTTTATTTTTATTGTCTACTTTCTTTGTTTCCCACAAGTTGCCCTTGATCCTTTGTTGTGGTTTCAGTGAGGGACTAGTGGAGCCATTTGTGGAACCGGAGAGAGAGTTAAGAAAAAAGAACAAAAAGAAATCATAAGTAGGCAAAGTTCGTCCTAAAGCTTTGAAATTCGAAATGGGAGACGAAGCACCGATGTGGAATACCCGGAGGACCGCTCCTACCGTACCCACACAACCAATCACGAAGCCAAACTTAGAAACGGAGATTAAGGGTCAATTCCTCCACATGGTAAAGGAGTTGACTTTTGACGGAAAAAGCAATAGCAATCCTATCGTTCACATTGAGAACTTCGTAGATATCTATGATTTGTTCAAAACCGAAAATAACCGGGATGCCATTCGTCTACGGTTGTTCCCATTCACACTTGTTGGAGAAGCTAAAGCTTGGCTTTTTTCGTTGAAGCCGAGTTCGATTGCTACATGGGAGGACTTACGCTCTAAGTTCCTATCACGATTCTTCCCACCATCAAAGATCCAAAAACTTCGAGCCGAAATCCGCTTTCGGCAAGAAGATGAGGAGACTATTTCCGAAACATGGGAAAGATTCAAACACCTTTTGAATTCGTGCCCGCGTCATGGATTGAACAAGAGTGATCAAGTCCAAACTTTCTATAGTGGGCTTAATTACTCTTCTCGTGGTACGTTGGACTCATCCGCCGGTGGTATGTTCATGTACAAGACCCCCACGCAAGGATATAATCTTCTTGAGGATATGTTGATCCATAACATTGACTGGAAGTCAGATAAACGCTTACATATCCCGAAAATGGCCGGGAAAATCTCTACCGACTTCGATCCATCCGAGGAGTTTGCCGCCATGAAAAACAAACAGGTAAGGTTTGAACGAAAAATAGATGATGTAATTAAAACCATTCATGCCTTACAGGTTGGATGCGAGGAGTGCAAGGGACCTCACCTTACGAAAGATTGCCCAAATAAGCCCATGATGACACCCGAGGAGGTGAACTTTCTTAACCGAGGCGACTACCAAGGGAGCTGGAACAATAACCGGAATTTCAATCAAAGACCACCCGGCTTCTTTGCACCAAACCAACAAAACCAAAGGATGGATGGCGAGCCACACATGTCTCTCGAGGATCAATTCTTCCAATTCATGGAATCTCAAAAGAAGCTAAATGAAGAGGTAAGCTCATACCTACGTAATCAACAAAGTGTAATAAAAAATTTGGAATTGCAGGTTGGGCGGATCTCTCAAACACTAAGTGGAAGAACTCAAGGGGAGCTACCTACACAAACTCAAGTCAACCCAAAGGTCGACGCTTCCAAGACTGTACTAATGGTGGATGGAGTGACAACAAAGAAGGCATGGACTGGCATTTACACCAAGAAGTATGTCCCTTCCTACAGCGAAAGTGAACCGAATTACGCTACAGACTTAGATTTGGAGGGCATCACTGTCTCTTTTGAGCATCTATTGCTTCGTGACCCAATATACTTAAGTGATGAGGAGGAGTAAGATAGCAAGCAAGGAGGATATGCGGAATTCATGATTCCAAAGTCAAACAAGGATAAAGAGAAAGCGGATGAGGATACCAAGCTAACTTATGTCGCACCAATAAAACATGATCCAGGATACCTTGCTTTAGTAGATTCAGGTGCCGCACTAAACATGATGCCGGTATCTTATTGCAGGAAAGTAGGGATCAAAAAGTTAGCACCGACAACATACCAGTATCGGGGAATCAACGGATACATGACACTGCCACTTGGAATAGCGGAGGCCGTCCCAGTATGCATCGGGAACTTTATATATCCCACGGACTTCATGGTGGCTGACTCTCCAAAGGATACAGAAATTCCTATCATTTTCGGGAGAGCCTTTCTACACACTGCGGAAGTCAACGTAGACATGCGTAATCAGGTGACCAGTGTGGGGTATGGCGATAACCGCATCTACTTTGAGCCCGATGGTACCCCGATCACAAAATTCTGGGTACCATATGAGGATCCATCCCAAACCTTCAAAGAAAAGGCCAACCGCCCGCTACTTCCGTATGAACACAAAAAGAAGACGGAGGATTACCCCAATCCCATGATGCAAAAAGGCGAAACATCAAATGAAGCGGGGATATCTAAGAAAGGGAATAGAAAGAAGAAAGGCTCTACAGCTCGTCGTGCAAAGAAATGAGCGCTAAATGGAGTCGAGCTCTAGACTCATTCAAAAATGAAGCGCTTCTCGGGAGGCAACCCGAGCTTGTTCTTTTCTTTTCTTATTTTTGATTATTTTTGTGTGTTTTTACTAATGTTTTTCTTTGTTACTGCCTAGACAAATATTTCGGAACATCGGAAGTCGAGAACGAGGACATCCAACCGGGAATGCAAAAATTGAAAAAAGGGAACAGAAAGTTTCCGCGATCGCGAACTTTCAAGTTTCGCGTCGCGGAGTTTTTAATCCATGGTGCCAGGTAAAATTTTCGAATTTAGCAACGCGAAGGGTGCAGTTTAGCGACGCGAAGGTAGTATTCGAGGGACAGTTTTCATTTTTACGAACTTCACGAACGCGAAGCCTTAGGTTTAGTGACGCGAAAGTCGAACAGACGAGTTTTTAAACCTCTTTTCCCCAACTTTTTCAAACACAATTGCCCTAATACTCCTTAACCGCCGCGAACCTCTCTTCCCCGACGCGAAATCGCAATTCTTGTGCTTCAATTCTTCAATTCCATGGCTTCCAAGAGGACAAGATCCGCATTCACTTCTACATCCGCACCCAATGTAAACTACCGGGCACCGGATGGGACCCATGCATTCACCTATTTCATGAATGATCCTACTTTGAATGCTGCAAAACAAGCCGAGTACCGAGACATCATGGACCGGATAAAGACTCGTCAAATTATCGTTCCAAGGAGGACCGATTGGTCCCTACTCCAAACGTTGGAGATTGACGGGGATGTTAAGGCGGTTCTCGAGAACCACGCACTTGGCGATAACGGGCTTGAGTACTATATTTGCAAGGCTTGGGATCAAGTGTTCAACATCAACGAATTTCTTTATCGAGAGCTCTTTTTGGAGTTCGTAGCGACCTTCACCTTGAACGCCACCAAAAAAAACGGAGGATTGCCATGAAAAGTGCATTACTTTCCGTCTTGGCGGTCTCTTTCTCTAGCCGAGTTTGGGGTGGCGTTGGCCATTTATACTCAATCCGAATATGACGATCCCGGTTTTGAGGAATATATGGTGGCTACTTCTAAGACTCTCGAGGGCTTCAACGCTCGTGAGATTTGGCAATTCTCGGTAACGGGAACTTTTCTTCGAACATCAAGGTTAAAGGCTTGCTTTCGCTTTTGGATCGACTCCTCCACCGCATGTTGGTTCACGTGGTGAATTCTCGTTCGTCTAGTAAGGAGAAGATCCCGGTTTACGATCTTTGGTTACTCTACGAGCTTTCTAGGGATGATAGCTACCCTAACGTGCCCTATATCGTCGCCATTCAACTCCAAAAGGCGGGTGGATATAGGAGTGGAGGTAACATGGTTGATGGCCAATATGTGACATGACTCGCTCGGGACTTTGGAATTCTCAACCGGGGTGCCATTGCTTCGATGATGAGCTTGGGCGAGATGGGTCTAATTGACACGGAGCAACTTAAAGGCATGGGGGTAGTTTGATCGGTTCGAACAACGTATGCAGTTCGATATCGTTAGGATGCGCGTCCACCAAGCCAAGCACCAAGGGAGAGGACGGTAGAGCATGGTGGTAGTTTGAGTGGGGCGGCGGTGATGAAAGAACCGGAAGATTGGAATGCTTACACGAGTTATCAAGGAATTACGCAACAACTCTTGGATTTGCAACTTTCTTTTGACCGGCATCATCAACGGATGGAGTATAACTCCACGGAAACACTCCACCAAGCTAATTGTCAAAGTGGAGTGCTTAACCATGTGGCGGAGCATCTTGGTGTACAACTGAATCCTGCCTATGCTCCATCTCTGTTATGGCCCCTATTGATCTTGATCTTTTATTGCTTTAGTTCGATTTGGTTGTTTAGACATTTTTAATTCCTTGTTTGTGCGGTTTGCTTTAGACATCTTTAATTGTTTGCATGCTTTAGGATTCTAGACTTTTAATTGTTTGGAATGTCTTTTCTTTTCTTTTGTTCTTTTTACTTTTGTTTGTTTTTCTTTGATGGATATATACAAGTCACATAACCCAGGAAGTTTCTCTTTTTCCCAATTCTCCTTACTTGTTATAATTGTTGCATTAAGGACACTGCAAATTTTATGTGTGGGGAGGGGGTTAAGTAGACTTAACTGTTTTAGTATTTGGGTTAGCTTATGCTTTTGATTGTCGTTTTTCAAATTATCTGAAAGCTTTGAAATTTGACACCATTTTTTTTCAAAATTTGAGATTGTTTTTGGATACTTAGAAGCTCGCATAGGAGAACACTAAGTGAGGTTATTTGAGTAAGAGTAATGCCTTGGATTGCCAATTACCATGAGTGCCTTACCTTATTCCTTTGAGAGTTTGAGCTTTTATTGAATATTCATTTCGTGAGGATTTATCGACTGTGACCCAAGCTAGAACTTGTCATTTGAATGCTTTTCGAGACCACATAAGAGAAGTATTTATCACCATTGCGCTGATAGAGGCCTTCGTTTTAACCTTTTTTAGCCTTCGTTAAGTAACCTCATTATAAGGTTATTTAATTTGTGTTAGACCCTATTTGGATGTTGTGAAGAAGTCAAGGGTCTATCCTGTAATTTCCTTTTTTTTAGTTAAGCTTTAGCTAGTTTTATGTCCTTTTTGTAAGGAGTCATAGACTCCAAGGACTTGTTTTGTAATTTCTGTTTTCTAGACCCTATATATAGAATGTATGGGGCTAGGGTTCCTTTTTAATGCTTATGTTGATCCTAAGAAACATTCTCCTGAATTGTAGCCACCTTTATCATTCCAACTAATACATTTTTGGTGTTCTACTTTTTATTCATTTTTCAAGCATTCCATTGTTATTCTTATATTAGCTTATCTTTCACAATGTTATTCCATCTTGTTTCTCACTAGATTAGGACTCACATTTGGTATCAGAGCCTCCTCTTTGGTAGATTCTTGGTATTTTTCTTGGTTTTTGAAAGCTTTTGAAATTTTTTTTCAAACTTTTTAGCTCATTTTGAGCTTAAAAGTGCTCTTTTAGGATTGTTTTTAAGTAATAAGAGGTTCCAAAAGGTTTTTATACAAGTTTTGCAACAATTGGAACTCTTTTCACTGATCCTTTTAGTGTTTTTGGTCGATTTTTAGCTGATTTTCGGAGTTACTGGACTGGTTTTCCAAGTCGGATTATTCGAACTGATCATCAGTTTGAATTTCCCGAATCGGGTTATTAGTCTAGTTTCCCGAATCGGAAATACCCGGTTTTCCGAATCGGAAAACTTTGTTTCCCGAATCGGTAAACCGGTTTCCCGAATCGGGCTTTACTCCTTTGATTTTATACCAAGCCTGTTTTCTGAATCGGGAATTACAATTTCCCGAGTCGGGAAACATATGTTCTCCGAGTCGAGAAATTCCATTTCCCTAGTTGGACTTCGTGAGCCAGTTCCGAGTCGGAAAACTTCAATTTCCGGGTCGGGATTCGCCTCTTTGAGCCAGGGAATTTTCGATTTCCGTCTCAAATTCGACACTTAGCCATTTTTCGAAAATCTAAACTTTTTAAAGCTACTTGTGTCTCGAGGCGCTCGAAGGAACAACATTTTCATGAGTTTTTCTTTAAACCAAGCTATCTACTCGAAGAAGATCCTCTTTTTGAGAGAACAAGATGTCGAAGGAGATAATCGGCATACGTTCGGAATCACGTCCACCAGTTCTTGTGATGGGTGAATACCAACAGTGGAAGCGTCGAATGATCCACTTCTTAGACCTCCTCGATGAAAACCTTATGAAGTCAATGCGTGGAGGCACGATCAGACCTACCGTCACTGTAGCGGCAGTTCCTCGCACGGATACTTGCCCTGCTCTACCAGTTATGTCATTGAAAAGCCGGTAGACATATACTCTCCCGAACAAATATCACGACATCTCGTGGACAAACGTGCTCTTACTCTTCTCATCATGGAACTTCCTAACAACATGTATGCCCGAGTGGACAGCCTAACGAACGCTAGGGACGTGTGGCCGGAGATTGAACAACAAATGCAAGGCAGAGACACTGCCTTAGAAAGTCAGAAGGAGATTGCACTGAATGCCTACGAAGGATTCCGAGCTAGAGAAAATGAATCTCTGACACACTCTTACCAACGTCTGAATTCGTTTGTCAATGATCTTTGAAGATTGGGTGTGGAGAAAAGTAAGTACGAGGTCAATGTCAAGTTTCTGAAGAACCTCCCTCAAGAATGGCAGAACATGGCCATTAACATTCAGCTAAGCCGGAATCTTGGAACCTTGGGATTGCATGACTTATACAGCATGATGGTACAACATGAGGAGTTTATCTTTGGTGGCAAATCGAAGAGAGCACTTGATCATCTAGCACTCGCTGTGGTGCCTTTTGGAGGACCTAATTCAGCTCCAATTCAGCCAACCTCTTTTAACAACATGCATCTTCCTCAACATCCGGAAGACTTCAACCATGAGTTCAACCAGAACTTCGACCACGACATGCAACATCTGGATGACCCAATGATCATCAACATCTCAGATGAAGAGTTGTTCAACACGAATGAATCCCTTGCCTTGATTTCGCACATCGTGCAGCGGCTGAATCAAAATCGGAGATTTAACCGATCTCAAGGTTCGGGATTTCAAGGTGGACATTAGTCTTCAGGCAGATTTTAGTCGAATGAATAGGGTAGAGGAGGATACTAGCATGGAGAATGGTATCGGTCATTTGATCAGGGTAGAAATGATCAAGGAAGGTTCAGAGACAACCATCAACGTGATAGTACCTTCATTGACTATCAAGGAGGTTTAAATTATCATGGCAGTTGGCATGGATAGAATCCCGACTACAACTTTCGGGGAAATTCCAGACAGCAAGGATACGATTCAGGATTCAATAGGCAAGGTTATGAAAGAGGCTATGGAGGTAGATTTGAAGGTGGAAGAAATGATCACGGATCTGAGTTTGGGTACGAGCATGGCAGAAACGATCGCCGGTCCGACAGAAGGATCAAGCATGGAAAGGGAAACTTCAACGGAGGTGACCATCGTGGGTCAGATCATCAAGGGAACAACTCCAATAGGCAATCTGTTAGTGAAAATCATCCAGTTCCCGCTAACCAAGGTGGTCAAATGTCAAGTCAGCCACAGAAATCCAACAACCAAACCCCCGCTCCTCAGCAAGCCCCACTTCCTAAATCTGATGGGCATGGCCCCACTTGCTACAAGTGCGGGAAACCGGGACACTACTCTAAAGAGTGTATGGTGAAATACAAGGATGCAGCTTACTTCGAGAAAAAGGCTGCTTTGATGAGGAAGAAGGAAAAGGGAGTTTCTCTGCTTGTAGAGGAGGAAAACTGGGTATCTGAAGAAGAGAGCTCGGATGAGGAAGATAAGTTGGTGAGAGGACACTGCTTGATGGCAGACTTTGAAGGACCTGATGGTGTTGGTCCTAGCACTCACTACAATAACGATGCTGATGCGGTAATTATCGTATATAAAAAGCGAAACAACTTTTAACCTCTAATGCCTAGCCACTGTCTTACCACATTCACAGGCAACCGTACCTGATCGTGAGTAATATAGTGTAGGAAAGTCCAGGTATCGTATCTACCACTGGGAACGGTCAAGTTTATGTAGACTATTAATCTTGACTAGTTTAATTAACCTAAAGCTATGGGGGGTTTTATGAAAATGGTTTGATTAATAAAAAAAACAACTAAATTAACTAATTAACTAAGAAAGCAATAAAAGATGATTTAAAACTATATGAATGAAAACAGTAGTACTTATCATGGTATAGCGACTCCCCAAGTGGATGATTTAAACTGGCCAAAGGTTTGGTTGTTTTGGTTATTGTAGGAATTTAAGTCCGGGACACCCTAGCATGTGATTATTATGGCTATAAACTAGGTTTGGTCCTCCTAGTCCCAATACATAGACTGTTTGTCAGGCAATCTAGTACCAGTCACCCAATTCTATCTCTATTGCACGGTATTCTAATATCTGGCTGCTCTCGGTCCGAGCTACCACCTAACACAACTCTCCGGGTTCTGAAGGGAAGGTCAAGAAAGGTTGATTAACCTATCGGAGTCTATCTATCTTGTTCAAACAGATACACCCATCCAACGAGTTGAAATAACCATACAATACGAATCAAATCGGAACCATAACATACATTCAATAAACCAAAAACAATCCAATAAACATTAAATCATAAAATCATCATCCACAAGGTTTATCATCCATAATAAGTACCACTAAAGACAACTACTCACTAAACATCATAGAGTCAACAAACAAAATAGTAGAAACAGACATTATACCGACAGTACAACGACAGATGATCGAGAATCAAACCCCGCAGCGTATCGGCACAATAACTCTCTCTCTCTCTCTCTCTCTTTCTAACACTAGAGGACTCAGTTGTTCAGGATTACACACTTAAGATTTGAAGGAGGAGGCCAGTATTTAAAAGGAGAGGATCGGAGCCCGTTTCGCGATCGCCAAGCAGCTGGCTCGCGGCGCGAAACACTTAAGTCAAACCCTAAATTTCCAATTTATCGAACTTGGCGGCGCCAGACTTAAAACTTCGCGGACGCGAAATGGCTACTGGATTGACTTTTTCTAATTTTCACGTTTTCTCGCCTTTTTCGTACTTTTCCGTTCCACGGCCTCCAAAACCTATAAAAGTAAGAATCAGTCCAAAGTGTGAGTAATTAGACCAGAAATGGGTGAGAAATGAGATGAAATCAGACAATTAAGCATAACCAAAACATGTATAATTTTGGTGTTATCAAAATCCCCACAGTTAAGCTTTGATTGTCCTCAATCAAAAGACTGAAAGATAAGAAAAATAACCCCAAAATTATCTCCACCCAAGATCATTCAAGAGAACAAAGTATACTCACACAATCGAACACAAGAACAAGATACATCGAGCAATTGGATACCAAGATCAGCCTTTTACCCTCACAAAGTATGAATGATTTAAAGTGTATCTCTCGGGGGTAAAAGTGTATATATGATAAGTGATTACACCAACACTCGACTAATTCCCGCATGCATAAGCTAGTCACCAAATCTAATCTCCACCACTTAGAAGTTGTCAACCGTCAAGAGGACTTTAGGGTTGTAATGTTAGGCTAAGGGTTAAGGGTAGGATAAAGGATATATAAGTGACTAAGATTTGCAACAAAAACTCAAGAAACTTAATAGTAACGATCCAAATACTTTTGAGAGAAATCTGACTTTTGGAATTACACACTTTCTTTTCGGGATGAGCTTTTCTTTTAGCATCGGCCTAAGCATATTGCTTATTTGTGGCTCGAAATCTTTTCTTTTTCTTTTGCACATTTGCTCATTTTTCTTTTCTAACTTTGACTCTTTTCTTTGATATTTCTTTTCTTTCTTTTCTTTGAGTCATCATTTTCTTTTCTTGTCTTTTTAGCTCAAAATCAATCCCGCTTTAATTGTCAGATATGAAAGATATGGATCACAACATCTCAAGTTCTCAAATTTAAGTCACGGCCAAAAGATAGATAAAAAGATGGGCTAAGAGATATATGGTATGAGTAAAGAAATGAAAGGCTAAGGCTCAAAATTGGTTTCAAGGGTTAAAGTACTAAAAGTGAGTACTTTCAAAAAAATTCGGCTAGGAAAATTAAATAACCTTAAGATGAGGTTATCTAACGAAGGCTAAAAGGGTTAGAAACAAAGGCCTCTATCAGTGCAATGGTGATAAATACTTCTCTTATGTGGTCTCGACAAGCATTCAAAGTGACAAGTTCTACCTTGGGTCAAAGTCGGTATTCTTCACGAAATAATAAACAATTAGGCTCAAGCTCTCAAAGGAATTGGGTGAGGCACTCATGGTAATTGGTATTCCAAGGCATCCTTTTACTCAAATAATCTCATTCAGTGTTCTCCTACGCAAGCAACTAAGTTCCAAAAACAATCTCAGATTTTGAAAAAAATTGGGGTCAAGTTTCAAAGCTTTCAGAAATTTGAAAAACGACAAATCAAAAAGCAAAAAGTGAACCCATTTAAACAGATAAGTCTACATAACCCCCTCCCCACACTTAAAATTTGTAGTGTCCTCAATGCAACAATCAAAACATTTAAGGAGTAATTGGGAAAAAGAGAAACTTCCCGGGTTATGTGACGAAATCAGATCTGAGAGAGAGTATTCCAGAATCGTGCTCGGTTCAAGATCATAGATCGCTGTATCTATTACCAAAAAGAAAAATAAAAAAGTAAAAACGAACAAACGAAAAATAAACCAAACTAAGCAAGCAATTAAAAGTCTTAAATCCTAAACAAACCAAACAAAAATAAAAAGATGTTCAACAAACAAACCAAACAAAGCAAAAATTGTTTAAACAACTATATCAAATGACAGAGATAAAAGAGATAGAGATCAATAAGGGCCACGAGGTTGGTTTCGCCAATCCTCGAAAGTAGGGAAACCGGGCGGTGCGTCCTCGGAGTACGGCCAAAATGGTGATGGAGCATAGGCGGTATTTGGTTGAATACCGAAGTGGGAGGCCATTTGGTTCATCACTTCACTTTGCCAATTCGTTTGTGGAGAGCCTCCGTTGTGTTGTACTCCATGTGTTGATGATGTTGGCCATAGGACAATGACATCTCCGAGAGGCGGGTACTCAAATCTTGATAACCCGAATACGCCGTCCAATCCGTCGGTTGTTCTCCCTCGTTTGCCCCACTCGTGCCACCAGTCTCTTGCGTGCTTCGAGGCGCTTTCCTCGTCCCATAAGCATGAGGGTTGTGAATCCACATGTTCCGATCCCCACTAATCAAATGATCAACCATCGCCACACCCATGCCACGAAGTTGGTCCATGTCGATCAACCCCATCTCACCAAGATTCGTCATCGAGGCAATAGCACCCTCGGTTAGCATACCGAAGTGCTTGGCTAGAAGCATGACATATTGGCCACCAACCAATCAACTCCCCTCTCGATAACCACTCGCCTTAGCGAGTTGCACGGCAATGATGTACGGAGCATTCGGATATTTGTCATCCGTAGAAAGCTGATCAAGAAGCCAAAGATCGTATGTCGAGACTTTTTCCTCACTCGAGGAACGAGCATTTACCGCGTGAATGAGCATGCAGTGCAAAAGTCGGTCCGAAGAAGCAAGAAACCCTTTCTCCTTGAGATTGCTGCCATAGTCACCATCACCCAAGATCGCCTAAGCCAACCGAGGATCAAAACCGTCTTGTCTTTTCGCAGTCGCCCACATGTAATCCATAAATCCGGGAGCATCGACCTCATCTTGGGTATATATCACCAAAGCAACGGCAAACTCGACCAAAGAAAGCGATCGCCACACTCCACCGAGTCGGAATGTCATGCATGATTGATAGAACTCCTGAAGGGCCTTTCCAGCGTCAAAACGAAAAGTGGCCACGAACTCAATGATAAACTCGCGGTAGAGGGTCGCGGCCACGTCAAAAACGCGTTCCCATGCACGGCATATGTAATACTCAGTGCCATCTTCGTCATAGGCATGCTTTTCGAGTATCGCCTTGATGTCGTTCTCGACTCCCATAGATCGAAGGAGGTTCCAATCGACTCTCCTCGGCACTAAAAATTGACGAGCGATAAGCCGGTTAACTGTATCCCGGTATTCCTCACGCTTCGGAGCGTTCAACATAGGGTCGTTCATGAAATCGGTGAACACATGGCTCCATCCGGTGCACGGAAGGTAGGAGCGGTGGAAGTTGATGAGCGGGTCCTTTGTCTCTACAAAAATCCAAAATACCATTGTCTTAGATATATTTGATTGATAAGAGCAAGACAAGTTTCATACATATCAAAATCCAACGAGACAAAGCCTCCATGACTAACAAGTTCAACTAATGAATGCATGCGTGAAAAACCAAATCAAAAGGCGGTGTGAAACATCCCCACACTTGAACTTTTAGTCCAACTTCCATAAAAACAAATCTAGATAGCTAAACAAGAGTAGGGGATTTTGGTGCAAAATCCCCACACTTATCATCAAAGCACATTCACTAGATTCAACAATTAAATTGCATGCTAGAACGAAATCTCAATCAAAGCTTATAGCATGCATCAAACAATAATCACAAAACAATCAATGGAGCTTCAAGAACAATCTTAAATCTATGAAAGCACAAAAACACCATTGATGCCCAAATTCAAGATCTAATCTTACCAAAGCAAGCTAATCCAAAGAAATTAAGTTTAGGAAACATACCTTTGCCATGATGAATGATGAAATTGAAGGTCTAGAAATTCTATTTTCGCAGGTACTTGAAGAGAGCTCGCGGCACCTAGAGAGAATTAGGGTTTGTGTACTTTGAAAAATTGAGAAAGAAGGGTTTAAAAACCCGTCTGCACCGATTTTGCGTCGCCAAACAGAAAGTTTCGCGCCACCAAACAGAAAGTTTCACGCCGCCAAACGGGCGGTTTTCAAAAATTTTTACCGTAATTTGAAATTTCGCGTCGCGAGACGGTACCTCATGCCACAAGAATCGAAAATTTTACCTGATACAAAGGTTGGCTGACTTTGCGTCGCGAAGCTTAAAAACTGGCGATCGCGAAAAGCCTACTGTTTCCCAATTTCTGAAATCTTCGATACGTGTTGGATTTTCTTGTTTTCGGCTTCTATCTCCTCCGTATGGTTATCTAAGAAATAACAAACAGAAATACTAGTAAAAACACACATGAAAACACTAAAAACGAAAAAGGAAAGAAAATGATCGGGTTGCCTCCCGAGAAGGGCTTCAGTTTTGAATGGGTCTAGAGCTCGACCCCTTTTTCGGCTCATTTCTTGGCACGTCGGGCTGACGAGCCCTTCTTCTTCCTATGCTCTTTCTTGGAGGGTTCCGACCCGTTGGTTGTTTGATCTTTTTTATTTAGCGGGTTCGGATAATCCTCCGTCTTCTTTATATGCTCGTGAGGGAGTAGTGGGCGGCTCGTGTTTTTCTTGTAGGCTTGAGAAGTGTCCTCATAAGGCTCATCGAGATGGGTGACCGGCTCTCCATTGGGATCAAAGTAGATCCGCTTTTCTCCATACCCCAAGCTTGACACTTGATTGCGCATGTCGGTATTTACTTGGGCGGTGTGTAGAAAAGCCCTTCCGAGAATAATCGGGATCTCCGTATCCTTCGGGAGGTAAGCTATGATGAAGTCCGTGAAGTAGACAAGGTTTCCAATTCGAATCGGGACTCCTTCCGCTATCCCCAACGGTTTAGTCATGTATCCATTCACCCCTCGGTATTGGTAGTCCGTTGGTACGATCTTCTTGACTCCCATTTTCCTTCAATAGCCAACAGGCATCATGTTAAGAGCAGCACCTGTATCTATCAAAGCAAGACCTTTAAATTTAGAACTAGAAATAGGTAAACTTTAACTTCCCGGATCATGCTTGATAGGTGCAATGTAGGTGAGTTCATCTTCCGTCACCTTCTCTTTCTCCTTCTCTTTACCTTTGTCCTCCTTTTTTGGTATCACAAACTCTGCATATCCACCTTGCTTTCCGTCTTCCTCCTCATCATCGCTTGAAGAAATGGTCCTTTAAGTCCTAGATGCTCGAACAAAACTGTGAACCCCTCCGAATCATAGTCCGTGGCATAATCAGGCTCACTACCGCTGTCGCTCTCCTCATACTTTTTCGTGTAGATATCCGTCCACTTTTTCTTTGATGTTTCTCCGACCATCATGAGCATTGGCTTCGCGTTTTCACCTTCGGGTTGACTTGGGTTTGCGTTGGCAGCTCCCCTTGAGTCCTTTCACTTAGTAATTGTGAGATACGACCGACCTGCAATTCCAAATTCTGGATAGTACTTTGATGGTTACGTAAATACGAACCTACCTCATCGTTGAGCTTCTTTTGTGCATCCATGAATTGGAGAAGTCGGTCCTCGATAGAAACGCACGGCTCTACATCCGTTCTTTGGGTTTGTTGGTTTGGTGCAAAGAATCCGGGACGTCTCAGGATGAAGTTATGATTGTTGTTCCATCTCCCTTGATAGTCGCCTCGGTTGAGGTAGTGTACCTCCTCGGGTGTCATCATCGGACGGTTCGGGCAATCTTTTGTTAAGTGTGGTCCATTGCACTCCTCGCATCCAACCTGCAAAGCATGAACAGATTTAATCAGTTCTTCAATTTTATGTTCAAACTTTACCTATTGGTTTTTCATTACGGCTAGTTCATCGGATGGGTCGAAGTCGGTTGAGATCTTTCCGGCCATTCTCGGGATTTGCAAGCGCTTGTCCGTCCTCCAATCGATATTGTGAATTAGTATGTCCTCGAGAAGCTTATATCCTTCCGTATGAAGACACCTCCGGCAGATGAATCTGATGTAGCTCGTGAAGAATAACCAAGCCCACTATAGAAAGTTTGGACTTGCTCACTCTTACTCAATCCGTGACTCGGGCACGAATTTAGAAGGTGTTTGAAATGCTCCCATGCTTCGGATATTGTCTCCCCATCATCTTGTTGAAAGGATCGGATCTCGGCTCGTAACTTGTCAATTTTGGATGGTGGAAAAAATCGGGAAAGGAACTTTGAGCGAAGTCCTTCCCAAGTGGTGATCGAACTTGGCTCCAACGATCGTAACCAAGCTCTGGCTTCTCCGGTAAGTCTAAGAGGAAAAAATCGAAGGCGAATCGCATCATCTCGGCCTTCCTCCGTTTTGAACAGATCACATATGTCCACGAAGTTCTCCATGTGTACGATAGGATTGCTATCGTTTTTCCCGTCGAAAGTAAGGTCCTTGATCATGTGAAGGAGCTTCCTCGGGATCTCCTTGTTTAGGTCCGGCTTCGTGATCGGATTGGTGGGTACGGTTGGAGCGGTTCTCCGGGAGGTCCACATCGGTGCTTCGTCCCCCATTTCAAAATCCAAAGCTCGCGGGCGAACTTTGTTAGCTTTTGATTTCTTTTTGTTTCTTTTTGTTTCTTTTCTGAATTATCTCTCCGAATCCTCAAACGGCTCTAACAGTTACGTCGTGACTGAAACCACAACAAACGATTACGGGTAACTTGCGGGAAACAAAGAGATAAAAATAATTAACTAAACTAGAAAGCGGAAAACTTGGAAGAGAAAGAATCCCTCACAAGGATCGATTAACAAAACTAATAAAGACTAAAAATCTAACCACTACCGTTCCCCGGCAGCGGCGCCAAAAACTTGATGCAGTAATTATCGTATATAGAAAGCGAAACTAGTTTTAACCTCTAATGCCTAGCCACTGTCTTGCCACATTCACAGGCAAGCGTACCTGATCGTGAGTAATATAGTGTAGGAAAGTCCAGGTATCGTATCTACCACTGGGAACGGTCAAGTTTATGTAGACTATTAATCTTGACTAGTTTAATTAACCTAAAGCTATGGGGGTTTTATGAAAATGGTTTGATTAATGAAAAAAACAACTAAATTAACTAATAAACTAAGAAAGCAATAAAAAATGATTTAAAACTATATGAATGAAAACAGTAGTACTTATCATGGTATAGCGACTCCCCAAGTGGATGATTTAAACTGGCCAAAGGTTTGGTTGTTTTGGTTATTGTAGGAATTTAAGTCCGGGACACCGTAGCATGTGATTATTATGGCTATCAACTAGGTTTGGTCCTCCTAGTCCCAATACATAGACTGTTTGTCAGGCAATCTAGTACCAGTCACCCAATTCTATCTCTATTGCACGGTATTCTAATATCTGGCTGCTCTCGGTCCGAGCTACCACCTAACACAACTCTCCGGGTTCCGAGGGGAAGGTCAAGAAAGGTTGATTAACCTATCGGAGTCTATCTATCTTGGTCAAACAGATACACCCATCCAACGAGTTGAAATAACCATACAATACGAATCAAATCGGAACCATAACATACATTCAATAAACCAAAAACAAACCAATAAACATTAAATCATAAAATCATCATCCACAAGGTTTATCAACCATAATAAGTACCACTAAAGACAACTACTCACTAAACATCATAAAGTCAACAAACAAAAGAGTAGAAACAGACATTATACCGACAGTACAACGACGGATGATCGAGAATCAAACCCCGCAGCGTATCGGCACAATAACTCTCTCTCTCTCTCTAACACTAGAGGACTCAATTGTTCAGGATTACACACTTAAAATTTGAAGGAGGAGGCCAGTATTTAAATGGAGAGGATCGGAGCCCGTTTCGCGATCGCCAAGCGGCTGGCTCGCGGCAAGAAATACTTAAGTGAAACCCTAAATTTCCAATTTATCGAACTTGGCGGTGCCAGACTTAAAACTTCGCGGACACGAAATGGCTACTGGATTGACTTTTTCCAATTTTCACGTTTTCTCACCTTTTTCCGTACTTTTACGTTCCACGGCCTCCAAAACCTATAAAAGTAAGAATCAGTCCAAAGTGTGAGTAATTAGACCAGAAATGGGTGAGAAATGGGATGAAATCAGACAATTAAGCATAACCAAAACATGTATAATTTTGGTGTTATCAGATGCATTTGAGGTATCCTCTATCCCTGATTTAATTGATACTTTCTCACTGTTAGAAGCTAAACTTTGTGACCTAGAGAGACATCTACAAACGGAAAGAACTCTTGTCACGAAATTTAGAATCGACAGTGCTGTTTATAAGAGCTCTCTCGAAGACTTGACATTGAATTATAATCGAGAGGTATTTGAGTCTGGTATCAGAGAGTCAAATTTGTCAAATAAAATGTTGTCTCTTCAAAAATCCCACGATGAACTAAATAGTAATCATGGGGAGCTCTCAATCAAAATTCAGTTACTTTCTAAGGAAAGAATTAAGCTTTTCACCAAAATCAAGAGCTTGAAGACAACAATTTTAAAACAGGACAATCTGAACAGACTCTAAGCATCCTCCCCATGCATGGCAACAAAAATCCTTTTACAAGGCTAGACCCGGACTAGGACATGCCGAAAATCATGTTTTGTAAAAAGCACCTTCGAATCTATACAACTTTGAAGATATGGCCGCTTCCAAACCTAAGCCAACATTTGTAGGAGGACATGTTACCGAGGAATTCGTTAGACAGACTGTCACCTATACCGAAGTCATCAATGGTGAGACCATCACTAGAACCACCAGTCCGTCAAATAGCACCTCTAGCAGTCCTCCCACCAGTCCCATTGCAAATGGACCTATCTTCATTCCCGCTAGAGATCCTACCAATACCGACCCCTCTTGGGAAGGTATCAAGGCTAGAACCTATGGATCTAGATGCCTGTCAACATCAAATTCTGAATCTCAGAGTCATTGTCTCGGAAAAAGACAACTTAATAGACACTCTGGAAAAAGACTTACTCGAAGCTAACGCCGAGAGAATTAGGCTTTCTTCAGAGTGTTAGACCGCAAACTCTTCATTCACTGTTTTCAAAGTCAAATTTGCGGATCTTCAAAAGCGACTCATTGTCCAAGAAGTCCACTTTGAAATAGAAAAGGAATTTCTTTAAGAAAAGGAGATGATGTATCGCCAAACTTTTGTTAATCAATATGTGTCAATCGCTCTTTTGAAAAAGAAAGTATCTAATTTTGAGAATTTTGACTCTTTGAATTATGAAGATGATAAATTACATTTACCTGTGCTTGATGGCCGTGATCCTTGGTTTGCTTGTACCAATAGAACAGCTCTTCTAACCGAATTTAGGTTGACCAAACCTAAGTTGGTCCTTGATCCAAATGTTGAATATGAGGTGAAGGTATTTTTATACCAAAGAAATGGAACTCTATTCTTTCCAAACCTGAGAAGTCTACTGAGTCACAAGCTTTAGGTTCTGAGAAAAATAATCCTAAGGGTGAAAAAGGTGTAGGTATTGACAAGGAGAAGCCAGTTAAGCCTCACGCACCTAAGGGACTCCAGAACAAGAATTCAAAATCTAAAGATGCTCGTGCCTCAATCAAACCCATTAAAGGTCTTGACTTTAATTCTAGAACTTTCGAAGTGGGTGAGACATCTTGGGTAAAACCAAATCAACCTTTACCTTCCACAAAACCTAATTTTTCAAAACCGTCATCTTGAAAAGGTGGCAAATCCATTTCTTCTAAACCTTCCTCTAACTCACACCATGCTTTTAATGCAGATGGGAGAAGAAAAGATGGTGGAAAGAATGTGAAGCCACCAGGAAAGGATCATCAAGAAAGAAATAATCAGTTTTCTGCTTTCCCTAAGAGGCGTGGTCCTAGCCGTGCGGGTTTAGGCCATGCCCCACCTAGTGTAGGAATTAATTCAAACATGTCTGTAAACCGTAAATGTAACTTGAACAATGTTTTTGATGCACTTAGAAATGACATGTGTTATATGTTTGATAATCTCTTGCGCTATGGTGTGGCTAATTCTTTTAATGCTCATAATTCTAATGTTAGTTCTCGAAAGAGAAAGGGAAGGAAAAGAGGGAAATCAAAATCCTCTTCATCAGTGAAGTCCCCTGCGCCAAAGAAGAAATCCAAAAAGGGGACTAGACCGACAGTTTAATTTGCCTCTAACTCTAACGAACCCATTTGGCAATGGGTCCCTAAACAAGCTTAATTCGTTTTGCAGGTCAGTCATGTGTGGTACATCGATTCTAGAGCTTATAGACACGTGACTGGTCAAAGGTCCTTCCTTTTCGACTATGTTGAAAGGTTCGAAGGATACATCAAAACGGCAGACAAAACTCCAAAGCCAATGTTGGGTTATGGGAAGATCACCGATGGAAGGTACATCATCAAGGATGTACGGTATGTCGAGGGATTAGGGTACAACTTGTTTAGCTCAAGCTAATTTTGTGATAATGGCTATTGGGTCAAATAGTTTTTGTACCGAAGTTCAATAAACGATGAAGACCGTAATGTTGTTCTTAGTGCACGAAGAAACGGCAATCTGTATTCAACCGTCTTTCGATCAATCCCTCAGACACACCCTCAGTTTGAAGCACTTTCTCAATCAATAGATGCGATCTGTTTGCTCTCCAAGGCATCTAAGGAG
The DNA here is from genome assembly GCA_030169165.1 of Centaurea solstitialis. Taxonomy (NCBI): domain Eukaryota; kingdom Viridiplantae; phylum Streptophyta; class Magnoliopsida; order Asterales; family Asteraceae; genus Centaurea; species Centaurea solstitialis. The sequence continues at coordinate 17,710,537 of CM058044.1, read as the reverse complement.
GACAGTTGGTTGGGGCACCGGAGGTTATGTCATCAGAATTTCAAAGACATGAACAAGTTGGTTTCAAAATGCCTGGTCTGTGGACTACCTGAGACTCGTCTTTCAAAGGATACCTTGTGTCCCGCTTGTGAACAAAGAAAGATGAAAAGAAGCTCTCATCCTCCAAAGATGGATACTAACAGCAAAAGTCCACTTGACATGATTCACATGGATCTATTTGGACCAATGAGAATCGAGAGCCTAGCCAGAAATAAATACATGTTGGTTCTTCTCGATGAGTTATCGAGGTGCACGTGGCTTGAATTCTTACGAGCCAAATCTGGCGCTGCTGATCGGATAATTGCTTTCATCAAGCGGATTCAAAATCTTTTGAGTCGCAAGGTGAAAAAGCTTCGCAACGACAACGGGACCGAGTTTCGAAATGCGAAGCTGCAATCCTTCCTTGAAGATGGGAATCTCTCACAACTTTCCCACGGTGCGCACTCCTTAACAAAATGGAGTTGTGGAATGGAAGAATCGGACGTTGGTCGAAGCAGCAAGATCCATGATGGCTCACTCAGGCGTTCCACAATCATTCTGGGCTGAAGTCGTTTCTACAGCATGCTTCATGCAAAATCGGACACTGATCGTCAAGCGGACTCGTAAAACTGCTTACGAGATGATCGAACAGCGTAAGCCAAACATCAATTACTTTATAGTTTTTGGATGTAAATGCTATGTTTAACGACCGAGAGGATGTGGGTAAGTTTGACCCTAAGTCTGATGAGTCTATCTTCATTGGATACTCACTTAACTCAAAGACTTATCGGGTATTCAACAAACACACCCGAACCATCTTGGAAAGTTCAAATGTGGATTTTTCTGAAACTGAAACATATTCTGATGCATGCCCTAGTAATCCAAATGCCTTACTTCCTGAACTGTCCACCACACCACCGAGCACAAATTTTGCATCTAACTCCTTTGCTTCAGATTTCATAGATCCCGCAGACTATGATCTACCAACTCTAACAAGACCAATCGTAGTTCCTGCTCATCCTGGTTCATCTACCACTTCTGTGTCATCTGATGCTTTCATGACGGAACCCTCGTCTAGTACCTCAACAGATTCAGTGACACCAAAGTCAGTGGTTTCTCCCCCTGAAAATTCTTCAACAGAACCCTCAACCATTGCTTCACCGGAACCAGTCCGAGAACAGACAACATCCCCTGTTCTTGCACCCATTCCGGAAGAAGCTCCACTACCTTCTCCGAGCTCCTCTCAAAGGACTTATGCTCAAGTAGTTCGGGAGCCTTGGTTGGAGGTTGTTCTAAACATAGAACCACTGACGAATCTTCAAGAAGGTTCTTCAAGTGGAAACCAGTCAGGGGTCTTAGCAGTGCACGACGAGAATGATGCATCCAACAATCAGCACGCGTATGGTACACTCCCTCACACCAGAAACTGGACAAGAGATCACCCCTCCTCCCAGATCATCGGAGTCCCTCTCAATCTGTTCAAACAAGATCTTCAAAGAATGTTGATAACTTGATTCTTTTTGGCGGGTTCCTAAGTGATTTTGAACCGTCAGAGGTTCAACAAGCTCTTTCCGATCCAGACTGGGTAAGGGCAATGCAAGAAGAGTTGCCTGAGTTCGAACGAAACAAGGTTTGGCATTTGGTGACTAGACCATGGGGGAAATCCATTATTGGCTTGAAATGGATTTATCGGAACAAGAATGATGAACACGACCTTATCATCCGGAATAAGGCCCGGTTAGTCGCCAAAGGATATCGCCAACAAGAGGGAATCGATTATGATGAGACGTTCGTGCTAGTAGCCAGAATTGAGCCTATTCAGATCTTCCTCGCATATGCCGCGCACAAAAACATGACTGTCTACCAGATGGATGTCAAATTTGCCTTCTTAAACGGAGTTCTTCAAGAAGAGGTACTATATTAATCAGCTAAAAGATAAAGCCCAACAATTAATTCTAAACACTTCTAAACCTTCGAGACTGTCTTCTCGTCTTCTGATCTCAGATACAAGAAAATTCGGGTCTAACAATCTCCCCCTTTGGATTCGAGATCACAAAAAAAATTTGATGACATCTTCAGTTCTGAGACAATCTTCCTTCTTGAAATAATCTTCAATTAAAATCTTCTCTTTAAGTTGCTTGAATCTTTAAGCTTTCACAACATCGAGCAACTTTGTCAAACTTTGACTTGAAATAGTTAATCTGCAAAAAACTTTCGATATCTAATAATCTTTGTCTTCAAAAACTCTGACTCTCCAACATTTGATTATCAGACCTCATGTAGACTTTTCTGCCCATCTTGCAAATTATTCTCCCCTATTCTCCCCCTTTTTGATGAATTGTGAGGATCATAATCATCAAAACTCGAATAAGGTGTCTGATCATCAAACAATTCTCTCCCGTTGAGCTTTCTGTTAATTCATGAATGAATCCGAAGCTTTTCAAATTCAGATTAACATGGTTAAACCTGAAACAACTTATGAATAAGTTGGAATGCCTGTGAGAAGCACTAAGCAACTCAGTACAACGAATGCACTATATTAAGAGTTATATTGATGTTCACTCCCCAAGGCTTTCGTTCAATCATCGCAAACACTAAAAAGTATTTCTATGAACGTTATGACAGAGAAACATATTTTCTATGTGTATAGGTGATGAACGAAATTAGCAGCTTGTGCTTTCATAAAGGCTCAAAATGTGAAAGCTTATTTACAGACTCAATGTGTAGAAATGAAGTTAGAAGGCAGGGCAGTTTCCTTCTGTTTCAGTATAGACTTTCCAAATGAAAATCTGATAGATGATATGTTGCGTCCCCGTGCTGAAATGAAACATTTTCTTGTTGAGAAAAAAACGAGTAACTGGTGGGGTAATGCAAGAGTTGGCATTGGGCTCTGCCTGTTTCAATGCTAGTCACCAAAGATTTGTGAACTAACAGCAGATGTGGTTGCCCGGCTAAGAAGTGGTTGGTACAGAGTTCAGATTTCCTTTTAACTCTGATCTGACACCCTCTGATGTTTACATAAAATCCTCACTTCTAACCAAACTCTCATTTTTCATTTTTTTCAACTCAACCACCTGAGTTATCTCCCCCACTCTTTGGAGACCCCTCACTCATTTCTCTAGGATAACTTCTTGGGCAGGTTTACCGGTTTTGGTAATCCATAGAAGTTCATAAAAGCTTACACATCCCGTGAAAAGTTCCTAAACCGTCAAAGTTCAGTAGCCAACATGAAATCATTTAAAAGCACACTTCTAGATTCATAAAACCTTTTGAGAATAGAGAAGTGGTTTGAACATTTAATAAAACAGATTTCATACTTGAAAGTTATCCTTCTTTCAAATATGTTATCCGAAATCAAAATTTCTGTAGCTCCCCCTCGAAAGGATAACATAATAATTCTTCTAAAAGCTCCCCCTTAAATTAAGAAAACTTGGGTACGAGTTCTAAACTGCGTGTTTAGAAGTCATTTTACCTTTAAGTACGGGTCCTAAACTGAAATGTTTAGAAGTCATTCTAGTTTGCAGGCACTCCCCCTTGAATGATGCATTTACGCATATGGGAACCTGCAAAACCAAATCAAATGGATTTTGGTATCCACACTTATGTGGATCGTCTTTTGTTAGGAGTAATTGGTTTATAATTTGGAATACTATAAGAACCATACCAACTATCCACTGACTCTCTCCTTACGAAATCATTTGATCCACAATAAGAACAACAAAGTTTCTTTTGAGAAAACCCGATTAAATGATTATAAGAGTAAAAAGGATGAGGTTTACGAAAATATTTAGCATTGAAAACATTGTTCTTTAGATCCCTTTACCCTCCAAACCACATTGACTCGTTTGAAAACTTGAGTATTACCTGAATAGTCAGCAGAGAGATTGGAGCTGCAAATATGATCTGGTGACTTGATTGATTTCTTGGAAGAAACCTCTCATTCATACAAATTATCCTTGAAGTTTGTATTTTCAAGTTTTTTAATCTGTCAGCCAGTTTGTTTCTTTCTTGAATGAATGCATCAAGCTTGACTTCTCTATTTATAGTTTCTCTTCCATTTCCTTTCTCTTCTTTTTCTTAGATAAACAAGCTTCAGAATCGGTTAGAACAAGTTTCTCTGATTCTTTCAACTTCAGGTAAAGTCTCACTATTCAGCCTTAGTTTCAAGTAAGTCTTTTTCTAAAGTAGGATGGATATCTTGTGGTGACAGGTTTCAAGGTCCAAGACTTTTGATGTAAGTTGGATAACCTCTTTCTGAAGCTCGACTAGGGTGGGAAGCTTAGTTGTGGAATGGTCCAAAGGTTGGATAACTACAACTTCCTCTGTCATGTCTATTTCCCTAGTGGCATACCTCGAGTTGAGATTGTCATAGTTGATAGGAGGCATAACTAACTTAGGAGTTCTGGCCTTTATGCCTTCCCAATCGGGCGATTTGTTGGATGGATTACTAGCTGGTATAAAAACTGGTCCATTTGTTACAGGACTGGTCGGAGGACTATAGGAGGAACTGTTAGACAGACTTATGGTTATGGTGACGGTTTTTCCATCTATGACTTTAGTGAAAGTGATGGTTTGTCTAACATATTCCTCAATTACATGTCCCCCTACAAATACTAGCTTAGGCTTGGAAGCACTCATGTCGTTGAAGTTGTATAGGTTGGAAGGTGCTTTATCTGGAACATGATTTTCAACAAGTTCTAGGGTGAGTTTGGCTTTGCAAAAAGGATTTTGATTTGAATGCCTCATAAGGATACTTAGAGTCTATTCAGATTGTCCTCTCTTGAAATTGTTGTCCTCAAGCTCTTTGGTTTTTCAATAAAGTTCAGTTCTTTCTTTTGACAACAGATGAAACTTGAGCTTGAGTTCATCATGACTGCTGATAAGACTGTCATGAGATTCTTGGAGAGACAATAATTTATTTGCAAGATTGGAGTCTCTGATTCTGAATTCAAGTACCTCTTTGTTGTAACAAATGGTCATATCCTCGAGAGAGCTTTTATACACAACACTATCGGTTCTAAATTTTGTGACAAGAGTTCTTTCCGTTTGGAGATCACTCTCAAGATCACAAATTTTAGACTCCAATATTTTGACCGTATCAAATAAATCAGGATAAAAAGGTACCTCTGAGACGACATCTTCTGATTGATCAGCAGGACCCGTAGTGCTGCCGGGGACCTTGTAATTGAATTTATATACATATTTTCACATATCAAGTATTTGGTGCCGCTGCCGGGGAATATTGGCTTATTTGATTTTGGTTTTGTAGTTAATTAATTGATCGCTTTAGTTTTTAATTTTGCTTTATTTAATTTTGTCAAGCAAGTTTCCCTTGACCGTTTTGCTGCGTTTTCAGGGAATCCACACTAAAATTGAAAGAGCCATTTGCGGAGCCAGAAAGGGAGATCCGATCGAGGAAGAAGAAAAAGCGCACCAAAGCAAAGGAAACTCCACCTCGAAACCTCAACATTGAGATGCCTGACGATCAACTGATGTGGACTGGTCGTTGGGCCGCTCCTACAAATACACCACCACCCATCACCAAACCTAACTTTGATCGAGATATTGAGATTAAGGGTCAATTCCTCCACATGATTAGGGAGTTGACTTTTGATGGTAAAGCTGACAGTGATCCTAACGTACATATTGAAAGTTTCCTAGATATATGTGATCTTTTTAGGAATGAAGCAGCTTCGGATGACGCGATATGCCTAAGGCTCTTTCCATTCACTCTCACCAGAGAGGCACGAGCCTTGCTGCGTTCCCTCAAACCTAGCTCAATTACAACTTGGGATGAGCTTTGCAATAAGTTTATATCCCGATTTTTCCCGCCATCTAAAGTGGAAAAGCTATGGTCCGAGATACGTACGTTTACGCAAAAAGTTGATGAGACCATCACTGAAGCATGGGAGAGATTCAAGCGCATGATGAACCTGTGCCCGTGTCATGGGTTGAGCAAAAGCGAGCAAGTGCAAACCTTCTATAATGGGCCTAACTACACTTCATGAAGCACACTTGATTCATCCGCCGGAGGTGTTTTCATGTAGAAGACTCCCACTCAAGGATACCAAATGATGGAGGATATGCTTATCCAAAATATCGACTGGACCGGAGACAAACGTGCTAACATCCGGCAATTCACTGGAAATGTGTCTACGGGTTATGATGCTAACGATGAAGTGGCGGCCATGAGAAACATCCAGTTAAGGATTGAGAAACAGATAGAAGAACTAACTAAATCTATCCATGCTATGCAGGTTGGCTGTGAGGATTGTAAAGGACCGCATCTAACAAAGGATTGCCTTAACAAGCCGATGATGACACCCAAAGAGGTCAATTTCATGAACTGTGGCGATTTTCAAGGGATGTGGAACAATAACCGTAACTTTAACCGAAGACCTCCCAGATTCTACTCACAGAATCAACCATGCCCAGAAAACGAAGGTGGACCACATACCTCTTTCGAGGATATTGTTGGCAAGTTTATGGCATCGCAAGCTAAGACAAATGAAGAAGTAAGCCTACGCCTTCAAAATCAACAAAGTACCTTACAAAATATTGAAGCGCAGGTTGGGAGTCCTCATAAGCATTGAGCGGAAGAATTCAAGGTAAACTTCCAGCCCAAACTCAAGTGAATCTAAGTCCTCCAACACTATCTCCTTAGGATCATCCAAGCCCAAGTCTATGAATTTCAAGGAGATGCCTCCCGGGAGCGTATCAAGATCATCATCAATGCCACATTCGCTCTCGGAGGATTCATAGACCCGTTCATAGATGTCAGTCCAATTCTTCTTCTTTGGCTTTCTGACATCCACCATCATCATTCCTTTATTTCCTTCCGCCTTTGGATTCACTTGAGTTTGTGTCTATGCAGAATTGGTGTCTCCTCCAATAGATGACTATGCAGAATTGGTGTCTCCTCCAAAAGATGGCAAGAGGAAAAAGAAGAAGGATAACACATCTCATTGCACCTTTGTTATGCCTATTAGACATGATCCGGGGAGTTATAATATTCCTTTCTCTATTAATGATTTTAAAGCAACTACCTTAGTTGATTCAGGTGCCGCACTTAATATGATTCCTATTGGCTATTGCAGGAAAGCAGGTATTAAGAAACTAAAACCAACAAGCTACCAATATCGTAGTATAGATGGGAAACCAATAAAGCTACTTGGTATTCCCGAGAATGTTCATGTCCGGGTAGGGGATTTCATATACCTTACAGATTTCTTGGTATCTGACTTCCCAATGGACACTGAAGTTCCTATCATGAGTAATCAGGTCTTTAGCATGGGATTTGGAGACATGAGGATGATGTTTAATCCCGATGGAGGACCAGTTACCCACCTTACAGAGTCGTATGAAGACCCTACAAATCTGCGAAATCCTAAATATGAGGCATTTTTCCCTAATGTGCGAAACTAAAAAATAGCAGGGCAATAGCCATACGGATAGAGTCAAATGGAGAAAGTTCAAGTAGCTCAAGGAACTCAAAGGGGCATTGTAAGAAGAAGGGCTCGTCATCTAGACGTGCCAAGAAGTGATCTAAAAGGAGAAGTTAAGCTCTAGACACAAAATGAAGCGCTTCTCAGGAGGCAACCCAAGCATTATCTTTTACTTTTGCATTTTCTAGTTTTTTGTGAGTGTTTTTGTTAATGTTTTTGTTCAATATTGCTTAGATTACCATTCCGAGTGTCTAGAAATCAAAATCGAGGAAATTTGACCGGAGACGCAAAAATTCAATTTGAGCAAACAGAGCCATCTCGCGATCGCGTGGTTTCAACTTTGGCGATGCGAGATGTGCTCATTGATGTCAGGTATGAAATTTATCGACTCTCGCGACGCGAGGTAAGCCATTTCACGATTGCTAAAGAGAACAATGGAGGATCTTTTCGACCTTAGGTATCCCTCGCGATGCGAAGCTTAGCACTTCGCGACGTAAGGTGCGCAGACGAGGGTTATATAAACCCTATTTGCTCATTTTTTTCAAGCCACAACTCCTACATTCTCTCTAGCGCCGAAAAACCTGTTACTTCTCCCTTGCATTTGTTGATTTTTCTTCCTTCAATTTCACATCAATGGCACCCAAGGTATGTTGCTCAATCATCTCCCAAGTCAAGTTTGAAGCTTTGATTAACGGTTCATGCTTTACCTTGCTCTTCATGATCATAGCTTTATCCAATGCGTAAAATTGTTTAGATTAGTTTACTTCTAATTTAAATGTGATTTCTAGCATGTTGATAATTACTATTTTGTTAAAGGTTCATATTTGTGCATTGTTTCATCAAAAGTGTGGGGATTTTTGCAAAAACCCCATTTGATCTTCCATTTAGGCACAATTTTATGACCTTAGGATTAGGAATTTCATGTAGTTTAATTGTGTTATTGAAAGCACTAAGCTTGATAAAGTTCAAGTGTGGGGATCTTCCGATCCCTACTCTTTGTTCACATGTGCATATATTATGTCAATTGGAAAACAAGGGAGATTTTTAGTTCTTAGATTAATATTGGGTTATTATAATTTTGTAGAGACAAAGAACTAACGTCCCCACTTCCGCCCGGAAGTATTTTGCGCCAGATGGTAGCCATGTCTTCACATACTTTAAGAATGACAATACCTTGAACCGGGGAAGAAGAAAGAGCTTCGCGATATAGTGAATAACATCTCAAGTCGCCAGATTATCGTACCACGTAAGGCCGATTGGTCTAAACTTGTTTCTATGGGGGTGGCAGATCAAATATGTGCCAACTTTCTTAAGAGGGCGAGGGAGAAGACGGAAGCATTTACTTCACTTGTTCATGCTTGGAAAAGAGTTTTTGAACTCTATGAGACCCTCTATCGGGAAATTATCCTAGAGTTCGTTGCTTCATTCGTTTTTGAGGCACGGGTGGCTGAGATGGATTGTCGCCAACCATGCATGACTTTTCATCTTGGTGGTGTGTGGCGCAACTTGTCATTAGCCGACTTTGCTTTGGCTTTGGGTATCTATACTAGGGACGAAGTTGACCAACCGAGCTTCGATGACTATATGATGGAAAGCAAGGGCTCAAATAGTGGTAGTTTCCAATCGAGGATGATTTGGGGAGTTCTTCGGCACGGATAATTATTCTGTGCATATCAAGGAAAGAGGTCTTCTCTTGTCCGAGGACCGTTTGTTACATCGTATGTTGGTCCATGCAGTCAACTCACGTACGTCTAGTCATGAAAACATTAGCATATATGACCTTTGGCTTCTCGACCAACTCAGTTCTGAGGATCGCTATCCGAACATCCCTATCAACATAGCTAACTTACTCGTGAAGGCGGGAGGCTTTTGAGAGGGAAGTAAGCTAAGTGGAGGAGAGTATATCACACGCATGGCTCGCCACTTTGGTATTTTCACCGATGACGCCATTCATTCTATGACCAATCTAGGAGATATGGGCTTGATTGACATTGAGCAGATGCGCGGGACGGGGATTTTGACGATGGTAAGACGAGGAGGACAACTTTTGTATGCATGGAACGATAACCCCGCAACACAAGAAGCAAGGGAGGCCCCGACAAGTACTCAAGAGATTGGCGATACTTCAGGAACATCTCAAGAAGAAGAAGAACAACATCCAGATTGGGACCAATACACGGCACATCAGAAGGTTTTGCAACGGTTTTCTGGCATGTCTCTTTTGTAGGAAAATCACATGAGGCGAATGGAGTATCATTCAATGGAGGTACTTCGTCAACAGAATTGGCAAAGTGGAGCGATCAACTCCGTAGCCAATAACCTTGGCGTGGAACTTCAACCACCATACGCTCCGTCTCCGATGTGGCCATACAACACCCAAAGTCCCCCAGATATCCGACTTTTGGGGATTGGCAACGCCAATTCCAAGGCCGCCATTGATCTTTGTCTTATTTTATTCGATATGGTTGTCTAAACAATTTTTATTTATTTATTTTTATTTTTTTGTGTGGGTGAACAATTTTTATTTGTTTGGTTGTTTAGGATTTTAATTCTAAGGATTATGGTAATTTTTAGTTTAATTGTTTGGTTTTTATTATTAGTTCTATTTAAAGTTTTCTTTTTGTTTTGGTAATAGTTGCAGCTTTTGAAGAACCCGCACCGTGATCAGTTTAGGGAATTTTTTCTTTTCACTGCCGGTTCTAAGTCTCAAACCCGGGAAGTTCTCTGTTTTCCCTACCTCCTTACTTGTTTTTATTTTTGCATTGAGGACACTGCAAATTTTAAGTATGGGGAGGGGGTTAAGTAGACTTAACTGTTTGGTTAACGGGTTAATCTTTTGCTTTTGTATTGTTCTTCGTTAAAATTTTGAAAGTTTGAAATTTAGTACCAATTTTTTTCAAAATCTTTGATTGTTTTGAGTTTGGATTCTTTTGTTAGGATGACACTAAATAAGGTTATTTGAGTTTGATATATGCCTTGAAATACTTATTACCATGAGTGTCTCACCCTTGTCCATGAGAGATTGAGCCTTATAATGTTTTATTCATTGCGTAAGGATACCAACTTTGACCCAAGGAAGAACTTGTCACCTGAATACTAGTCGAGACCACAAAAGGAAAATATTTATTACCATTGCACTGATAGAGACCTTCGTTTCAACCCATTTAAGCCTTCGCTAAGTAATCCTATTTTTGGATTATTTAATTTGCCCAGCCTTTATATAAAAGTACTCATCTTTAGTACTTTATCCCTTGAAACCCATTTGAAGCCTTAGCCCTTTTCGTTTGTTACCCCTATATTTTATCCTTTGAGCATATTATTTTATCTATCTTTTGGCCGTAGCTTAAATTTGGAAACTTTTTATGTTTTTAATCTTCTGATAAATAGAGAAAAGGGATTGAAGAAGTTTGGAAGTCAGAAAAGAAAAGAAAGAAAGAAAAAGAAAAAATAAGAAAGAGAAAAGAAGTTGAGAATTTTTTTTTAAAACGACTCACCAAAAGAAAAATAAAAAAGAGTCGATATGCGAATAAGATTTGGTGACAAGCATATACATGCGGGAAAATGTTGAGTATCAGTATGATCACTTTATATATCTTACCCCTTGAGAGATACACTTGAAATATTTGTGAGGGTAAGAAGTTGAACTTGACAAGTAGATTACTCATTGTACCTTATAGTGTGTCTGAATAACATCTGATATTCTTACAATCTTAACTGACCTTTGATGAAGATAATTTTGGTGTCATTTTTCTTATTTTCAGTCTTTTGATTGAGGACAATCAAAGCTTAAGTGTGGGAATGTGATAACCCCAAAATTATACATGTTTGGGTCGTTCTGATTTGTATGTTTTATCCCACTTTAGCCTGTTTTTCGTACAATTTACTTCTGAAAGTTATTGTTTTTCAGTTTAGAAGGTTTTGGAGGCTCGTGATCAATAAAAGTACAAAAAGAGGTGAAAAAGCATGAAGATTGGAGCAAAGGAGAAACAGAGGTCTCTCGCGATCGCGAGACCTCAATCTAGCGTCGCGAGATGACCTAGATTCTAGAAGATTCTTCATTAAGCCCACTTGGCATCGTGAAAAGTCTACCAACTGTCAAGAAAGATGATTCAACCCTGGGACGAATTCTCTCTTTAAATACTGCATTAAGCCTGGCTAAAAATAATCAATTCTCATTCAGAAAAACACAGAAAAGCAGAGGAGAGTTCAGTTTAGCTAGCCGGAGGGAGGAATTGTATGATCCAGCAGTGGAAAGCGGTGCTTAAATGCGGTGAAACTTCCCAGTTCATACTCGGAGTCGTCTTGCCGGTGCCGATCATCACTTGCTACACGGTCTGCATAACGAGTTCATATTTTTCTATGGTTTTGTTTTGCATTACATTTCTAGGCTAGTAACTTTATAGTGCTTGCTATAGATAGATGAACTTGTAGGATGATTTGACTTTATGATTTTGATTTAATTATTAGATTTATGGTTTATTGAATGTTTGTCTTGTGATTCCTATTTATTTTCTTAACTGTGGTTACTTGAATTCGTTGGTTGGGTGTGTTTGTTATTTGACAATTAATGAACAGACTCCTTTCAGTTAATCAACCTCCCTTACCTTTCACTCTTGTGACGTGGTAAGCAACTCTTCAGGCCAAAGTAAGATGGATTTTAGGGTCCCACGACTTGGCAATAAATAGGGTGACTTGTACTAGATTTATAATCTTTGTACTTGGGCTGGGCAACCAACCTGGTTGATAATCACATATATACATGTTAGGGTGCTTTATGCTTAAACTCTTCCAATAACCATTAAATTTATGTCTTTTGGTAATTTATGTCAAATCATCTGAAAAAGGATTCTCAAATCCATAGTGAGTACTTGTCTTTCCTTTGATATAAAAAGTTTAGATTTTTATTTTCTTTCTTAGTTAATTCTTGTTTTCACAAACATCCCTCGTAATTGCTAGTTGCTTATATTAATTAGTTTGACTTGAAACCGAGATTAGATATGATGGTTCCCAGATTATGATATTGATTCAGAAACAGGATGAATTGAACACACAAGATTAAGTACACACAGCGGAAGACTTAACAATTCAATCCTATTTAAGAGAAAGATGAAGATAACTAGATAATCAAAGAAACAGTAAATAAACTATGTGAGATTAGCAAAGTTTCAACAGGATCAATTGAATTGTGATGAATTCAATTGATTACATTCAAATAAGGAAACTTACTAAAAACAGTTGAGAGTCAAATTTCTTTTCATTGAGGATATGAACTTGAAGATTACAATGAAGAAGATTTTTCTGCATACTAAACAAAGAAGAACTAACGGCTATATATACTGCTCAAAAAGGTGACCTAACAAACTTTCTAGGATCTTGACACGTGTCCCGATCCTGAGCATAGAAAGAGAGTCGGTTGTAAACCTCACGTGAGCAGCACATGGAAGATAACCGTCTGTTAGAAGAAAAGATTATTCTGAGAAAGGTTTCGCAAAACCTCTATCACGCCCTGCAGAGGTTCTGTTGAATTCAACATTGTGTGCCTCTGAGACTGTTTTCTCAGAACTTCTGTCAGCCTATTCTGAGGAGAAAGCCTTTCATCTTTTATCTTTACTTTTACAGAACAAAGAAATATGGAGCAAACAATCTCCCCTAAGTAGAGATAAGAGATAAAAGCAAGAATAAAGAAAATTACAGAGATCCTAATCATCTGCTACTTCTGACTTAGGAAAATCATTAATGCCGTCAGCTCTAAGGATTAAGTACATGTTGAAGATGAAAGATCTGAAAGAGGTTTGCGCCTGAATCGTTTCAAAGACTAGTGTGGCATGATTTCTGTTGATTCTTCCTTCTTGAGCTTCTTTGGCAAGATTCTTGTAAATCCAAGTGAGAGTCTCTGAAGTATATCTGTATCTTTCGTCAAGAATAAAGAACCTTTCAATGACACCTATGTCTCTGTAAGCATATCCGTACACCGGATTCTGAATGATTGAGTTCATGTGCATTCTGAGAATCCATACTGGACGATTCTGAGGAGGCGAAATGCACATCTTTTCCTGACCTAGCCAATAGCCAATGTCAAAGTCAGTCTTGCTATGATACATGACTTAGGCGCGCATGACTTCTCTTAATCTGTTCATAGAGGCTGAGTAGGTCTTTCTGCTTTCTGCCATTTTGCCAGTCTTGATGTAGTTCTGGAAGACCTTGTACATGAACATGAGATCAAACACATAGAGATTGTGTAGATCTGCATCACAGAAAGAGTAAATGTAACTGTCCTCTCTTCTGACAGCATATGACGAGTAAATGATGGCTTTGTTCATCAGCGTTTTGGGCATTATAGTGATCAACTCTGTGATTGGTTGGCTTGAGAAGACTTGATTCTTGGGTAGAGTCATTGTTGTAAACTTTAGTTTCCCTTCAAGGCTTGGCATTCCAGTGAGCTCTGGATTGTACTCTGGAGTAATATCCTTCTCTGAATATTTCCAGATCATAACTTCCTCAGGTGTAGTTACCCCGATGTGCCTGATGTGCTCTACTGGAATCTGATCCATCTTTTTCAGAATTTCCTCCACTCTACCTTGCTTCTGTGGTTCAAATACTTCTTCTTCAAGAATAGGAGTTTGATTAGATTGCCCTGTGCGAATGGGCTTGATAGTTCCAAGCAGAGCATCGAAGGTTCCTATTGAAGAGTCTTCAGCAACCTTGGAAGGTTCTCCAGTCTTCAAGCCAGTTCTAGCAGCACTGGCCAGAGCCTCTAGGCGAGATTGCTTTAAAGCCTTAGCTATATCTTCCTTCTCTTTCTGTGCTAGATCTTCCTTTTACAGCATTACCTCTGAGAATTTTGTTGGATGCAAAATCGGATTGTATCCGAAATCACAAGTTGGTGCTCAAAGTGAAGACAAAGGGAAAGTCAAAGTGGACTACAAAGTTAAAGTTTGCTTTTATTGTTTTAGTCTTTTATATGTTAGTTTGTAAGAGTTTTGTATTCTTAGGGTACATTTTGTAATTGTAGTAAAGTGTAAGGGTTGTAAATGTTTGGGTATAAATACCTAATGTGAAGTCATTTTACGAGAGTGACATGCATAACGTACTTGATTGTAAGGACAGTGAATTGATAGAGTTGTTCTGCTTAAGTGTGTGTGTTCTTGGTGTATTAGTGTCTGTAATCAATTCATCCAAGAATCAATGACATATGGCTTTCAAATCATTATCTACTTGTGTGCATGTTGATTAGAACTTGAATCTGGAACTACAAGTGGTATCAGAGCTGGAAATTCGTTGAAATTGGTATGATTTATTGAGCTTTTTGTGTTTTTTTTCGAAAATGGTATCTTGAGGTATTGATGTTCTTCTTTTGATCATTGTTTGCATGTGAATTTGATTGTTTGTGGTTAAAATGATGTTTTTACTCTGTTTGGGAGTGATTTAGAGTAAAATTTTGGTGTTTTGAGCAGTAATTTCCGAATTGGTGTTCATATATTCCGAATCGGAATATTCATAAAATCCGAATCGGAGGTTGTGAAAAATTCCGAATCGGAAAATTTTTTGGATTCGGAAATTGTGTTCGAAGTTAGTTTTACTCATTTTCCGACTTGGTATTAATCAAATTCCGATTCGGAAAACCTCATTTCCCGATTCGGAATTTGACCAAATACCAACTCGAAATTTTTTTCGGAACTCTGTCAAAAAAAAAATTTCCGATTCGGAAAACCACATTTTCCGATTCGGAAAATTGAAAAATCCGAATCGGGGTTTAGTGTTTTCCGAATCGGATTATATTAAGTGTTAAAAAAAAGTCTGGAAGCGTTTTTCGGGCACTTTTTCACGTAAACTTTATTAGACTTCTTATCTGATTCTACGGTGAAAAAGTTTAGTCATTTTTAAGGTCATTTTTTCCCGAAAAAATGCCGGTTTTTCCGAGATTTTGGTGATTTCCGAGAGGTTGATTTTTTGGACTATTCTTTCAATTTCACAGTCAAAATCAACTTTCAAATTTTTGAAAAATATTTTTTCTCGGGATTTCACTATTCATCGGTTGACTTTTCAGTTGACTTTTTGACTTTTGTCACTAACCTTTTCCTTGATCCAAAGAAGTGTTCAGATTAGTTACAGATCCTCAGATTTGCATACCTCCAGAAGTTCAGAAGAAATCTATCAGTTTCAGTGAATTTTCGATCATTTTCAAGTTCTTCAAAGATGTCTAGAGATCTATTAAGTATGGGTTCGAAGTCAAAGCCTCCGGTACTTCAGATTGGTGAATATCCTCAATGGCGTGTGAGGATGATTTAGTTTCTCAACAACATCGATAAGACACTCATGGTGAGCATCCAAGAAGGTCCGATCAAACCATACATTGATATTCCGGGTACACCCGAGACTGCCACTACTCCCGCAATTGAACCAAGTTGTGTATTCAAACTCTTTCGGCATTACAATGAGCTTGAAAAGATTAGAGCTGAACTTTATGACAAAGCTCTTACTTTACTCACGATGGCGATTCGAAACGATTTGTTTAATCGTGTTGATAGTAGAAATACAGCAAAAGAGTTCTGGGATGAGTTGGAAAAACAGTTTCAAGGGACGGAAAGATCAATACAAGCGAAGTTAAACCAAGCAATCAGAGCTTATGAAGGGTTTAAGGCTTTAGAGGGAGAAACACTTGTTGATTCTTACAGTCGGTTCAACATCATTTTGAATGATCTGGGAAGAAATGGAATGCAAAAGTCTACTTCTGAGATAAACTTCAAGGTCTTGAAAAATCTCAATCCCGAATGGGATCACTACTCGGTTAATCTTCAGATGAACAAGAACTTGGCGGAAGAAGACTTACATGATCTATATTCCATTCTTAGTCAACATGAAGTGAAAGTCAAAGACATTGTCACCAAGCAAAAGAGTATTACTGATTCTTTGGCTCTTTTGACTAAAAAGAATAAGAGTGTTCTCTCAAGTAGTTCAAAGAAGAAAAGTCATTCCAATGCCTTAGTCACCGAGTTGTCTGATTCTGATTCGGAAACTGTTGAGGATGATAGCTCAGAATCTGATGTTGATTTGAAGCGAGTTGCTCATAAGCTTGCTCTTTTGTCTAGTTCCATCCACAAAAGGTATGGGAAGAAGAAGTTTTATTCTAAACCCAAGTTCGAGAACTACAAAAGAAACAAGTACAAGCCAAAGGAATATGAGAAAAGACCGGAGAGGAAGACTTATGAAAAGAGCATGACAGATGAGAAAGGAAATGTATGTTTCAATTGTGGCAAACCCGGCCATTTTGTCAAAGATTATAGAGCGCCGAAAGTTAGGGATTTTGACTACTATACTAAGAAGGCTCAACTTGCTAAACGCAAAAGTGAAGGTAAAGTTTTGATGGCTGAAGAGGAATGTTGATATGATGATACGTCTGATAATGAGGACTCTGCTCATTTCACACAAGTTCACTACAATCTCATGGCTAGTGTGGAAGAGACCATCAACCTTCACAAAGAGACCGAAGAAACAAATGAGGTAAGTCAAACTCCTTCTGACTCGGATATGTCTGATAATGATGAATGCTCATTAGAAGAACAGTTTTTAATTTTAAAAACTGAATTTGATGACTTGAAGGAAAAGATTAAGTTCGAAAGAGCTCGAGTCATTGAATTCAGTAATGAGTGTAAGTTATATAAATCTTTAGCTGATGATCGTGAGCTTGAAAAGGCTGATATTAGGAAAGAGAAAGCCAAACTAGAATCTCAAATTTCTGAGATGAAGAGTGCTTTAGTAAATTTGGAGTCTGAAAAAGCTGAATATATGATCAAATATGAAGTTTGTTTTCAAGATAGATCTAAGGCTTATGCCAAAATCAAACAGTTGGAAGACCTTAATATCAAAAGAGGTCAGACTCAACAGACGCTTAAGCTTTTGACAAATAATTTAAAAGATAGTAGATTTTACAATCCAAAAATGGGGTTAGGTTTACCTGAAATTGATGTTTTAAAGAAAGCCCCTAAAGGTCTTTATCAGTTTGATAACTTAAGTTTTCCAAAATTAAATGAGACCTTTGTAAAATCTGGTAGTTCATTATCTGATTCTTCCGATAAAGGTAAAGAAAAAGTTGTTGATGACTCAAGTGATAGTTTTTCAGATTCAAAGTCAAAGAGAAAGAATAACTTTGATTTCACATGTGATTTTCAATATGATGAGTTAAATCAAAGTTATAAAACAAGAAAACCCGAGTTTTCTCATACTCAATGTGTTTCTTTTTATTCTCAAGATGTAAAGTCTGTTTCAAATGAATCTGAAAAGCTTAGTAACAGTATTGAAAATGAGTCAAAGACTACTGAATCTACTCCTAAGTCTGAAGATAAGACAAGTGAACTTGAAAAAGAAACGGATTGTGAAAATCTTCTGAGTTTATTCAAGTTAATAATCTTTAAGAAAATAAAAGCATTTCTGATTATGAGTCTGATTCTGATTCTGATTCTGATGAGAGCAAACCATGTTTTGATTCTGATAATCATGATGAGATCAAAGAGGGTTTTGAAGAAGAAAAGATAAATTTTATTTCTAACCCCCTGTTTGAGTCTCAAGATACTCCACCTTGTTTTGATCAAAGTAGTAGGCCTGAAGTGATTGATTTAATTACATATGCTGTTATTGACAAAGATGGTTATCTTGTGTACAAAAGTTTAGATAGTATGGTTGAAGGTGATATCCTTAAATCAGAACTCAAACTACCAGATGTGGAATTTGGTCCTGTTTTTGAAAAATCAAAGTCTAGTACACAAGATAAACCAAATGTTGTCAATGTTTCAAGTGATAGTGGAATTCCCAAAGATGAGAAATCCTCATGTTCTTTGTCAAAGTCGGAAACTTGTTCTATTAATTTTGATGCAAGTACCTTTGAGATAGGAAGTACTTCGTGTGCTACACTTGAAACATCTTCAAAAGATTCATCTGATGTATGTTTAGTTCCTAAGACACCTATTAACTCAAGTTCTTCTGATTCTACAGATTTAAAAAGTTTTAAATGACATGGCCTAGGGTGGAAGAAGAAAGAGTCAAAGAAGAAAGAAAAGCGTTTTGCTACAAATGAGAGTTTTGTTAAAAAGTCGTCTTTTGACAATGCAAATAAATGTAATATGAATGTTCGATTCAATAAGTGTCAAAACTCCTTTGAGTCTGCCTTGATGTTTTTTGCTATGCAACGTTTGCATTGTACTCATTGTGGTGATAATTCTTTTTCTTTGAACTCTAGGGATGTTAAAAAGAAGAGATCTAGTGGTGTTTCTCATGATAAACCTCGTGCTTACTCGTTTGATCATCGTGCTAAAGTGTTTAGTGCTAAAAAGAAAAATCTTTCAAAAGCAAAAGATAAATCAGTTGATGTGAAATTTGTGTGCAAATGGATTCCTAAAGATTTATTGAATGCACAAATTTCAAAGTCTGGTATAAACTGTAAGATTTTAGGTTCATCTTCTGATTTGTTAAAGATGTATGAGACTAACAAGAAAGGACCCATTTGGATATGGGTTCCCAAGATGAACTAACATGTTTCTACAGGCAAGGCATATGTGGTATGTTGATTCCGGTTGTTCAAGACATATGACTGGCTACAAGGAGTTGTTGCACAATTATGTGGAACGACCAGGAGGAACAGTTAGTTTTGGGAATAAGACGACAGGGGTCATCAAAGGTTACGGCATTCTTACAAATGGTAAGGTATCCATAAAGAAGGTACTTTATGTTGAGGGGTTGAGTCATAATCTGTTTAGTGCAAGTCAGTTTTGTGATGGTTATAACATTGTTCTATTTTCCATCATTAACTGTCTTATCATTAATAGTGATGGTGATGAGATTTTTGAAGGGAGACGGTTTTACAATCTCTATGTGGTTGACTTTCCGGTGATAGATTCGTCGAAACCAGTTTGTTTGTTTTCAAAGGCAACAAAAGGCGAAAGTTGGCTATGGCATAAAAGATTTTCTCATCAAAATTTCTCAGATATTAGCAAACTAGCTAATGGTGGATTGGTGAAAGGTCTTCCAAAGTTGACATTTGATAGATATTCTTTATGTCCGGGTTGTCAAATGCGAAAGATGAAGAGAAGTTCTCACAAGTCAAAGACAGAATCTTCATGTCAATCACCACTCGAGATGCTCCACATGGACTTATGCGGACCGATGAGAATTCAATCAATTAGTGTAAAGAAGTACATTCTAGTTATGGTTGATGAATACTCACGGTACACGTGGCTAGAATTTCTGAGAGTGAAATCTGACGCTCCCGAGTTGATCATAAAGTTTATCAAGAGGATCCAAGTTCTTTTGCAACTTCCAGTTCACAAGATGAGGAGTGATAGTGGCACTGAATTTAAAAATGCTACTTTAGATGCTTATCTAACATCTGTTGGTATTTCTCATAATTTTTCAGGTGCTTATACTCCACAACAAAATGGAGTTGTAGAAAGAAGAAACTGAACCTTAGTGGAAGCGGCACGAACGATGCTAGCTTACTCCGGATTACCTCTTACATTTTGGGCCGAAGCTGTTTCAACGGCTTGTTTTACACAAAATCGAACCATCATCAATAAGCGCTTCAAGAAAACTCCTTATCATATAATCAACCGTAGAATTCCTAATGTCAAATTTTTTCATGTTTTGGGTTGTAGGTGCTACATTCTCAATAACCGTGACAATCTTGGTAAGTTTGACAAGAAAGCCGACGAGGGATACTTTCTTGGTTATTCGCTAACGTCGAAGACTTTCCGGGTCTACAACAAAAGAACCAAGATGGTTATGGAAACCGTTTATGTGACCTTTGATGAAACCGTGTCAATGACTTCTGAACATAGTAGTTCAGAACTCGGAATTACTAGTCAAGCTTCTACTACGACTTCTGATTCTATTTCTGCTCCAAATAGTTTAGAACTCGATTTACTGTTTATGGATGCTTTTCTGGATATTTGTGCAGATAATGAAGATCTCATTCTTTCCAGAAATCCAAGAGTTGATATTCACGATGTCCCAGAACCTTCAAGTGTAAATGATTCCGGACCATCGGAGAATATTTGTTCTACATCTAACTCTGATCAGGCCATACCAGTTCCAAGTGTTGAACAATCAGAGTTAACTCCCAATGATCAATCAGAGATTCCTGCAATCATTGATGAAAATGATAGTCAGAACAATCTAGATGATCTTGCAATTCTTCCTGCTCAGTTGAAATGGACAAGAGCACATCCACTCTACAATGTGATTGGTGATGTCAATGATGGTGTTAAAACGCGATCTGCATCTGCAAATTACTGCCTATACAAAAGTTTCTTGAGCGTAATTGAACCAAAGAATGTCTCTCAAGCATTAGAAGATTCTGATTGGCTTTTAGCAATGCAAGAAGAGCTTCTACAATTCAAAGAAACAAAGTGTATCGCTTGGTTCCGAGACCGCAGGATAAATCAATCATTAAAACCAAGTGGATCTTCAGAAATAAGAAAGATGAATCCGGACTGATTGTCAGAAACAAAGCGCGATTGGTTGATAAAGGTTACTCTCAACAAGAAGGTATTGACTACAATGAGACTTTTGCACCGGTAGCGCGGATCGAGGCAATTCGAATCTTTCTGGCCTATGCAGCTCACAAGAACATCAAGGTATTTCAAATGGATGTCAAATCTGCGTTCTTGAATGGAGTCTTGCATGAACAGGTCTATATAGAGCAACCTGAAGGGTTCGTTGATCCAGATTTTCCCGATCATGTATGCATCTTGGACAAAGCATTGTATGGTTTAAAACAAGCTCCAAGAGCATGGTATGAAACTCTGACTAATCATCTCTTATCCAAAGGATTCAAACGAGGTACGATCGATACTACTCTTTTTCTGAAGAAATAAGGTGATGACTTGCTTTTAGTTCAAATTTATGTTGACGACATTATTTTCGGTTCTACTAATCCAGAGTTGTGTACAAAATTTTCTAAAATCATGGAGACAGAGTTTGAAATGAGCATGATGGGTGAATTGAATTTCTTTTTAGGAATTCAAGTCAAACAAAACCCTGAAGGCATCTTTATAAATCAGTCAAAATATATTAAAGATATGTTGAAAAAGTTTAACATGATTGATTGTTCTCCAATTAAAACACCAATGCCAACTGGAAATCTTTTAGGTCCTGATTTTGCCGGTAAATCTGTTGATCAAAAGATTTACAGAAGCATGATTGGTTCTCTTTTGTACCTCACTGCGACTAGACCGGGCATTATGTTCGCCACATGTTTTTGTGCTAGGTTTCAAGCTAATCCTAAAGAGTCACACCTTGCGGCAGTCAAAAGGATCTTACGGTATCTCAAAGGCACACCCGAGATGGGTCTTTGGTATCCGAAAGATTCTAGTTTTGAGCTTATATCTTTTACAGATTCAGATTATGGTGGTTGTAAACTGGATAGGAAAAGCACTTCCGGATCGTGTCAGTTTTTAGGTGATAAACTTGTGAGTTGGACTTCGAAAAAACAAAATTGCGTCTCCACTTCTACGGCCGAAGCAAAATATGTGGCCGCGGCAAGTTGTTGTTCGCATGTGCTTTGGATGAAGACACAACTACTAGACTATGGTTACAAGTTGAAGAGAGTCCCTATCTACTGTGATTCGGAAAGCGCCATTGCGATAACGTCAAATCCGGTTCAGCATTCCAAGACCAAACACATCGACATTCGTTATCATTTTATCAAAGATAATGTGGAGAAAGGTAATATCGAGATGTTCTTTGTTCAAACAGATTACCAACTTGCTGACCTTTTCACTAAACCTTTAGATGAAAAGCGTTTTAACTTTTTGGTTAGCAAGCTTGGCATGCTTAGTCCTACTTAATTCTGTTACGCATCTTAATTTAAGGGGGAGTTGCTTAATTATTCTGGATTGGATACTATCTGACTAACATCCAAGGATTCATTTTCAATGAATACCAATTTCTACTTTGTTTTGCAGATTATCCATTTGAGGGGGAGTACTTAAAAGCGATATCAATTTTAGGGGGAGAGTTCAAATAAGCTTTAATGCTTACATATTTAAAAGATGAACAACTTTCTGGTATGAAATATGTTTTTAAATGTTCAAACTCACTTCTCGATTCTCAAATGATTTTTCGAATTAGAAGTGTGATTTTACATGTTTTCATATCATGATGAGTTGACGGATATTTTCTAACCGTGTGTTTCCAAAGATTAACACTTGTGTATTATCTTTTCACATACTTTTCAAGTATTCATACACACCGGTTTAGCTTCTTTTGTCTTCGTTATTACCACGTCTTTATATGACCGTATTTTTCGGTGGTAATACACTCGCTTGATATTTCCTATTTGTACTTCATTGTTCATTTGATCGATCGGATACATTCTTCAATGCTATATCTATATCTCGTTCGTATAGATAATATCCATTTTTTGTGTGAACTACAGTTTTTCAAGAACATATCTCACATCATATGATGAATCAGTTTTCTGAAACAACTCTATCTCATTCTTTTTTATTCATTTCATTTACTTGTTTGACGAAATTCTTATGCTCCTATCTTGTTCATATATATTTGTTCGAGCATACTTCATATTGGCTCATTGATTCACCCGATGAATCATTGTACTTTCATGTTTAGGAAACTTATTTCATGGGATGTGTGAGCTTAACAGAACTTCTATGGATTTCCAGAACCGGTAATCCTACCCAAGAAGTTATCCTTGAGAAATGAGTGAGGGGTCTCCATCAAAGAGTGGGGGAGATAACTCAGGTGGTCGAGTTATTTTCATAGTGATTGAGCGGAAAAATGTAATATGAGAGCTTGGTTAGACGTGAGGATGTCTAAAAGAATTGGAGGGTGTGAGAACAGAGTTAAAAGAAACATAAAACTCTGCACCAACCTTTTCTAAGCTGGGCAACCACATAATCTATTGGTTCACGCTCTTTGGTGACCGATATTGAAACAAGGCAAAGCCCAATGCCGACTCTCGTTTTTACCCCACTAGCTACTCATTTCCTTCTTAACAAGGAGATGTTTCATTTGTGCACGGGGACGCAACACATAATTTATCAGGTTTTCATTTGGAAAATCGATATTGAAAAAGAAGGAAGTTGTCCTGCCTTCGAACTTCATTTCTACACATCGAGTCGTGAAATGTTTTCACATTTTGAGCCTTATGAAAGCACTTGATGCTATTTTCTTTCATCACAAATACACACAAGGAATTCGTTTCTTTGTCGGAACGTTCATAGTAATACTTCTAGTATTTGCGATGATTGAACGGAAGCCCTGGGGAGTGATCATCACTAAAACTCTTTATATAGTGCATTTATTGTACTGAGTTGCTTTGTGCTTCTCACAGGCATTCCAACTGATTCATGTGTTGTTTCAGGATTTTCCCACTTATATCTGAATTTGAAAGATTTGGATTACTTTCTGGAATTGATGGTATTTCTTTGGCCTAATAAGGGGAATTCTGGAGTAACAAGGAGGAGATGGTTATGTGAGATGGTTTTTGATTTCCTTGGTGGTTTGTTCACATGGTTGTATCTGTACACGACGAGTTATCTGATCATACATTTCTGTAGTTTTGACGATTATTTCATGTTTCATCAAAAAGGGGGAGATGGTTTAGAAATGTTTTTGAAGATACTTTGGGGAGATGGATACGAAATGTAAAGCCGAGAAATGATTCTTGAAGATACTTTGTGGAAGTCGAGAGATAATTACGAGATACTTCAAGATGATCAGAATATTCCAAGTATTGAAGTTTGAAGATTGTTTGAAGATGCTTCATTTGTTAAAGCTTCTTGTGTCAAGTTGGATGATTCGTGAAGATTATTATCGAAGGTTATAGTTCAAAGAAGGCTTATATTTGGTGTTCAAAGCGTTGATGTTTGCTTGAAGAAGTTTGCCTAATTCTTTTTGTGATCTCGAATCCAAAGGGGGAGATTGTTGGATGCAAAATCGGATTGTATCCGAGATCACAAGTTGGTGCTCAAAGTAAAGACAAAGGCAAAGTCAAAGTGGACTACAAAGTCAAAGTTTGATTTTATTGTTTTAGTCTTTTATATGTTAGTTTGTAAGAGTTTTGTACTCTTAGGGTAGATTTTGTAATTGTAGTAAAGTGTAAGGGTTGTAAGTGTTTGGGTATAAATACCCAATGTGAAGTCATTTTACGAGAGTGACATGCATAACGTACTTGATTGTAAGGACAGTGAATTGAGAGAGTTGTTGTGCTTAAGTGTGTGTGTTGTTGGTGTATTAGTGTGTGTAATCAATTCATCCAAGAATCAATGACATATGGCTTTCAAATCATTCTCTACTTGTGTGCATGTTGATTAGAACTTGAATCTGGAACTACAAATTTTTCTTAGCCTTTATCCTTAGTCGCAGCAGGGGCAGCTTCTCCAACAGAGGTTTTCGTGAAAAGAGCCTCTGTGGTTTCCACAATGGTAACCCCTGTGGACTTTCTCTTATGTGGTGCGACATCCTTCTCCCCCTCAAGATGATCAGGATCCTGGTCATCCTGGTTGGTGTGGGAGGGCTTCGAAGCTTCAATAGAGCAAGATAAGTGGCATTTCCGTTTGTACGATGGAGTGTATTTTTTTTCCGAAAGCCCATTGATCATCCCGAAATTAATTTTTCTTATTGAAATTAGTTTTCTCTCAATCCCCCACTGTTCACGGTTCTCAACAACAAGTCGGTTTTGTACACGTCATTCGGATTGTTGATGATCGAATGTCGTATTTGGTTGCATTATACAGAAGCGTGACGGTTGCATTCAGAATTATGGAGTTTTATTCGATGGGATTATTCCTCTTGGGGTAGAATTGAATTTATCCTTTGGATGCTATGTATGATGTTTGGTACACTCTTTTTACGCTCAACTTATATCCAGTTCATCGTCATAGAGGTTCGATTGTGATCTAGACGTCTGAGTGTCGGCTGTCATCCGTCTGGCTAAGAAGACCGAGTCGGGGTTCGATTGTCTTCATTTCTGGATGCTTTCCGGAAAACGGCTATATTTTTGGACAGTGAGTGGTGCATGTCTCTCCCGGTACTTTGATTGTCAATGATGTTGGTACGAGCTTGCTTTGAGGGGGAGCTCGAGATCATTTTGATTTCTGGCATCTACTTTTGCTTTATAAAGAAAGCAAGGGTGAGAAGATTCAACATGCTTTATTTATAAAACTTAGGGGGAGATTGTTAGCAAGTTTATTTGATAATAATAGGAAGTTTTATAAATGAAACCCTTTTTACTTGTAATTTTTATTACTTTGGAATTGGGCTTGGGACACATTGTTTTGGGCTTGGGCTTAGGGATTTGATCATCCTCACTGTATAAATAGGGATGTCTTGTTTTTCATTTGGATCAATATTTCTTCTTCTTCATTGTAATAGTTGAAGGTGAATCAATGAGAGTCGACTTCCACATTTGAGTGTTCTTTAATTTTCCGCATTTACATTCAATAAAGTCGCTCCATCTTCATCTTCTTCTCCATTGCTATCATCCTCTTGAATTGTTGGTTTCTTAAATCTAACAAGATAGCTTCACTATTCCTAGTGATAAGAACGATACATGGAACTTGCCTAAACTATATTATACCCGATAAGTACGCTTGTCTATGAATGTGTCATTAATAGTTGGGGTAACCAATAAGGGTAAAACTTGTAATTGAATTTATATACATATTTTCACACATCACAAACCATACTTACAAAAGTATGAAGTGTGCTTGTATATTTATTGTGTAAAAATTTGATTTTGATAATATTAAGTATTCAAGCAAAGATTGATTTATTAAAATGTCAAAGTGTATGTTACAATCAATTTTTATCAAATTGTTGACTTTTGCATGGATTTGGCACTCCATTGCATTAGAGTACAAAATTTGCATTTGTATGGATCCGATAATAGTTTGCCTCAATTAGACATATGTGTTGCGATGTTTGGTTGTTGTTTGGTTGGTTTTAAATTATTGTAATTTTTGCGCGTGCGAGTCGTTTTCTTTTTCTATGTATCTGTAAAATAGTATAGAATAGATTAGAAGTTTTTTTATTACAAAATGTAAAAGAAGACCGATGACAACAAACAAGATTCATGGAGATTGAATTCTCCTCGTGGACGCATTTTAGCATTGAATAAATGACAAGTATAGTGGGAGCCGACACATCCTTTTGGTTGTTAGTCCCTAGTTTGACCATGTTTTTCTTGTAGTGGCGCTCAAGGGAAAAACGCATAGGTTTGAGGCAATCGTTACCATTACTTGCAATGTGGTTGTATTTATTATTTTATTGTTTAGGTTGCATGCTAGATAGCCTTTTTTAAAATAATTTGAACACAACAAACTATATTAATGAGTTAATAATTATTGCAACTGGTTTTAGTAATTAAATAAAAATTGGTTATGAAGTTTTAAAATGGTTAAAACTATTTGTTGCTAAAATAAAACAGTTAAAAATGTTTTAACTAAGAAAAGCAAAACCCGTTTTTTATTGTAAATCACACGTTATCCATTTAAGGCACACACTTGAACTAATAATCTTTCGGCGTGGGGAAGGTCTAAAGCCAACGTGTCGGTTATGTTTAGGGATAATGTTTATGACATTCGCGATATCCAAGAGTCTTGGACCGGATGTCATGTGTCTTAGTATGGTTGATTTACAATCTGGACTATTGATCCACAACAAACCTTGTTACGTGAAAGGATCATCGTGAAAGAGATTAAACATGCCAAATGACATAATGGATGTCAATGAATCCCGCAAGGATCTAAGAATTTCATTGAGATGGAATCGGTAAAAAGGTTACCTACCTAAATAGCTTCTGGTTGCGATTTGTGGCAAACCCGTCGTAGATGGGAGTGAAATATGGATCGTAGCCTTGTTAAATTAAATTTGTTTATTTAAACAATTGGGTAATTTCTTTAACGAGGATTATTTAACTCAAATCCTTAAAATAATATTTTTCTATTTTGATAGATGTCAAACAACGCAAATTCTTCAATTTCTAACTTTTGTTTGAAAGGGCTCCTCGAAAAGGACAAGCTTAGGAGCTTGAACTATGTGTACTGGCTTCGAAACCTGAGAATAGTTCTCAGGATGGAAAATAAGCAGAGGGCCATAGGGAGCCCCTCCCTACGGCACCCACTGTCGGAGAATGTCGGGCGATTCCGGAAGAGTATGAAAAATGTCTGACTGAATCGAACGAGACCGCTTCCCTAATGTTGGCGACCATGGTTCCAGAACTCCAAAGGGGCCTGGAAAGCCTTGGGGCGTACGATGTGATAAACCAATTGAAGGACATGTTCCAACAACATGCCAGGCAAGAGCGGTATGATAATGTCAAAGCTCTGTCAGAATACAAAATGGCCCCAGGGAGCAGCGTCCATGTACATGTTTTGAAAATGAAAGTGTACATTGATGGGCTTTATCGTCTAGGTTTTCCCATTAGTCAGGAGCATGCTACGGATTTTATTTAAGCTTGTTG
The DNA here is from genome assembly GCA_030169165.1 of Centaurea solstitialis. NCBI lineage: Eukaryota > Viridiplantae > Streptophyta > Magnoliopsida > Asterales > Asteraceae > Centaurea > Centaurea solstitialis. Next base: position 17,682,598 of record CM058044.1, on the reverse strand, counting down.
TCTAGTTCATATGCATCGTTCGTTCTAAACTACTAAATCAACAACTTGGTGAAAATCATAATGGAGCTCCATGGCATGCTTAAGACTGCAGAGTCTAACATGGCCAGGTCTAAATTCGCTGCTCCAGTATTGGCCATTATGGAGGGAGGTATAAAAAAGAAGAAGGCTTCCCCTGTGAAAGGCAAAGGGAAGGGAAAGGCTATTCAGCCCAACCCCAAACCTAAGACAAAAGGCCTAGGGAAAGCCCAATCTGATATACCTCAGTCAAACACTCCTAAGGATGCTCTATGCTTTCATTGCAATGAGGTAGGATATCGAAGGCATAACTGTCCTAAGTATCTAGAGGAGCTTAAGAAGCTCAAAGCTAATGGAGCATCAACTTCAGGTACGCATATGATTGAACTCCATAGTACTTGTACCTCTAATTCATGGGTATTGGACACAGGATGTGGTACTCACATTTGTACTGATGTGCAGGGACTAAAAAGAAGTAAGAAACTGAGACATAGAGAGCTGGACCTGATCATGAGAAACAATCAAATTGCTTCGATTGACGTGATAGGAAGTTATGAGCTTTCTTTTTCGTTTGGATTATCTATGGTTTTAATTGATTGTTGCTACTTGGCAAAAATGGCGAGAAACATTATTTCCTTTTAGGATTTATATAAAGATGGTTTTGACTTTGGGTTTGATAATGGATCAATTCTTGGTTACAAGAAAAATGTGCCATATTTGAAGCTAACCCATGTCATGGAATTTATGAAACAATTATAAATGCTAGAGACAATCAAAGTTCAATTATAATGTTGAATCAAATCAATATAAAAATGGTTTGGATAAGTCGTACGTAACACGCCTCCTTTCTCAACAAAAATATTGTCCGCTTTGCCCCACTAGTTCACGTCTTTGTTTTGGATAAGTCGTACGTAACACGCCTCCTTTCTCAACCCACCAGCTCAAACGCTCTAGTTTAAGCTTTTAAAAATAATGTATATACCATATTTTAGCGGAAGCTATTTCATGAAAATATTAATAAGGTTCCACACATATATTTACATATCCAAAAAGTAAAAAAAAAAAACGTTTCCATCAAGTAAGTTAAGCCATACGAAAGTTCGGTGTTACAAAATTCGGTTCGCGACCATATCTAAGCAAATGGACTGAACTATAGAAGTATTGCCAAACATGTCATACCCCAAGTGTCCCAAAAGAAGCTATCCCAAGTCTTCTACCCACCTCACCGGTTCGGGTATCTACTAAGTGTTTCCTACGGATACAAAACATAATACTTGTTCATTAGCATAACGCTAGTGAGTGCACCAAAAACATTTAGTTCATCAAACACTAGTCATCAATGTTCCATGGTTAACTAGATTACAAAAATCAATGATATCGCAAATAAAACACATAAGATGTGAAGGCAAGTCCATTGAACATCCGTATTGTTGATCCAGCTCTCCTAAGACCTGATGAAATGATAATGATCCTGTTACTTTACTTAGTAAATAGGTCTTTGCTTCTGTTATAGCTTGAGGAATTATCACTGAGATTGTTCAGTGTTATTCCTTGTTATTTAAGGTGTAACATGTAATTAAAATTATCAGGATTAGGATCAGGAGTTGAAAGATTCTGTTATGATGACTATTGATCCTGACCATCGAAGTAAAGATCTCCTGAAGACATTAAGATCATACTTAAAGAACCATCAGCGACGTCGAAGAATTAGCTGATGACAGGAACAGCATGCTCATGATCTGAAGACGGAACTCAGTGATAGCAAGTTTCTAAAATTCGTATGACAATCCTGAAGAACCATCAGGATATAGTGACCCCTGATCATCATCAGTATCAGGGCCTTCCTCATTGATCAGTATCCTGATCCTGAAGGATTAGTAAAATGTCTTAGTCTAATGCACAAAAACAGATAACGCATCGGATAAATGAGAGGGTTTTACGCGTTTACCTTTAACGGAAAACGAAAAATAGCTCCGGAGGCTAGTGATGGATACACCACTACTGCACCACCTTGAGACTGGCTGCTAGACCGCCGTGGACTAATCGCAAAACGGACTCCAATGTGTGTGTGTTGGTGGCCGGCGGCCAAGAGAGAGAGAGTGTGTGTGTGTATGGAATTTCTTGGTGAAAAAGTAATTGTGAAATCAGATGTTTATTCAACTGCCTTAACCCTTTATTTATAAAGGTAAATATGGCAGTATTAAAAGAAATCCCAAACCAAAAATAACTCTCAATAATTATCTTTAATTAATTAAACTATTAATTATAAATAATTATATTTAACTGATAAATAATAAATAAACAATTTATTATTTATTCCTTCTCTCTTTTAAATAATTAAACTTAATTAATTATTTCCACACAATAAATCCAAATGGTCTCGGGTTGGGTGTGTAGCAGTGTGACCCACTAGTGTCTTATAACATTGGACATGGTAATCCTAATTACTGTCTTGCACATAATCCCTTCAGACTCCCACTTGTGCCAGACAAGTAACTTAACTGTCACCATTAGCCTAAGGAGGTCCCTAGTCAGACACTTAGGTTAACCAGGTTATAAGATCTCTTATATCCAGAGATACGATTCATATTTGAATTGTACACAGGTTCATTCCTTTTACACGAGATGTTTCTAAAGTGAGTTTTAGACATGGAGCTGAGATAGTTCAATCATAAACTTAAGTATTTCTTGATTCTGATCTTGACTACCTGCAGTTACGGAACTTTCCAAATAACCTACTGTTATTCTATCCGAGCGTGGCCACGCATTTCTGCCAATCTTATCATCAGGGGCCCGGAAATATCTTTCCCACAAAGGAGGTGTAAATCCCATATTGACTACCTGCATCAGCAAACATGGCTTGCGCTGCATCTAGTCACGCCCCTTATGGCCACCCAGTTACGGTGCAGCGTTAGGACGTGCTAAGAGTACAGTAGTCCTCATGCTTCTAGACCAGATATCTCAGGTCTAAGGACAACCTATCATCAAGTCAATGCTTATGACAGGCTCCATGAGGCAGACTTGAAACTGGTCACTTCCAATACTCATACACTCTGATGAGTATCTATGAATATTTGATCATACCAACTGTATATATAAACATTCATAATAGCATTGTAACCTTACTGAGGTTCCCACCTCAATAAGTAGCTATGGACATTTAGATTTTACAAGGCTTTGAAAAATCATGGATGACTTAAATATGCAAATAGTAATTTTTGAAACATTTCTCAAATAGTATCTTCTCATTTCAACCACACTGTGAAATAAACTCAAATGTTTCAAAGTATTACATTAATAATCAATAACATAAACTAACTACTAGTATCCAGGTACTGCATCCCTATGGAACTAGCATGGCCCTCATGCTTTACTCTAGCTAGTGGCTTCGTTAGCGGATCTGCGACATTTTCGTCCGTCGGAATCTTGCATATTCTCACGTCTCCTCTTCCAATGATCTCTCGGATGAGGTGATACTTCCTGAGTACATGTCTTGACTTGTGATGTTCTCTGGGCTCTTTTGCTTGTGTTACAGCTCCAGAGTTATCACAGTAGATATCTACGGGTCTAGAGATACTGGCTACAACTCTTAGATCCGAGATAAACGTTCTGAGCCAGACAGCTTCCTTTGCTGCATCTGATGCTGCAATGTACTCTGCCTCTGTAGTAGAATCTACTATGGTGTCCTGCTTTGAGCTCTTCCACGAGATCGCGCCTCCGTTTAGGGTGAATACATAACCAGACTGTGATTTGAAATCATCTTTGTCGGTCTGGAAACTAGCATCAGTATAGCCTGTGACACTAATCTCATCCTACGACCCTCCAAAGACCAAGAACATTTCTTTAGCCCGTCTTATGTACTTGAGAATGTTCTTGACAGCCACCCAATGGGCTTCACCTGGGTTCTGCTGGTATCTGCTCGTAACACTTACTGAGTAAGCAACATCAGGCCTTGTACATAACATGGCATACATAATCGACCCAATTGCTGAGGCATATGGTACCGATTTCATTTTGTCCTGATCTTCACTAGTTACAGGACATTGTGCTTTACTTAGCACTATGCCATGCTGAATTGGGATAAACCCTTTCTTGGATTCATCCATCCTGAATCGTTTCAGGATTTTGTCAATGTATGTACCTTTACTAAGCCCGATAAGCCGTCTAGATCTGTTTCTATAGATCTTTATATCAAGTATATAGGCAGCTTCTCCAAGGTCTTTCATTTGGAAACACTTACTTAACCAAGCCTTTACACTCTGTAAAGTTGGTACATCATTTTCAATGAGTAGAATGTCATCTACATATAAGACCAGGAAGGTTACTATGCTCCCACTGAACTTTGTGTAAACACATGGCTCAAACTCACTTTTAGTGAAACAGAATTCCTTGATTCGTATATCAAAGTGTAAGTTCCAGCTCCTTGATGCCTGCTTTAATCCATATATGGATTTTAGCAACTTGCACACTTTTATTAGGATTCTTTGGATCTACAAAACCTTCCGGTTGTTGCATATAGACGTCCTCTGTTAACTTCCCATTTAGGAAGGCCGTCTTAACATCCATTTGCCAAATCTCATAGTTGAAGTATGCTGAGATGGCCATCAGAATCCAAATGGATTTTAACATTGCTACTGATGAAAAAGTTTCATCATAGTCGATACCATGAGTTTGCGTGAAAGCTTTTGCTACCAATCTAGCCTTAAAAGTGTGCACATTTCCGTCCATGTCGGTTTTCTTCTTGAAAACCCATTTACGTCCAACAGCCCTACAGTGTTGGGGTAAATCTGTCAACTCCCATACTTGGTTGTCGTACATGGACTGCATCTCTGCCTTCATGGCTTCTTGCCATTGCTCAGACTCACTGCCTGACACTACTTCTCCATAGGATGTTGGTTCATTCAAGTCTCCTTCATCCTGGGAGACTAGCAACCCAAGATACCTATCTGGTTCTTGTCTTATCCTAGTGGATCTGCGAAGGTCTTGTGTTTGCACTTCCTCAACTGTTTCCGGTTGAGTCTCAACAGGTTCTTGTTGAGTGACTTGCTCAACAATCGGTAAAGTGTCATCTTCTTCAATTTCTTGAAGATCTACATCATTTCTGGTATTCTCAGTACTGAGAAACTTATCTTCCAGAAATTCTCCATTTCGAGCCACAAAGACTTTGTTCTCGGCAGGATTGTAGAAGTAGTATCCCACAGTAGTCTTGGGATAACCTACGAAGATGCACTTGTGTTAGGACCAAATTGTCCTAATTAAAAAGTTTTATAAAGGAAGCTTTGAGAAGAATTAATTAGTGTTTAGCTAGTTAATTAGTTATTGGGCTTGGGCTTGGGCTTGGGCTTTTGTATTTAGGCCCTTTATATATAAAGGGTTGGGATGTGAGAAAGGAAGAGAGTGAATTCATTTCCAATGAGAGTCGATTAGGTGAAAGTGTGTGTTTTTCTTGTGTTCTTGGGAGCTCTCATAATAAACAAGAAACTTTTCATTTCCATCTTCTTGATTTCCCTTTTTTATACTCTTGTTGTTTGATTCTTTGGACCTCACAAATGTGTTTTTATTGGGTTTTTTGAAACTTTATTTTTGAAAAGTTTCATTTTGAATTTTTGGGGTTTTTGGGGTTTGGATCTTGTTGAAGATGATGAAGATGGATGTTTGGGTTATGTTTTGAAGCAACTTTGAGCTTGATCTCATGTATTTTACAAGTTGCTTCATTTTTTGGATCTGATATGAATTTTTGGGCTGAATATTCAAGTTTTCCAAGATGGAAAACTCGAATCTTCAAGTTTTTCGAGTTGGAAAACTCATATTTTCCGGATTAAAAAAAAAAATCCGATTCGGAATAGTGCATTTTCCGAATCGGAATAGTGTTTGCCGAATCGGAATAGTAAAAAAAATCCGAATCGGAAAACATCATTTTCCGAACCCGGTGAATAGTGCTTTTCCGAATCAAAATAGTAAAAAAAAAAATTTGGAGTACCTTATTGTTGTCATTTTCCGACTTGGGAAACATGAAATACCCCTTTCGGGTTTTCTAGGTTTCCCGACTCGCTCTTGAGACGAGGGTATGTTCAAATTTTGTTAAAATCTTGAACTACCTTCCTGTTCTTATTTTTCGACTCGGGAAACATGAAATACCCTTTCGGGTTTTCGAGGTTTCTCGACTCGCTTTTAATTCAATGTTATGTTCAATTTTTGTTAAAATTTCCCAACTCCATTTCCAACTCGGGAAACTGCATTTCCCGACTCGGGTATCATCTTCAAATAAGCTTTCAAGATCATATTCCGCTGCGATCCAGATCCACCCAAATTCAAATACTTTTGACGCTTCAAAACCCCTGCGCTTAAATAGCCACATCTCTTTCCCAATTGACTCTGTAAAGATCACATCAGCCCACTTTTTTGCCCAAATTCAGTTTTTCAATCGTGAAAATTGAATTTCTTTCATTTCCCCAACTGCTCCAGATTCTTCGAAGACATGTCAGATTTGTAACGATTTCAGAACGACGGTGAACGGATTCTGCATTTAGTTAGATTACTCAGAAGCCTGACGCTCTGCAACCATTTTTCTAGAGTTTTATTAGATGGAATTATTCCTCCTAGGGGTGCGAGTTGAATTTTTCCTTTGGATGCCAGCTTCGGTGAATGGTACTATTGTTACGTGCTCAATTCCTATCCATTTTACCATTGTGGAGGCTCGGTTGCGATCTAGAATTTTGAGTGACGGTCGTCATCCATCTAACTAAGAAGACTAGATCTGGATCTGATTGCTTGACATTTTGGAAGATTTCAGGAAATCGACTATTTTCTTAGTAGTAGAGAGATCAAAGCAGAGTATCTCGTTCAGCATCTACTCCCAGTTTCACATTCCATACGGTGTTTCGGTGATCCAAGCTTCAGTGTTCCTAGTTGTGAGCTTATTAGATTTAAAGTTCTTATGTTGAATTCCTATTCAACAAGGGGTCAAAGACAGAACCTTTACTTTTCTTGCTGATCTGCACGGTAACTCACACATGCATCTATCCCTTTGTTTCTCTTGGCTGGAGATCAACATAGTTGGATGAATCAACATGCTCTGGTTCAAGCTGTTGTATTCTGCGGTTATCAGACGTGTCGAGTTATTTACAGGTTGGGCTGTAGTTTGTGCAATCAGTCGCGGTTATTGCCAATCGGATCTGGTCTTTCAGTTGAAACTGAATATGAAGAGCTACAATTGAGGGGGAGCTTGGAGATCAAAATGTAGCCGAACGCCACTAAGGTTTTCTCACGAAAGCAAGGGGGAGAAGATCAGAGATGCCTCCTTTACAAAACTTTAGGGGGAGATTGTTAGGACCAAATTGTCCTAATTAGAAAGTTTTATAAAGGAAGCTTTGAGAAGAATTAATTAGTGTTTAGCTAGTTAATTAGTTATTGGGCATGGGCTTGGGCTTTTGTATTTAGGCCCTTTATATATAAAGGGTTGGGATATGAGAAAGGAAGAGAGTGAATTCATTTCCAATGAGAGTCGATTAGGTGAAAGTGTGTGTTTTTCTAGTGTTCTGGGGAGCTCTCATAATAAACAAGAACTTTTCATTTCCATCTTCTTGATTTCTCTTCTTTATACTCTTGTTGTTTAATTCTTTGGACCTCACAACTTGTCTGATTTGGGCTTGAGTTTTTCAGAGGTTGGTCGTTTGAGATATACCTCGCAACCCCAAATCTGTAGAAAAGACAGTTTAGGCTTTTTTACCCGTCCAAATCTCATACGGGGTCTTTTCTACCGATTTAGTTGGCACTCTGTTCAGTATGTGGGCCGCTGTTTCGAGCGCGTGTCCCCAAAATGACATTGGCAGCGAGGAATGACACATCATTGATCGTACCATATCAAGTAATGTACGATTTCTCCTTTCTGATACACCATTCATCTGAGGTGTATACGGAGGTGTGAGTTGTGAGACAATCCCACATTCCATCAAATGATTGTTGAATTCCTGACTTAGATACTCCCCACCTCGATCCGACCGTTAGAGCTTGATCTTTCTGTCAAGTTGGTTTTGTACTTCATTCTGAAATTCCTTAAATCTTTCAAAGGCTTCAGATTTATGTCTCATATCTACTGAAATCGTCAGTAAAAGTAATGAAGTACCGGTATCCTCCTCTAGCTTCATGACTGAAAGGTCCACACACATCTGTATGTATTATACCTAACAGTTCATTTGCTCTTTCATTGTCCTTATTGAAAGGCTGCTTTGTCATCTTGCCAAATAAACAAGATTCACAGTTATTAAAAGGTCTAAAGTCGAAAGACCCCAGACGTCCTCCTTTCTGGAGTTGTTCTATGCGTTTCTTGTTTATATGGCGAGACGACAATGCCAGAGGTAAGTTTGATCCTCAATTTCCTTGGATCGTTTACTTATATGATAGACTTCTTTATTTTCTTGTAGATTTAACACATATAGACCATTGGATGGTGTTGCTTTGAAATAAAAGATATCATTTTTAAAGCAAGAAAAAAGTTTGTAATCGTATTTATAGTAAAAATCTTGGTCTACAGGTAAATCGAAAGAAATAACGTTTTTGATCATCTTAGGAACATAGTAACAATTTTCAAGTTCCAAAACTAGACCCGAGGGTAAACTAAGATTGTAGGATCCCACGGCTTCAGCTACAAGCATCGTGCCTTCACCGACTCGTAGGTTCGAACGTTCCTTCCTCAATGTCTCATGTGACAACCGACAAAATTCGGCTCTCAGGTTAGCGGCCCGATAATCACTCATTAGTATAATTTTAGTGAATCTCCCTCTAAGATAACTATTTAGGAAGATTTAGATTGCCCTTGCGAAAATTTTAGAGAATAATTTAGAAAATCCCGAAAATTGTCCCGAAAAGTCCCGTTTTCGTCAGTATTCGTCTAAAAACCTTATATAATGCCGTTATGACTCGATTAAAGTGTTTTATATATAAATTATTATATTTTAGTCAAGTAGAATAAAACATTCCATTTAACCTATTTTATTTCTTGAAAAAGTTGTTTTAACGGAAAAATCATCGCGAACCGAAAACCGTTGTGTTTTAAATCTTTTGGGCTTACTTTTTTATAAAAAAAAATATAGTTGTGGTGGGTGGGGGCCCATGAAGTGGCTGGTCTCACCCACATACCCACCATATAAAAAGCTTATTCTTTCCATTTTGAATCCATTTCATCAATCTTGTTTGAAAAGAAAAACCATCCCACTTCATCTCCTTCCTCCACACACCTCCAAAACCACCATCCATTCCAAAAATTTCAGCCATAATAATCTTCATTTTGAAGATTAAAAATCAAAGTTACAACATTCTACATTGTTCTTCAAAAAAGTAAAAGTTACTCATGCAATTTTCTTATGTTTTAAGCACTTTTAGTGCTTTTTCTGGCAAGTATTTCCTGTTTTTTTATTCAAAGTTAGAAACCATTCTTTGATGTTCTAGAGGGGAGGACGAAAGTCTTGGATAATCAAAATACCCATATCTAGGCTAAATCCCATGAACCTTCAACATGAACTCTTGATTAAGGGTGAAAAACCCCAAAATTTCATAGCTTTATTCACATGTGAATCCGAAAAATGTTGGGTATTTGCATGCATATATCATTATGATATTTGAGTATTTTCTTCTTTATTACATGACATTTGATGTGGGATTGTAGCTTAGTATCAAAGAAATCCCCATTCTTAAAGATTTGGATGTTTGGAAGTAGAAATCTTGAGTTTTTACTTAAAACAGAAGCTGACAGAATGTTTACACCAACTTGGTACGACTCAAAAGGGGTTCAAATGAACTTATTTTCGTCTACAATTTTGATATTTTAATATTTGGTGAGTTGGGGTTCAAACCCAACTGGAATCACTCAAAAATACGAAGCTTAGAACCCTTAACCCTTTCAAAACGTTTTATTGCGCAACAGCTACGAGTCAGATTACTAGTGTCAACTTGTAGCATGTATATCTCCTAGATAAATTGTCAAAAATGTATGCTTTTTGATTCTAAACTCAAGTTTAAAGTGTTAGATTTCCATAGAATCCGGAAATACTAAATTTGGTGGATATTTGAGCTTGCTACTAGTGAAAACAAAATCGTGATGTAATCTGTCCGAAAATGACAAATTCATTCATGTGAGTTAAAATAAGCATATCTCTCTCAAAACACATCCATTTTAAGTGATTTTTAGTTCCTTAGTTAGAGTTTTATGTTAACTTCAAAACCCCTTTGGAAATTCAAGATTTGGGGATGCAATAAACCCCCTATGAACCAAACATTTCAAGCATGTAATTCTGAATTGATGTTGTGCGCATCCTTTTTGTAAAATTTAATTATGCATGATAAACACTTCAAAAATTGATGAAATTTTGTGTGTATGTTTTTAACCCACCCATCTCCAGTGGATAAAAATTTGGAATTTTTGCCCTTTTGGATTAAAGCTTAAAAATGACATTTTTACAATAACGTAAATCTGTCAGCATCTGAGTTTTTCAAGGACTCGATTTTTAAATTTTCAAGACTTCTCTTCCAATTATATATTATTAAAATTTTATTAAAACTTGTTTTATACTAAGTTTGGCTAAATAAGGTTGAGTAAAGGCATTATATAAAGATATCGATAAGGACTTAACTAGGATGTTAAGCCGATGATATAGGACTTACATCGTTTATGATTTGTTTAGGGCACTTTTAGGCTTGGGATTGGAATCCAATCGAAGTGAGTATTCACGGCCCCTATTTTACCATTTTTATGTGTTGGGGTGAAAAGCATGTTTGTTCATAAACTGTTTTATAAATTTTGCTTGCGAGCAAATAATTATGCAATTGATGATATATTGAGTAAAAGTCCCCCGTTGAATACACTACTATTAACTCGTTGAGAGCCAATGATCTAAGTGGATAGCGCTATTTGAGTAAAGTGGACCCGCCCTCTTTTTACTGACGAGTATAGGGTGTACTTAATCATATGTACGTTCTACACATGTGGGATTTAGTCCCACCGCTGAGGTAGTTCGGCGGGCCCCTTGACTTCTTTACAACTAAAACATGACCTAACAGAGGAGTTCAAGCAACGTTCGTTAGAAAGGATTAGCCAAAAGATCGATATTATTTGGTCAAATGACTCAATCAGAAAAATACATGAAACAAAGGACATAATGTTTGCTCAGAGAATCATCACCTACGTAAGTACATAGTGGAGAAGGCTAGTAACTATATTTATGTATTCAAAAACGATAACTTGATGAATCTAAACTAATGGAATTTGCTTACTCCTCTTGACCCACGCAACCAACTTTTGTGACAAAAATAGAAAATACCACATGGTTATGGGAAATTAAAAAATAAAATAAAATGGGTGATACAGTGCATAATAGAACTAAGATTTGTCAATCTATTAGTGGCACTTCCAAACTAAGCCATAGGAAATTTGGATGATCACAGGCTGATCGACCACAATCATCACAAGTCTAGAACTTGGACTTATATATTGAAAAAAATTGCAAATGGAAGAGGACGTTCTTCAGACTTTTAGAATGCTTCAAGTACTCGAATAAAACACTCAATTGGCTCGGGAAACAAATGGAAAAGAGCGAGAGTAGGTTTTGTGAAATCTCCTACAGAGCCTTCTCAACAAATTACCCAACAACTATCTGTTATGGTGAACTACAAAGATCTTATGTTCTCTTTTCGGAACATAAACACATAGGAAGAGCTAAAATGCAACTTTTTCTTGTAATTTTCTTCTCGCGCGCACTTCTATCTTCTCATTAATGAAAAATCTATAATGAAACATGTTATCCTCTTAAATTTTTTATATATAACTTCATTATTTCTTTTTAAATACTTAGGGAAAGATTATACAATAAGGTTTACGAATTTCCAGAGATAAATCTCCAAAAGAACATCCACATATATATATATATATATATGCTATATTTGACAAACTAAAGCCTCTGTTAACTCTAATCATTCCCTCTAGAATTTGTATATACACTCTCGTCATTGTCTAATACATTTACTTTACCTTGTTAGGCTTACATATAGTATTTGGTTCCTTTGTGTAAGTAACTTTGGGGAACAACCTTGAGTAATTCTTTTAAAAAGCTTTCCTTAATTAAGTTTGTTGAAGAGGCAATAAATTATGGCTCTCATATACTAACAGTACTTTCTTATAAGCTATTATATGCACATCTCTTACACCTATTTGGGTTATTATAATAGATAGTCAATGGAATATAAGGAGTGGAAAGTCAGGTCTTGAATCAGAACACTCTATTATATGCATTCTGGGGACTCTTAGTATCGGCCAGCATAGGCACATAATGGTAAGATATTATGGTTTGAAGTATCTTTTGTTTTTTCACTGACTAATGACCATACTGACTTTTGTAAGATGACTTAATAGGGAACCATTTGATAACAAGTGAGCCTTTTAGTGCAGTTTGCATAAGGAATGGGTCAAACAAGCCGTCTGAAATTGGGGCATGATGTGGAGTTTGGTACCTCCAAGGAGGGATGTTCACTTAAGATTTTCTCCTTAATATAATTATTACATGTATAGTTTGGGTTGTCAACTATTGAACAAAAGTTAAGGTTCATTTAGCCATTGTTCGGAAAAAATTAGCTAACTTATAAGTTAGTTTATAAGTCACCTTATAAGTCATATAAATATTTCGATGAGCATAAGCTAGTTTATAAGTTAACTTATAAGCTAGATTTTTTAAAAGCTACTATCAGTAACCTTTTGGTGACTTATGAGACTTTTTTTTTTATTCCAAATATACCCTTGCTAAGTTTTATACTACTAATTTTTATAGATGCCTTTTTTTTGTCATTTTACAGTCATAAGTTATCTTATTAGTTACTTTTTGTCAAACACAACTAATTCATCAGATAGCTTATCGATCAGTCGATCATCAGCTACCTTATCAGTCACCGGCTACCTTATTTGTTATAAGTTCCCTTATCAGTCATACGCTACCTTATTAGCTAATTTGCCAAACATAGCCTAAGTATAGTTTGAGTTGTACACATTAAAGTTCAGTTATTATAGTTTAGCTTGACAATTGATGGAAGACTTCAATTAATATAGTTCAGGTTGTGAGTTGTTGGGTAAATATTAGAATTCCTTTAATATAGTTTGGGTTACAAACGATGAGATGTGTAAGTTTATTTTCACTGTAAAAAGTCACACTATAACAAAAATGAGTTTATAGGATGTCTAACTAAAAAAGCGTCTTAATAGTGTGTTTATAGGACGCTAGTTTATAAGACCAAATTTAAAAGCGTCCTATCTAAAAGTGTTACAATAAACTTATAAGATGCTTTTGGGCATTGTAACAAGTTTTTTAAGACATTTTCAAAATAAAGTGTCGTATTAGCTAACTTTATAGGACACTTTTGAGAAAGTGTCCTATAAACCCATCTTTTTAGAGGAGACTTGTCTTTTCACGACACTTTTTCAAGTAGTGTTCTATAAAATAGTTAATGTAATGTATTCTTTAATAAGTGTTCTAAAATATCTTTTGCGACGCTCAAAAATGTCCTAAGCTTTTGTGTTTGGTCCTACAAATTAGCGTCCTAAAAAACATTTTATAGGACGCTTTTTTAAATTAGGCATCCTATAAACTCGATTTTGTTGTAATGTCACATTAGACATAAGTACTATTTTATGCATTTGTTTATATTTGTTGGTAGAACAACTAGAAAAACAACATGAAAATGTACTAGTGGAGATGGAACATAGGGAGGAAACATTGCAACCATAGATGACAAGGATAGAGCAAACTATTAAATAGTTTAATTGTTGTATAATTGAATAATAAAAATGTTTGGTTATTAACAATTAAGGTGTTTAGTTATTTGACTATGATAGATATAGTTGAAGTGTTTGATTATTGAGTAATTTAATTAAGTGTCTTTATCATTTATCATATATATTATATATCAAGTCATTGTTTGTAAATGACACAAAATGATGAGATATAACACAAGTCAAGCGAACATAGATTAAAAGATGTATAGATGAGACACTACTACACATAAAAGGGTTATTGTCTTCAAAAGTATTTAAAGATAAAAAATAAGATTTTGAGTGTTCTCCCTCTTCATATTCGCTCATCTTTTATAAGTTATTTATTGTCTAGCAATAGAAAAAGGACATTTACTTCTCTTTCATTTTGTTTTGATTTCTTTACGTGGATATTGTGGAGCTTTTGGTTTATAACTGAAAATATTGATTCAACACAGAAAGGTGATAAAAACCTTTTAACATCCGATTTTTCTTGTTTTATATGGATAACGTAACAAATTATTCATAGGACACAATGAAAAAGTTCTGACACGTGGATTAATATATAAGGCTATAGTAAAAGTTGAACAAGTCTTCGTAGCATATTCTAACATGACTATTTTAAGGAATAAAAATAAATTGCAATCGGTCTTCACAAACTTAAGTAAGATAGAATGTTTTATGAAAAAACATATTAGAAAGTTGAAACTTGCAATTATTTAAAATAGGATAATAGTTATTAAATGTGAGGTTGGTTGTGGAAACTGTTTTCATTTTTTTAGAAAACGTTTTAGGAAGTTTTTATTTTTAGTTTTCTATGAGAATTTTAGAAAATACGTTTTACTGAAATGGTGGAGTTTTCGTTTTCATTTTGCAAAATTAGAAAACACATTTTGAAAAGTTTGGAAAACTATTAAAATAAGTTTTTTAATTTACATGTAATTTGGAAAACAAAATATTTTGATTTTCTTGGAAACCTGGTGAAAAATGAATGAACCAAACGCGTTTACAAAATTTTCATTTTTCTTGAAAAATGGATATATTTTTCACAATCAAACGCACCCTAAATTGTCATAAAGTAATCAACGATGGTATGTTGTTCAAAAAGAAATGTAATAAGTATGACCTTTTTTGCTTCAACGATGAATTTATTAAAAAATAAAAATAAAAGAATCTATGTTCCATTTCTGGTTTTCATTCTAGATACTTATTTGCAATTTCGCTAGCTTACGAATAGAAATATCGGTTGGAAGCACAGTCTAAGTCTATACATTAATTTGTCTTCTTGTACCTAGAAAATTTTGGTGAGTTGTCCACGATGGATCATTGTATTTTTGTCGAAGATGGTAGCACCTTTGGGTCATTAGTTATGATTATAAATCTCTTTTGTTATAGTTTAATTTGTAAAATTATATATGTATATATATATATATATATATATATGAATTAGGTTCAAACAAGAACAAAACCAATTTGAAAGAATGAAGGAACCAACAAAATCACACGTGATTTTGTGCTGCAACGCCCACTCGCGGCTCACCCACGCGCCTTGTCGGAGAGTGGCATACACTCGCTTTTTCCATCACAGCACAAAATCACATATGATTTCCTTGGTTCCTTTGTTCTTGCAAATTGGATTGTTCTTGTATGAACCTACCTCATATATATATATATATATATGATGTGGAAATCCGTTAAACTTATTAGATTGTAATGGATTGTGGGTGTAAAATGGTAAAGTTGTATGGTGAGTGGAAAGCTGATGTGGCAGTCCATGACACTCTAATAGAGTATCATGCATTGGAGATGCCCTAAAGTTGATATATCTTAATTGAAGCCGGTAATGATGATACTGAATTATTGTAGAGGAAGTCCCAAGATGACAAAGATGTGGAGAATATAATTTAGAGATGATACCGATGGCTAATCCGAAAAAGGACCATTTAGATGGTGTGATGTGTTTTTCCCAAAGCTATCATTACAAAACAAAAGAATTGGTATATATATATATAGAGGAGAGTTATTTTGTTAAACACTCAAATTGTGTTAACTGTGTTAACTCATAGTTGCATACGTAAATCAATGAATTTTTTTTGTAGAGTTGTTTAAGATGACGAAAATGTTTCATAAACTTCAATTTTTGATAAAATTATTTGATATTTCGGTGTTTCTAAAGAAAATATTACCACCATACAGTCTTACCTGGATGTATCACAACCAAACATTTCACAATATCATAGTCTTGTAACACATATAATGTAATATTAATTTTCAATGATAGAATATTGCAGCCTTTCGTATTGAGAAATTCATGATTTCTGGCAAACTCCAAACCTCAAAATTATAAAAAAATATAATCAAACTCAATCCATTAATTAGAGATCATTGTTAAATGTTGGTAGACTTCTTAAAGAAAAATATTAGTGTGCAATAATCAATAATAGATTGTTGTTTTTTTTTCCTTTTTTCTTACGAATAACTTCATAAAAATGATGACAATGCATATAATGTAAGAGCTATAAACCCAACAAATTGTATTGAGATGGCATGCTCGCTATCAACCTATATTTGATTTGTTTATGGGTCAAGAACTCAAGTTATTGTATCATCGACTATTACTAATGCAAGATTACTAATTCTACAGAAATTTCTAAAATGTGTGCATTGTAATGTAATCAAGATCATATAGGCCGGGTCCCAAAATTGCGCGTTAATTTCCTAATATCATTGCCGGTTGAACCCAAATCATTTTAGATACATAGTAGAAGAATTCTATAGAGCTAATAGATTGTTGATGCAGTTAGAGGATAAGCATCCTTTTAAGGGACTTGTATTAGGAGGGTGATTCATTTGCCACAACTTACTCCACATTCTCTTGTAAGGTTATATCTGTCAACAATTACTATAAGTTTTACGTCATACTTTCTTCTTTGTCAAGCTTTCTTGTAGTTGTGTTGTTCTAATAGAGTATTGAGTTAGACTAACTTAGTATACATTCTAAGTGTTTTACACCATCTTATGGAGACAACTGTGAGGCATTCGACTTGCTTGAAATAAATTTGACATTGACCTGACATACCAAATAGTGGTCCTGTCATATGAAGTAAAGCGAAGGAATCGATCGATATACACTGAGGACTTTGTTAAGTTACATTGTCACAATCAAAAGAAAAAAAATAACCTACTAATGAACCATACAAACCGAAATAAATAGAGGGTTACAAAAATTAACTTTAACAAGTAGCAACCTTTGATGTAGTTTTTGAATCGAACCAACGATCTTTAGAATGTTACTTTCTTGGTATCCATACGAGTGCATTGAATCATGTTATTCATCACAAGAAAATGCACTATGTATCGACAAAGATAGTCTTGAGTTGAGAAACAAAGGGGAGGGGAATTGGTGTTTTCCCAAAACTAGGTTTTCAATCAGTTGCAAAACGATCCCTTGAGTTCTCTATGTTGGAAACTCGTGATATATGGAATAGATGAAGTTTCAACACTTGATTAGATTCACCCTCCCTTTTACATCTAATCGATATTAGACCTAAAGTTTGATAATTTAATCTCGTTAAATAATGTACAAGATATTAACAAATAAAATGTTTCTAGAGCCCTTCGTTATGCATGTTGCTCCTAATAAGGATGTTGGGCCTAAAGACTTGGGCCATCCTTCGGCCCAACTATAAATAATAGGACTTGAGAGATTATTTGCCATTAAGGGTAAAAAAACTCATCCGACAGAGTGTGAGTGTGAGTGTGTGTTTTCTAGTAGTGGAATTTAGCAAGACATCATTATTCGGTAAGATTCAAATCCTTTTGATCAATCACTCTTGATCCTTTTTTGGTTTAGAATTGAGATCGACCCAATACCTTGGTTTCAGGGTTAAGAGCTTAAGGCCGTGATATTCTATCGACGAATTTAATTATCTACAATATGTGTTGTTAGAAAATCTAGTTGATCAATTATCTTGGGTTTATCAATTGGTTAATTCATCGATTAGGAGAGAATTTTAATATGTGATTCGAAAAGAGAGTGTTTTAAGCTTGCGGCTTAGTAGACCCCGGGATAATTGGTTCTGGAAAAGCAAGGCACTCAGGATGGTTGGTCCCAGCAGGTTAGGAAATCCGGGTTAGTGAGCCCAAGAAGTTTATCCGATGTACCTAGGAAAGGGTTAAGACGCGGGAAAGTGTGGGAAACCGGGCCCAAGCAGTTTACGTAGATTTGACCATCGTACAAGTTTACGTAGATGATATTATTTTTGCATCTACGAACCCTGAGTCCTGCAAGCAGTTTGAACTGACCATGAAATCCAAATTCCAAATGAGCATGATGGGCGAATTAACATTCTTTTTAGGACTTCATGTCCGACAACGCCCTGATGGAATTTTATAAATCAAGCAAAATACGTTCAAGATTTAATCAAACTCTTTGATTTGGATGGATCTAAGTCAGTTAAAACACCAATATCCACGTCGTTCCAATTGGATGCAGATTTATCTGGAAAGCTAGTTGACCAAAAGAACTATAGTGCGATTATTGGATCCTTCCTTTATCTCACGGCAAGTAGACCCGACATCGTTTTCTCTACTAGTGTTTGTGCACGTTATTAGTGTGATCCAAAAGAATAAGATCTGGTGGCTGCAAAGAGAATCCTTAAGTAGCTGAAGGGCACACCTAATTTTGGCTTTTGGTACCCTAAGGATTTTGGTTTTGAACTAACAGCCTTTACAAATTCTGATCACGCAGGCTATAAGTTAAACAGGAAGAGCACATCTGGTGCCTGCCAGTTCCTTGGGAACAAGTTGGTGAGTTGGTCTTCATGCAAACAGAACTGTGTGTCTCTCTCAACTGCGGAGGCAGAATGTTAGGACCAAATTGTCCTAATTAGAGAAAGTTTTATAAAGTAAGCTTTGAGAAGGAGTGATTTGTAATTAGCTAATGGGCTTGGGCTTGGGCTTTTGTATATGGGCCTTATATATAGAGGTCTTAGGGTTTGGGAAGAGGTGAGAAGCATTTTGATGAGAGTCGTTTAGTGAGAGAAAGTATGTATTCTTGTAGGTGATTTGAGAGCTCTCTAAAATAAAGCAAGAATTTTTCATTCTGTCTATCAATTTTTTCTCCTAAATCCTCTATTGTTTGATTGTGTGGGATCAACAAGTGGTATCAGAGCCAAACAAAATCATTAGATTTGTTTGTTCATATGAAATCATTCAATTAGAGGTATTTTTTTGGGTTTTGAAGCTTTTTAGAAAGCAAAATTTTTCGATTTGGATGATGAAGATTGATGTTTAGGTTTAGATTTGAAGCAACTTTAAGCTTGATTTTGTGTATTTTACAAGTTGCTTCATTGATTTTTTTGGAACTGGAAAGGATTTTGGGTTTGAAAAGTTGTCTCCCAACTTTTCAGATCTGAATTTCTTTTATTTCCCGACCCAGTAATTTTTCCCGACTAGGGAAATGGTTTGTATTTCCCGACCTCATGGTTTCCCGACTCTGGTTTTTGGAACGAACATCACTCGGACTTTGGTTTGGAATCAGAAAGTTGCCATTGAAATTTATGTTTGATTCGAAAAGGGTGAGCGAATTTGTGTCTGGGAAAAAGTTCATATTGAAAAATAAGAAAAAATGGTTTCCCGACTATTCGGACTTTGGGGTCGGAGTTTGACCTTTGGATAGTCAAAATCTAAATGTTTGATAATGAAATCCCGAGTCACGTGCCGAGTTGCTGAAGACATAGAGTTGATTCAACTTTGAAGGCATTTACAAGTTTGGCCCCTGCAGTTATAAAGGGCTTATAATTTGATAGATCAAGTTTTCTAATGTGACACTGCCAGACCCTGGAGTTTGAAAATGATGAGTTTACAGCTTCTGTCACTTTTGGTCCCTGCAGTTTTCCTTCAAGATTAAGTTTGACAAAGTGACAGATCTGATCCCTGGAGTTTTATTTTGAATAAGATCAGGGATTATTTTTCGGGAATTATCTTCATATGCACTTTCAAGTTTTTCAAGATTATACGATCAATCGAGCTTTTGAGTTTTATTCTTTTTGGGCCACAATTTCTTAATAGGCTTTGATGTTAATTTGGCCCAAATGATTGATCACTTTCAACTGCTCTCCAGATCCACCCGGATTTAGATACATTTGATGTTCCAAAATCTTTGCGCTTAAATAGCCACCTTTCTTTCCTAATTGGTTCGTAAAGATCTCATCAGCCCGGTTTTAGCCCAATTCAATTTACAACCATGAAAATTGAATTTCTCTCGTTTCTCCAACTGTTCCAGATTCTTTGAAGACATGTCAGATTTGTAACGATTTCAGAATGACGGTGATCGGATTCTGCATTTGATTAGATTACTCAGAAACCTGACGCTCTACAACCATTATTCTAGAGTTTTTCTTCGATGGAATTATTCCTCTTAGGAGTGGAGTCGAATTTTTCCTTTGGATGCCAGCTTCGATGAATGGTACTATTGTTATGTGCTCAATTCCTAACCATTTCACTGTCGTGGAGGTTCAGTTCCGATCTAGAATTTTAAGTGACGGTCGTCATCCATCGGATTAAGAAGACTCGATCTGGATCTGATTGCTTGACATTTTGGAAGATTTCAGGAAATCGACTATTTTTTTAGCAGAAGAGAGATCAAAGCTGAGTATCTCGTTCAGCATCTACTCCCAATTTTTCATTCCATACGGTGTTTCGGTGATCCAAGATTCAGTGTTTCCTAGTTGTGAGCTTATCAGATTTAGAGCTTTTTTCCTAAACTCCTACTCAACATGTGGCTAAAGACAGATCCTTTATTTTTCTTACTGATCTGCACTGTAACTCACACATGCATCTATCCCTTTCTTTTTCTTTGTGATCTACATAGTTGGATGAATCAACATGCTCTGGTGCAAGCTGTTGCATTTTCCGGGTATCAGACGTGTTGAGTTATTTACAGGTTGGGCTGTATTTTGTGCAATCAGTTGTGGTTATTGTACATCGGATCTGGTATTTCAGTTGAAACTAAAGACAAAGAGCTACAATAGAGGGGGAGCTTGGAGATCAAAATGTAGCCGAGCACCACTAAAGTTTTATGAAGAAAGCAAGGGGGAGAGAACAGTGATGCTTCTTTTATAAAACTTTAGGGGGAGATCAAAGATCAGAGATGCTTCCTTTATAAACTTTAGGGGGAGATTGTTAGGACCAAATTGTCCTAATTAGAGAAGGTTTAATAAAGTAAGCTTTGAGAGAGATTAATTAGTGATTAGCTAGTTAGTGTAGCTAATGGGCTTGGGCTTGGGCTTTTGTAATGGACCCTATATATAAAGGGTTTAGGGTTTGGGAAGAAGTGTGAGAAGGCATTTCAATGAGAGTCATTTAAAAGGTGAAGTGTGTGTTTCTTTTTCTTTGAGAGCTCTCATAATAAATCAAGAAATTTTCATTTTGTCTATCAATTTCTTCTCCTAAATCCTCTACTGTTTGATTGTTTGGGACCAACAGAGAATATCTCGCTGCTGCGAGTTGTTGCTCACAGGTTCCATAGATGCAAACCCAACTGGCGAATTACGGTTACACCATGCGAAGGATCCCTATCTACTGTGGCTCGAAAAGTGCAATCCAAATCACGGCAAATCCTATTCAGCACTCTCGTACGAATCACATTGATATCCGATATCACTTCTTAAAGGATCACGTCGAGAAAGGTAATATTGAACTATATTTTGTTGATAGTGACATTAAGCATGCTGATTTGTTCACTAAGCCATTTGATGAGCAACGCCATTTCTTTCTTTTAAGTAATTTTGAATGCTAGATCTACCTGCTGAGGTCTAGGAGGAGTCGAGATTCTTTATTAAGTGCATGTGTGTAGGGGGAGCCCTTTATGTGTGCACAAGTCTAGGGGGAGTTTCAAATAATTGTTTATCTGTTTGTTCGCTAATTTTCTTGGATCCAAACTGCTTTGGGTACCATTTTAATCTTTATTTTGCAGTTTGTTGGATAGCAAAACGACTTCTGGTTAACTCAGATTAGAACTTGCGCATAACCTGGTTTCGAGGTTACACAGTTAACCTTTGAGGAGAAGTACCATGTATGTCACTTTAATTGAGGTGTCAGGACTGATTAACGTTTGTGAACTTGAAAGTTTAGGGGGTGGTAGTGACATTTTCCTGAACTTACAAGTTCGGGGACCATTTTTTCCATCTCTTGGAACACAAGTTCAGGGGCCTTTGTTGTAAAATCTTTCAAAACTCAAGTTCGGGGACTATTTTCGTAACTTTTCAAACTTTGAAAGGTCCAAAGTGTCGAAAGTTCGGGGTAAAGAGTGGAAATCTGACATTGTCAGTGTTTTATACCCAAATCAGTATAGGGATTTCAAAACTATAATAAGCCACCTTTCGCTTCATTCTAAACTTTTCAAAACTCAGTCACTTTCTCTCCCTCTTTCTCGAACCGTAGACCTCGTACTGCCGACCACTTCTCGGCACTCCATCGTGTTCGTTTTTCATCCATTTTCCGATCCGAAAGCACCATTGTGATCCTGGTAAGATTTCGAGCAATCTTGTTGAAATTAATTTCTGTTTAGAGCTCGTTTGTTAGCCTAAATCGAAGCTTATAAGCTTCGGTTTCGGACTGAGAACTCGAAACCCTTGGGGTCGAGTTTTGGGGTGTTTAATCGGTCAATTCTTGTACAAAATCTCTCTATGGCTTTAATTTACTGTTATGAAGTAGATTTAGGCTTCAATTTCTTGAGATTTGGACCCGATTTGCGTTCGGGAAGCCGAGGAGATGGTAGTTGTCTGACTTGCACTATTTTAAATAGTCTAACTCAGACTTTGATGTTCCCCAACTCGGCTTTTCGATATCCTTGTTTGTTTGTATTGGGTTTCGAGGACCTCCTCCTTGAACCTCTTTATCCGACTTGGACTTCCCCATAGTTCGACTCGGACTTTACCCCTGTGATCTTTATCAAATTTAAACCTTATCCGACTTGGATTTTGACAGAATCCAACTTGAAACTTTAGCTCATTGCCCGACTGGGACAATGACAAAGTCTGACTCAGAATTTGTCTTTGTCCGACTAAGACTTTGACAAAATCCGACCCAGATTTTGGGTTCAGTTTGTAATATTCTGTTGTGGGTACTAACTTTCTTTTTGTGTTCCTTTTTGTTAGATATGGCAAACCAAGGAACAAACCCTCAGTCCCTGATCGATAAGGAGGCGGACACGCAACTGTGCGCTCCTGAGCATATTGTACTAATCCTCGAGAACAATGCGTTTGTAGACTTCAACAACTTCACCGCAGAACATCAAGTGATCATGGGGTTGTTCGCGCACACCCGGTTGCATACGCTATGTCGGCAGTTACTCATGTGTCATGAATTTACGTTCAACAGTTCTGGCACACCGCTCGGGTCGAAAACCGTGGAGGGGTTTAGACCATAGTGGCTCGAGTTGATCAAACTGATCTACCGATCACCCAAGACGACCTACGACGCATTCTTCGTCTTCCCTCGGCTACTGACGGAGGACACGCTGCATGTGAACCAACAGTTTCGGTCGACACCTTACTCGACGACCTCCGTGCCTTGGGAGCCTTAGGGGATTTTGCAAATCCATCAAGCTTCAACGTCATCCTAGTGGTGCCTTTGTGGGCCACTCTGTTCAACCTGATGAACAAAAGCTTATCTTCAAAGCCTAAACATGGCTCTACATCTGGTGCTCCTAAGGTCACCCTCAACATTCCCTAAGATCCATCGGGTGAACCCAGTGGTAGCTCGTCCTCCGAGGCCACAGAATCAGACAAACCGGCCGAGGATGAAGCAGTTGGTGGTAATGAAGACTCGGAAGGCTTGTCCGAGTCTAAAGGAACTGAAACCGAGCAACATCAAATCTCTCCCGTTACTAAGACCGAAGTGGTTGTTGGCGAAGAAGAAGAGGGTAGAGAAGAGTCTAGTGAGGCCGAGGGTGATGGTAAGAGTCTAAGCAAAAAAGAAGCCGATGAAGAAGAGGCCCGCCAGGATGAAGAGTCGGTAGAATCACAAAAAGAGACTGATGATGAAAAGGTCCAATCAATCGAAGTCAAAGATGTCCCGTCCATTTGGGATGCGTCTATGGAACTTGCATTAGACAGACGTTTCAAAACCCTTACTATCGAGGGTTTGGGGGACGTGCCTTGCTTTCATCTGAGGAAGAAGGGTTTTAACCTTATCTCTGGCCTGGTCGTTGTCCAAACAAAGGCATCCAACGCCTCTACCAACCTACATGAAATGTGAGAAGGTTCTGGCGAAGACGCTGGCAGCCAACCAGCGCACTTGCACACCCAAGCTAGCCACTCCACCGTCTCCCAACAGACGATGGTTTCATCTTCACACGGGAAAATAGCACAACTTCCACTAAGCACTCCCTTAGAGTTGGAAGGTGTTGTACATAGAGATCAGCTACCCCCGCTCTCGACTTCTTTCGACGTACATAGAGTCATAGAGCCATTTGCTTCGACACTTAACGTGTCTTCATTTGCTAGGACACTATTGGGTGGAACGATCACTTGGAGCCTGAGTGGCTCAGCTAGAACAGATGTAGTTCTTATGTCTCATGACATGGTTTGAGGATCGTCCGGAAGCCCTGCCATTGCTTACATTATACCAACTTTGGATGCATGTCGAAGTTCATCCTTTATGGGTGTTACTTCGTCAATCGAGTTCTTACGTGATCTGAGAGTTACTTTCCCGAGATCTGTTCCTAAGGAGAACCCGGACGGTGCCTTAAAGGCTGTCCAAGACAGGGTGGAGTTTTAGGAGAGGGAAAACGAGGAGCGAAAGCAGGAATTTGATGAGTTAAGACGCCAAATGAAAGGCAAGTTTGTACAGACCGAGGAGCCACCGCCGGTTCAGCCATCTGTCCCTCGAGGCTCTTCACCAATGCGGTTAGCCCGGCTAACTTCTACCATTCACCCACAAATTTCGGGTTACTACACCAATCCTGAGCCTCTCGGATCAAATAGCTACTTTAGAAGACAAGGTTCGAGCTCGTGACGCACAGTTAGACATTGCCAATGCGCGTATTCGGGAGCTTAAGGCTCTTTGTCGTGCTCATTCTCAGCTTCTTAAGCGGAGGCATGATGATCCGGATGTTTTGGATCTTCATGAGGGGGAGGAGCACGCAGTCAAACGACTTCGCATCGAGTTAGCTTCTGCCTCTGGTTCAGTTTTGGCATTTGCAATTCACTCGGGATCCCTCCTCAAAGTGTGGAGTCCCTGGGTGACATTGGGGACCAGCCCCTAGAAATTGAGCAACTTGCCTCAGACTCGACTCCGTTGGACGCTTTCGTGATTTGATCGACCCTGATACTACACCAATCGAGGAGGAAACAACAGTTGATTTTATTGACAGTGGAAATTAAAAGCGACAACGAGGAGGAAACAACGACAGTTGATTTGATCGACCCTGATACTACACCAATCGACACTGCTTGGCCAGAGATCAATGAAGAAGCCAGAAAAAATCCTACATCAGTTGGCCAGCAGTTATATCTTCACTCAACTAGGGGATGACGTCATCAACAATGCAAAATACGATCAGTTCCTCTAGACGATACATCCAACTGTCCAGCCCACAACTTCCACCACTACCGATAGCATCATCATAAGATCAGACTTCCACGATATCGCATCAGTCGCTCCGTCAGTGATTCAACCAGTTATCACACTCCGATGGGACCACACAGTAATATTTCGTACCTTTCTGGATGAGTCCTTTCCAAGGATCTTCCAATAGGTGAAAGAGCATCAGTGGACCCCAACAGTTGAATTTGGGGTATCTCATCTTAAGCCTATTCGTCGCCAAACCGCCAATATACACGGAATGAAGATCAGTCATAGCATCAAAGGAAAGGAATGGGTTAAACGAAGATTTGTAAAGGTCAAAGACATTAGACCTTATCGCTTGGGTTTCAGCTTCTTCTCTGAGTTTCATGTCCTCATGTATGGGGAAAGTCAACTCGTTTCGTACGTATTTCAGGAAGCAGATTTGGACACGATAGATCTTGAGGACATTCTAGTACTGATCAAGTATCTTCAAGGTCCTACCCGTTGTTCCCTAAACTTCATCAACAGTCTTGAAGCTCTGAAATGGTACATCAGACACACCGTCCAATTTGCGCAGGTCACATATTATCAGATGGCCATTGAAAGTCGTCAACAGAAGGTAAATCTGCTTCGACCAAACCTGACTTTGAGAGACAGTCATCAGTATCCTCCCTACTATCTGATACTCAAGCCAGAACACGGAATCATCTACAAGAACTGGAAAGGAGATAGAAGATTCATGCACCTCGACGAACTTTCACAGTTTTACGATGGCACATTACTCTACGTTTTAAATGGCATCAAACAAAGATTAATCATAGATCAGATTCCAGACGAAAAAACCAAGAACGGCAAGGGAAGGATCCACAAGGCAATTGGAATAATCGAGAAGAAACTGAAAGAAAGATTATAGCTTCGAAGAGTTGAGATGGCCTTCAAACTGTGTGGAAGAACGATCACGACATGGGAAGAATATCTTCAGCTATCCAAGTGGGTGCCTCTTTTGACTTATCCGCCGCCCTTCTGACTTCTCCCAAAAGGGGGAGATTGTTAGACCCTAACTGATGTTGTCAAGAAGTCAGAGGGCTAGTTATGTAATTTATATGCTTTCTAGTTAAGTGTTTTTTTTATGATCCTTTTGTGTAACTTTGTTAGAACCCCAAGGGGCTGTTTTGTAATTTCCTAGGTATGTCCTATAAAAAGATAGTGATAGCCTACCTAGGGTTTTGTGTATGTGATTAATATACTGAAGGAATTTCTTGAGCAGCCAAAATCATTCTCTCAATATTCTCTTTACTGTTCATCTTCTTCTACATCTCATACACCATACATTGTTGCGTTTTTGTTTCTGTATCTTTAGCAATGTATTTCTCCATCTTCTCTCACTAATTGTGTACTCACAACCCGGTTCACGTGATTTGTACATGCTGCATGAAGCATTTTCATTCTTATTAAAACTAGTATTCTGCACTGTGTGTTGCGCGGTGATCGGATTATACTTTAAGATGGAATATTGACGATGATGAAATTAGCTATAAATTTCAATTTAGCTTATAAAGATTGGTTTCAAACCTTTTTGATTAATATGATTATGAAATATATAGGATATGCACATTCCAAGTGACGCATCTTGTTTGATCGTTTTCATCAAAGAATGGAAGCAACCTTTTATCCCCCTTATATGCACTCCTTACTGATCTAAAGTATCTTCAGTTAATTAACATATATTTTATATTGTGATTGTTAGATATTTTGTTAGTTGTGTCAATTTGTAATATCTTAGAAGTTAGTTTCCTTATTTGTAAATTGTGGTTGAGGCCCATTGTTTAGGGCCCATCCATTTGTAAAAGCCTAGTCCATTAGGAATAATATAAATAGATGTCTTCCCATTCATTTGTACTCTCCTCTTCTCCAACTCTAAAACACTTTCCAATCATTTGAGCAAAACTGATATATCTTGATTGTGTTCGTTGGTGTTGATTTGGAACCTACAGTGATACGCCTTGAAATATTACTTGTGATATTTGATATATAGAGATATACGTGAACATATATACATAATACCACGTATCATATTAAAGTACTTTGGAAAAAAAATCACCTTATAACATATTCGAAGGAGTGACTGCAATTTGTTCAAACCACTGTAGTATTAAACATGATTCAAAATCATTGTTACTTTTTCTTAAAACTTTGATTTCTCAAGCGAAACACTAAAAACGTTCTTTTAGTGTTGTAGATAACTTGTATGAAGGAAATGCTTGTGAAAAAAAGGTTAAAATAAAAAATAAATTGAGATTGGAGAATTACATAGAATGATTTATATGTATTATATATACATATATATATATATATGTGTGTGTGTGTATGTGTGTTGATCCAGTTCTCCTAAGACCTGATAATATGATAATGATCTTATTACTATACTTAGTGAATATATGATTTGCTTTTATTACAGCTTGAGGAATTATCATTGAGTCTGTTCAGTGATTTTTCTAGTAGATCAAGCCATACAACATTACTGCTCCATCAGAGACAGCGAACCACTAAATCTATTCAGTGATCGCTGAAACTGATCATCAGCAAGGCATCCCCTGAAGACAAAGAAGTGATACTCAAAGAACCATCAGAGGTCGAAGATTTAGCTAATGAAAGGGACAACGCAGCTCGTGATCTAAAAATGGATACAGTGATTGCCACATGTCCATCCATGTTTGACGATCTAAAGAATCAAGATACAGCGACCACTGGTCTTCATCAGTATTAGTGATCAACTCGCTGATCGGTATCTTGTCACTAAGGAATTCATATGTCTTCCTGACTTATACACAAAAGGATTACCTACCTTTCTGACACAAGTGCAAAAGAACAGTCACTTTACTGTTCCCTCCGTACTTATCAGTCTATAACGCAACTGTTCACTATAAGCACCATTTTGCTGATACACGGATGATTAATAGTTTATAGTAAATAGTACATTTAGACCACTCAATACACAACACGTGTAGAATGTGACTCTGTCATGCATTTAATACATGAGATATAAATTGAAGTAAAAAGTATTCTCCAAATACTTCTTCTTCCTCAATTTTTATGTTCTTCAACATATTTTGAGATCATTGTCTTTTTAGATAGTATGTTGATTGATTTTATTTTAATTGTGTCATTATGTACATAAATAAATGTAAACAATCTATACCACACTAAATATTATGCGATAAATAAAAGTTCACTATTTAAATTATCTCCAAACCCATTACAACAAACACAAAATGTTGATGTTTTTATCTTCAACCGAACACTAAACGACAAAAAATAATAAAAATTTAGATTAATAAATTAACTATTTATATTTGAAGGCTAATAAAGTATGATTCTAAAATCATATATCAATATTTTATTCAACTTTTCTAAATAGATTACTAATTTAAAAAATTAAATACTATTTTGTTTTAATTTTATTATTATAATATTAAAGATGATTTCAGTGTTTTGTTTAGTGTTAAGTTGAAGTTGGTTTTTTAGGAGATTGCTATTCATACCTCCTCTTACTCCCTCTCCATTATTATACCCTCTATTCTTGATCCACATTATGGGGGTATGAATGGATAATTTTTTATTTTTTATTTTTTTGTGTTCAAAGGTTCCACCATCATTTTAATGAGTGTATTTTCAAGTTCAACGAACCCATTTTCAAAATATAAAGTAGATGAATAAAAATCTTGAGAAAATCTTTCAGTTGTCTATCATTATACATAATCCTACATATATTATCTATGAAATTTGAACTTAACATTTATTTACGTTCAATATTTCTATATCATCGACTCTTCTTATTTCTATATTGATTTACGTCTAGCATGTTGTTCTTTTTGTTTTATACCTTTTTATAAAAAAAACTCAACATATTTTCACATATAGGTTAGCAAAAGATTTAGTGATAGAAAGTCAAATTCAATAAGATAGATTAGAAATAAAAGTATATTTTATTTAGATATTTACTATATTAAGCTCTTTTTAATTGTCATAATGATTCTATTTATATACATTGATATTAATTGTTCACAGCAATTTTCATTCAAGACTCTTTCTTTTAAGGCTTTGGATTTTTCATTCTTTTCATTTTCAAGATAGAGCTCTTTTCTTTTTAGAGTCTAAGAGCTCTGATTCCCTTTTGAAATATAACATATCTTTTTCAATGGCATCTCTTTTCGTGTTCTTAATATATAGCTCTTCATTAAGATTTTGAAAATCCTTTAATAGTTTAACCATAGTCATCTCAAGGAATTGATAGTGTCATCCTCTTTAGAGATCGTGTAATCATTGTGATTCTGGATCTTGGTTTTCTCTAAGTGACATAAGTAGTTGTAATGAATCGGTGCCCAGACTTTTAAGGAATAGAACATGCTGGTCTTCTTGGGATCGAACAACTCAATACTTTTGACATTTGTTGATCAAAAGAGTAAATCTATTTTGAAGTTATTTTATTCATTAATAAAATAAGCTCTTTTGTTCTTTCGTGTCTTAGCACCACCTTCACATTGGCTTTTGAGTTGTTCATATATCTCTTTGTTGTGTCGTACACGTCAAGACATCGGAAAATATCAAATCGATTTGCGCTTTTACCAATTATAGGTTCTAGTATTCCATTCAGTTTACAGAAAGGTGAAGATTAAGAGTTGAAAAGTAAACCATGAAAATATAACAGACCACAACAACAAGATTAATAAGCTAAACTAAAGATAAAAATGCATAACAAAAACCATCATCATTATCTTCATTGGATTCTTAATGTTATTACACCCAGAAAACATATAGAATGTTTGTAAATTCTATCTAAGAAAAATCTCATAAATCTCACACAACCACACTAGCCTACATGGTTGGTGAGATTTCCTCTTTATACATTGTTGGGTGCAAAATCAAGTTGTATCCGAGATCACAAGTTGGTGCTCAAAGTGAAGACAAAGGCAAAGTCAAAGTGGTCTAGAAAGTCAAAGTTTTCTTTTATTGTTTTAGTCATTTATATGTTAGTTTGTAATAGTTTGTAATAGTTAGGGTAGAATGTGTAAATGGTGTACAGGTTGAGGGTGTAATGGGTTTGGGTATAAATAGCCCTTTGTGATGTCATTGCTAGTTGTACGCTTCATTGTCAAATGAGATTGAGTTGAGATAGCTTTGAGTTCTTAAGTGTGTGTTCTTGGTGTTTTAGTGTGTGTAACAAATTCATCAAGATCTATAACATTTAGCTTTTCAATTCATTCTCTACTTGATTGTATAATGTGTGGAACTTGAATCTGGAACTACAAGTGGTATCAGAGTTGGAAATTCGCTGAAATTCGGTATGATTTCTTGAGTTTTGTATGTTTTTTCGAAAATGAGGTTTTGAGGTATTGATGTTCTTCTTTTGATCATTGTTTGCATGTGAATTTGATTGTATATGGTTAAAATGATGTTTTTACTGTGTTTGTGAGTGATTTTGAGTCAAAATTTGGTGTTTTGAGCAGTAATTTTTGAGTTTTTTTACCTTCTGCTCGGTTTTTGCTCGGTTTTAATTCCGAATTGGTGTTCAAAAAATCCGATTCGGAATATTCATTAAATCCGATTCGGAATTTTTGAAGTATTCCGAATCGGAAAATTTTTTGGGCTCGAAATTGTTGTTTGGATCTGATCTTACTCATTTTCCGACTTGGTATTAATCAAATTCCGATTCGGAAAACTTCATTTCTCGATTCGGAATTTGACCAAGTACCAACTTGAAATTTTTCTCGGAACTCTGTCAAAAATTTTTCTCCGATTCGGAAAATTTGAAAAATTCCGATTCGGAATTTAGTGTTTCCCGTATCAGATTACTTTGAGAGTTAAAAAAAAAGTCAAGTTGTTTAGTCTGGTAGTGTTTTTCGGGCATTTTTTCACGTAAACTTTTTTAGTCTTCTTATCTGATTCTACGGTGAAAAAGTCAAGTTGTTTTTAAGGTCATTTTTTCCCGAAAAATGCCGGTTTTTCCGAGATTTTGGTGATTTCCGAGAGGTTGATTTTTTGGACTATTCTTTCAACTTCGCAGTCAAAATCAACTTTCAAATTTTTGAAAAATATTTTTTCTCGGGATTTCACTATTCATCGGTTGACTTTTCAGTTGACTTTTTGACTTTTGTCACTAACCTTTTCATTGATCAAAAGAAGTGTTCAGATTAGTTACAGATCCTCAGATTTGCATACCTCCAGAAGTTCAGACGAAATCTTTCAGTTTTCAGTGAATTATCGATCATTTCAAGTTCTATTGTTGAATAGTCAAGATGACAGATTCAGATGTTAATCATAGATTATGGAAGGATTGTATGACATACAGTCAGCGTGTTTTTGAACTAAACAAGGAAAACCAATAGTTGAGTGCTGAAAATCGTATTTAGAAATGAAGATTGTGGAATTGGAGAAGATAAAACAGATTGAAAAAGGGGAAGAATCAGAGAATTCAAAGTTGTCAAATCAGATAACTGAGCTTCAGCAAAGTTTATCTATTTCAAATGCTGAAAAAGCTAACTTCTTCTTAAAGTTACTGAACTTGAAGATTTACATTCTAATGAAAGAAGTATGATTACAAGTTTGAAAACTGATTTGCAAAATGAGCATGATGAAATGTAATAACATTCTTTTGGAAATGCTCAAAATTTACAACTTGTAACTTCTTTGAAAAAAGAAAACGAATGTTTGCAAAAGAAAGTTTTTGAACTTGATGAAGATAAGAAACTTTTCGAAAAAAAACTTATATCTTCTAATTCAAGAGTAATGGAACTTTCAAATCAAGTAAATGATTTTGAGAAAATCGTGATCATAGAGAGAAATAACTTTGAGAAAGAAAGACGAGCTTTTGAAGCGAAGATTGATGAACTTTCTTTGAAGATATCAGTTTTTGAAAAGTCAAAAGACAACGACATTTTCAAAGAGTTTTCTGAATCTACATGTTATGTAAATTGTTGTTATGATGATGATGATTCCAACTCTTATGAGGGAATGAATGTCTTTGATTCTCTTGATTCTTGTACCAACAAGAAAAATGATGTGGATAGTGAGTTGGTTGATTTGCAAAAGTTGTTACAGTCTGAGAGATTGGTTTTTGAAGAAGAGAGAAAGATTTTTGAGAAAGAGAGAAAATCGTTTGAATTGAAAAGTGAGAAACTTTCAAAGAAGATTTCTGATTTGGAGAAATAGATTGTGAGTGGAAGAAAAGATTTTGAGAAAAAGAAGAGTGTCTTTGAAAGCAAGAAGAATGATTTGAAGAAAAAGTCTCTCCGTGTTGAAAGAGATAGATGTGTTGAGTTTGATTTTGAGGAATAGAGTAAAGGTTTTGAAAAAGAAAGAAAATCTTTTGAAGAAAAGAGTGTTCTATTTAGGAAGAAGATTGCTAATTTAGAAGTGCAACTTTCGGATGAAAGAAGTGGTTTTAAAAGAAAAGAACACCTTTTAAAGTGTGAGATAAAAGGTTTTGAGCAACTGGTTGTTGAACTAAAGAAACCAACCTTTGAGAAAAATGATTTTGAAGAGGAAAAGAGGGTTTTTGAGACAGAAGTAAGGAAACTTACATTAAGATTATCTGAATTGTCTTCTGATATCATGAAGGAACAGATTATGAATTCTAATATGAAAAAGAAACTTGATGAAATAGTTGAAGAAAAGAATCTTTTATCTGCAATGGTGAAAGATCTTGAGGATATAGTTTTCAAAGTTAATTTGAATGAACAAATGAGTCCTGATGTTATAGTACAATCACCTTATGTTGATTATGTTGATTCTGTATGTTCATTCAAAACTGCCACAAGTTCTCTTCAATGCAGATGTTTCTTCAACAAAATGTTTTACTCCAACTAATCAGATTCGTACTTCTAATCTTTTCTATGATTATCAGATTGATGGTTCAGGTAAGAATCATTCCAAGAAAGGTAAGTTTGTTTGAAGAGTTAAAGGATCTACAACAAATGTAGATAAACCAAAGTTGTTTGTTCCCAAACAAACTGTTCAAAAGAACATTGCTTTTAATGCAAAATCTTTTGTTAAGTCCGATCCAAGTTATTCTGTAAAT
The DNA here is from genome assembly GCA_030169165.1 of Centaurea solstitialis. NCBI lineage: Eukaryota > Viridiplantae > Streptophyta > Magnoliopsida > Asterales > Asteraceae > Centaurea > Centaurea solstitialis. The sequence goes on along the minus strand of CM058044.1, from coordinate 17,649,143 downwards.
CATTTGATCAGATATCTCAAAATTAAATATGTTGTTCTCACTGTGGAACAAATAATTTTGTTCGAAAAGAATCTTCGGAAAGTTGGTATGGTACTTATAGTATTCCAAATTATAAACCAACTTCTTTTAACAAAAGAGGATCCACATTCAAGTGGATACCAAAATCTGTATGATTGTGTTTTTGCAGGTCCCCATATCTTTACTGCATTATTCAAGGGGGAGTTTCTGCAATCAGTTATGGTTCCTAAATAAATCAATTTAGGACCCGGATTTCAATGAAGTGGCTCCTAAATAACTCAGTTTAGGACCCGGTCTTCAATGTGCAAGTGGCTCTTGAATAAATCAGTTCAAGACCCGATCATCATTGTGTATATCAAGGTATTATTCTTATTTTGAGAGAAAGCTTTAAATAGACATAATTGGTTATCCATTTGAGGGGGAGTACGGAAAAGGGATATTATTTTTAGGGGGAGTGTTCACATAAGCTTTAATGCTTACATATTTGAAAGGTGAACAACTTTCAGGTATGAAAAACATTTTTTAAATGTTCAAACTCACTTCTCGATTCTCAAATGATTTTTCGAATTAGAAGTGTGATTTTACATGTTTTCATATCATGATGAGTTGACGGATATTTTCTAACCGTGTGTTTCCCAAGATTAATACTTGCGTATTATCTTTTCATATACTTTTCAAGTATTCATACACACCGGTTTAGCTTCTTTTGTCTTCGTTATTACCACGTCTCTATATGCTCATATTTTTCGGTGGTAATACACTCGCTTGATATTTCCTAATTGTACTTGATCATTTCTTTGATTGGATATGTCCTTCAATGTTATATCTATATCTCGTTCGTATAGATAATATCCATTTTGTTGTGAACCACAGTTTTTCAAGAATATATCTCACATATTATGATGAATCAGTTTTTCTTAAACAAGTTTACATCATTCATGTTATTCATTTCATATACTTGTTTGAAGAATTTCTTATGCTCCTATATTGTTCGTATATATTTGTTCGAGCATGCTTCATATTGGCTCCTTGATTCACTCGATGAATCATTGTACTTTCATGTTTAGAAAACTTATTTCATGAGATGTGTGAGCTTAACAGAACTTCTATGGATTTCCAGAACCGGCAATCCTACCCAAGAAGTTATCCTTGAGAAATGAGTGAGGGGTCTCCATCAAAGAGTGAGGGGGATAACTCAGGTGGTCGAGTTATTCTCATAGTGATTGAGCGAAAAAATGAGAGTTTTGTTAGAGGTGAGGATGCTTAAAAGAATTGGAGGGTGTGAGAACAGAGTTAAAAGAAACATAAAACTCTGCACCAACCTTTTCTAAGCTGGGCAACCACATAACCTATTGGTTCATGCTCTTTGGTGACCGATATTGAAACAAGGCAAAGCCCAATGCCGACTCTCGTTTTACCCCACTAGCTACTCATTTCCTTCTTAACAAGGAGATGTTTCATTTCATCACAGGGACGCAACACATAATCTATCAGGTTTTCATTTGGAAAATCGATATTGAAACAGAAGGAAGCTGCCCTGCCTTCGAACTTCATTTCTACACATCGAGTCGTGAAATGTTTTCACATTTTGAGCCTTATGAAAGCACTTGATGCTATTTTCTTTCATCACAAATACACACAAGGAATTCGTTTCTTTGTCGGAACGTTCATAGTAATACTTATAGTATATGCGATGATTGAACGGAAGCCCTGGGGAGTGATCATCACTAAAGCTCTTTATATAGTGCATTTGTTGTATTGAGTTGCTTTGTGCTTCTCACAGGCATTCCAACTGATTCATGTGTTGTTTCAGGATTTTCCCACTTAAATCTGAATTTGAAAAGATTCGGATTACTTTATGGAATTGACGGTATTTCTTTGGAGTAAAAAGGGGAATTCTGAAGTGACAAGGTGGAGATGGTTATGTGAGGTGGTTTTTGATTTCCTTGGTGGTTTGTTCAAATGTTTGTATCTTTACGAGACGAGTTATATGGTCATACATTTCTAGAGTTTTGATGATTATTTCATATTTCATCAAAAAGGGGGAGATGTTTAGAAATGTAAAGTCGAGAAATGCTTTTCGAAGATACTTTGGGGAGATGGTTCCGAAATGTCAAGTCCAAGAGAAGATTACAAGATATGACAAGAGATGTTTGCGAGAGATGATTGTTTTCGAGGTGATCAATTTCAAAGTTTGATGATTATTTGACGATATCTCGTTTGTTAAAGCTTCTTGAAGATTTGGATAATTCTTGAAGATTATTACGGAAGCTTATTGTTCAAGAAAGATTATTGTTGGTGTTCAAAGTGTTGATTGTTTTCTTGAAGACGTTTGCCTAATTCTTTTCGTGATCTCGAATCCAAAGGGGGAGATTGTTGGGTGCAAAATCAAGTTGTATCCGAGATCACAAGTTGGTGCTCAAAGTGAAGACAAAGGCAAAGTCAAAGTGGTCTAGAAAGTCAAAGTTTGCTTTTATTGTTTTAGTCATTTATATGTTAGTTTGTAATAGTTTGTAATAGTTAGGGTAGAATGTGTAAATGGTGTAAAGGTTGAGGGTGTAATGGGTTTGGGTATAAATAGCCCTTTGTGATGTCATTGTTAGTTGTACGCTTCATTGTCAAATGAGATTGAGTTGAGATAGCTTTGAGTTCTTAAGTGTGTGTGTTCTTGGTGTTTTAGTGTGTGTAACAAATTCATCAAGATCTATAACATTTAGCTTTCCAATTCATTCTCTACTTGATTGTATAGTGTGTGGAACTTGAATCTGGAACTACATACATAAGATTTTTCAAAGTAACTAGCATATGAGGATAATCCACGTGTAAAGTGGAATAACCGTTTTAGTTGATATGGAGACACCCCATTGAAGAGGTCACGTGAAGATGTTGGGCAATCCTATGTTGATCTCGCAAGAGAACCAAAGCATGAACACATAACTCAGAACTTTGGTTCTCTGCGACTTGAATATTTGATCCTTAAGTTTGTCTTAGTCATGACTCTAGCATATCTGGTTGCGGGATCTGATTGTTTGCTTTGGTTAATGATAATCTGATAGGATAAGTCATGGTAGACTTTTACAATACTTTTACATTGGAGAAATGAGGCTAATAGTCAAACTTTGAATTTTCTTCGAGAGAACTCTAATTGGCTAATGAGAACACTAAATTGGTTTTAAGTGATAGTTCAGTCTTGGATCAAATAGTTAGGTTGATCTCATTGAATGTCGCTTCATGTCACGATTAGACTTAACTCTTTCTACAACTTCTTCTTTCAAAATTAATAAAGGTCTTTGGCATAGGATGGAACTCACAAATTTCACAAATTTTGAAGTTCTAAAGTGCTTAAGCTCGTATGTGTGTGTGTGTATATATATATATATATGTATATATGGGGTTAGGTTCATAAAAACCGAAGAACTCCCTATTAGCTGTTCATTTAGACGGCATGCACCTGCGCATAATAGTCATTTGTAGCATGCACATGTGCATCATGCAATCATGCATAGGAAAAAAATACAGGTCCATTTATTTGTATGCACATGTGCATACTGTTAGGATTGTGTGCGAGACAGTAACAAGGTTACCGTGTCCAATGTTATAAGACACTAGTAGGTCACACCGCTGCACACCAAAATGAGAACGTTTGGATTGCATGAGAAATAATTAAATTGATTATTAATGAGAGAATTAAAATAAATAGTTAGTTAAACTATTTATTCATAATTAATTAATTAGATGAATTAATTAATTATTTATGGAAATTATTTGAGATAATTACCAAAGAATTTTATATGGAATAAAACTCTGCTAGGTTTATCCATATAAATAAAGGGTTAAGGGTTTATCAGAATTAATTCAGTTTTTAATCCTACAACTCAGAAAAAAACTCTCTCTCTCTCTCTCTCTCACTCAAAGCCGGCGCCGATTTCAAGAAGAGGTTTGCGTTCGGTTTTTCGGGTAATCCTTGGTGGTGGTCTAGCAACTATCTCAATCGGTGTCAGTAGCGGTGTATCCCCTACAAGCTTTCCGGAAAACTAATCGCATAAGGTAAACCATCAAACCTCGCTAAATTGTATCTGTAAAGGTTAGGTTAGGATTGGATCCGTTATTGGGAATCGTTTTGTTATCTGCTGCGCACCGTTAGTGCCTACGGTTCCCAACACATACAGTCTAGATGAGCATTTTATGATGGTGTTTCTCAATTTTTATTTTTTGAGGTTTTCCCTTGAACTTGCCTATATATATATATATATATATATATATATATAGGGTCAGGTTCAAATCGGAACTCAATTTTGGTTGTGAACGTGAGGACGAATCTCAGCCAAACATCTTCGGTTACGGTGGACGGTATCATGCAGGATTGACACGATTCATGGGAGGGTAAGAGATTATTAAAGGGGGGACCAGTCAAAGCCGTTTTTATTGACCGGATGAGTGGTTGAGATTCGTCTTCATGTTCACAATGAAAAAGTGGTTCACATTTGAACTTTCCTTTATATATATAGAGGAAAATTTAAATGTGAACTACTTTTTCATTGTGAACGTGAGGATATCCGAGAGCACGTCACGTGGTAATCTGAAATTATGCATACTACATAAAGGTATCATTCAGACTGAATAAAGCATTATGTAGTATGCATAAAGCTTAGTCACACTTTGACGCGAGCAACTTAGCGCGTGGGTTAACTTTATTCAAGCTTTATTCAATTTGCATAATAGCTTTATACAGTATGAATAAAGCTTGAATGAAATTAACTCACAGGCTTTATGCAGCCTGAATAAAACTAAGCCGCAGAAGTCAAATTGCCACGTGGCGCGCTCTCGGTTGTCCTCGTGTTCACAATGAAAAAGTGGTTCACATTTGAACCCACCCCTGTATATATATATATATATATATATATATATATATGGTTAAGTTCCGTTGTTAACCATAAATAGTGTGTTAACTTTGTTAACCCATCACAACCATTGATGATCTAAATCAATGGTCAAGATTAAATCCTTATAATTAAGGAATTTTGAATAATTCCAATATTAAAAATCCAGCAAACACACGTCCACAGGGGTATTTTGGGAAAACACAAATAAATTAAAATACACACGTGTACTCCGGCAAAAGACGTGTGCATATGTGCAACCGTCGCCGCCTTCCTTCTCCACCCGGTGAACACATATACAACCGCCGCCTCCTTCCTCCTCCACCCGGTGAACACGTGTGCACCACAACCACCCCCACCACAGCCACCATCTCCAAACCACCACCACACCCACCACCACTAGTCCACCACTACAGCCACCACCATTAGTCCACCACCACCACAACCACCATCTCCAACCCACTACCACAGCCGCCACCACCACCACCACCACCACCACAACCAGCATCTCCAAACCACCACCACAGCCGCCACCATTACTCCACCACCACCACAACCAGCATCTCCAAACCACCACCACAGCCGCCACCACTACTCCACCACTACCACACCCACCACCAAACTAGCACCACCACTAAACATGTAACGACCCGAAAACCCAATGAGTAATATCAAAGAATCTTAGTGATCTAACGCAGCGAAAAAGTAATTAATAATAATAAAGATGACAAAAATGTCTAAGTCAAAGGTCAACGGTAGTGCCAGTGGAACAACCTTCCACAGTTGAGATATATAAACTAGTAACTAAACTATAGACTTTGGTGACTACACTAGGCGTCACCTTCTCTTTACCTCTAGTAGCCCAATCTCTCCCAAAAAATGTTTAAAGATTTGAAAACGAGGGTTATACCGTAAGGTCTAGTGAATTCCCCCAAAAACAGTTTATATCACAACATGGCCCACCGGCCCAATAATTCATTTATTAAAACAAATTCGGGTTACATTGTGGGCAAGGGAATCGTCACCCCGTGACGTAAGACTGGGCTACCGCGTACCTCCTAGGTCTTGGTAACCCCACAAGTGGTCGGATCCCCCGGATGCTTATTTAAGGGAGTGACGAAATCAATTTCGTGCCTCCGCACCATGCTCACTCCCAAGGGATGTACGGTCCCTTGGTATCCCGTGCCCATGACGTAGCCCATCCCACATAGTCGATACAAATATAAGCATGCTTATCGATAATTATAACAGTTTATCAAAAGTAAACATTTCAGAATAGACACAAACATTTTCAGTAACATTTTGGTTTATAAAAAAAAGTTTGGTGAGGGAACTCACCTGAACGTATATCTCGGCTCACGACTCTCCAAGGTTCTCCCCCTAGTAAATCTATAAATATCCTAAGGCATTAATGATTCACGCTTAATAAAATCCACTAACTAAGACACCCCTAGGCAGATCTAGCACAGGGGTTCCGCTACCTCTGAAGGTTCTTCTTCCGAAAACTACCTCTGAAGTAATAATTCACTACAGGTTCTTTTTCCGAAAACTACCTCTGAAGTCAAACTATCCCAAAAATCGACCCGGATACACCGAAGTCCGACTCGGGAAATCAATTATCCCGACTCGGGGATTACACTATCCCGGCTCGGGGTTTACACTATCCCGGCTCGGGGTTTACACTATCCCGACTCGGGGATTTCATACACTAACCCAGGAAAAAGCCGGAATCCGACTCGGGAAAGTCGAATCCCGACTCGGGATACCATAATCCGACTCAGGGAACTAGAGAAGTTGCCCGACTCGGGATTTTCCGCAAATCACAAATCCGCCTTAAATCTCGATCTACAGAGGTCTAATTCAATCCAAAATGATTCTAATTATCCATATATACCTTAACAATCAATATAGAATCGTTTTTACAATATAAAACACTAAACCATACCTTGATTTGGTGAAAAGAATGAAGCCCGATGAAGAAGATGATGATGATGAAGTTTTCCCTCAAAAAAACAAAATGGTATAAGTCCACCAATTAACAAAACTCTTAGAAAGTGACACCATTCGTCCCTCACTTCTAGTATCCTTACAATTAGGTCAACTTAACAAAAATTCAACTTAATTAATTACGTTCAAAACTTCGATCATTACAAAAAACACATGTGCACACGACGCAACACCTATGCACGATGACCACCACCTCCTCCTCCTCCTTTTTCTCCACCACCGTTGCCGGAGATTTAAAGTCTAGGAGGTACCACCACTAACATTAATAGCAGCACCAGCTCCGGATCTAAAACCACATAGACCATCGGTACCTCCTCAGACGCCGCTACCAAACCAAACATTCCTTCCAGCGACCTTCGTTGGGACGTCGTTCGCCATTCTAGATCTGAATCAGGTGACAACATCTCTCTCTCTCCGACATCCGATTTTTCCACACCGCATAGGCACCAGCGACATCGTCTAGACATGGTGGTTCCGATCTGGATCTGAATCAGGAGAATGTTGACTTGGAGAGTGGAAGAAGCCATGATGGTTCAAGGCGGCGGATCTGGTGGCGGTGGTGGCAGTCGTCGGGTCTGGTGGCGCTGGTGAAAGGCGGCGGATCTGGAGGCGGTGGTGGAAGGCATCGGATCTGGAGGCGGTGGTGGAAGGCGTTGGATCTGGAATGGAAGGCGGTGGTTGTGGTGGCGATGGTGGAAGGCGGTGGTCGTGGTGGCGGTGGTTGTGGTGGCTGTGGTGGAAGACGGTGGTTGTAGTAGCTGTGATGGCGGTAGTGGAAGGCGGTGCTTGTGATGGCTGTGGTGGTGGTGGTGGCGGCGGCTATGGTGGTGGTGGTGGTGTTGGTGGAAGGCAGTTGTGGTGGTGGTGGTGGACGGCGGTTGTTTTGGTGGCGGTGGTGGAATGCGGCGATTGTGGTGGCGGTGGTGTTGATCAAGAGATGAAGATGGTAAGAGATAGAAAAGAGGGAGGAGAGAGAGAGAGAGACATAAAGGGAGGGACTAGGGAGAATAGAGGTGCACCATCCATATTTTTCTAGTTTTCTTAAATTGACTATTTTACCCTTAGTTGAATTTGGTTCACAAAGTTAACACACTATTTGTGGTTAACAACGGAACTCCCCTATATATATAGGGGTGGGCTCAAATGTGAACCACTTTTTGGTTGTGAACGTGAGGACAACCGAGAGCGCGACACGTGGCGGATGACTAGGCGCCACGTCGGATGACTAGGCGCGATTCATGGGAGGGCATTGAATTAAAGAGGGGGACCACACTCAAAGCCGCCACATGTCACGCTCTCGGTTGTCCTCACGTTCACAACCAAAAAGTGGTTCACATTTGAACTTTCCTCTATATATATATATATATATATAGTTGCGTTTCGGTGAAACCAAGCTGTTTTCGTTAGACCAGTGAGACCAACACTTTTTACATGAAATTTCACAACAAAACACTATGAAGGTTAAAAAAATCGAACATTCATCGAAAAACATACTAAAAAACACTATCGAGGAAAAGAAGTCCAAAAAAAAGGTGAAAAAACGAAACCTTCACAGCTCAAAAAACTATGAAGCTAACAAATAAATAACTAGAACCTACACAACAAAAATGTTGTCAAGGTCAAAAAAATCAAACTTTTACCTCAAAAAACACCGTGAACGTAACATTTACAGTGTTTTTACGATGAATGTTCGATTTTTTTAACCTTCACAGTGTTTTGCTGTAAAGCTTCATGTAAAAAGTGTTGGTCTCACCGGTTTCATGGAAACAGCTTCGTCTCACGTGAATAAAGGCGGCTTTGACCGGGTCCAATCCTTTAATAATCTCCACTCTCCCATGAATCGCGTCAATCCTCCATGATCGCATCCATCGTAACCGAAGATGTGTGGCTGAGATTCGTCATCACGTTCACAGCCAAAATTGAGTTCACATTTGAACCTGACCCTATATGTGTGTGTGTGTGTGTATTTAGACTTCAACTTGAAGAATACAAGATTGTTTATACTGAATGGGACACGTGTCATATTTTCGAAGGTCCTTATGTTGGCAATGAAAAATGAGTTTTCAACCGAGCTTTCATGTGTATATATATATATATATATTACCAAGTCAGGCCCGGCCCTGGGACCGTGCAGCCCGTGCGACCGCACAGGGCTTCAAAGCCCAAGGGGCACCAAATTTCTATATAATGTTATTAGTATAAGTAATTAGTTTTAATAATTTATGAGTTGGGCTCTATACAATTCCCAAGTATAGTATTATATTACAGGATTTTGATTTAGTGGAATTCTTCATTATTCCATCTACGTTACTTCCTTTTGCATGAATTAAATGATTTGAGAAAGTGACAGATTGTATATTTGCATCACAACATCAATTAAATTGTTATGTAGCCTATGCTTAGGAATTTACGATTTAATCATTTGTTGTTTTTTGCACCATTACACTCACTATTTTTTTAACAATTTCAATGGCCTTATTGTTGTAATTAGTTTTGACATTTATAGACTTGTTGAGTTGCAGTTTTTTTATAGATAACTTTAATATAACTATTGACCATTTTAGTTAAAACTAATTATATTTTTTCTTGTTTTTTTTATCTTTTTATGCATGGAAACATTGTTTTAGATGACTTATATTTATATTTTGTAATTTGCGGTACTTTTCGTACTCTTTGTTTAGTTAATAAAAATCGATGTACGGATGAGCCACGTAGCTTGGCTAGGTTCTAAATTTTTTTAAAAATCGTATCGTTCATTGTTTCATTTGCTTAAAAGATAAACATAGGAGCATAATTTTACATTTTCGTACTAAGCATCCGAAACTCTAGGAAAGTTATTATAGTTTGGTGCTATTGACTTTTGGCCAACATTCTTCAGCTTGTTGCACCTTTGGTCCTCGAAATTGAGTAGGTTTTATATAACATGATGATATTTATTTGAAAAGGATCTAGATGAGAAAAAGAAAAGGCAAAATACAATTGAATTCAAAAGGCCACGTGACCAAATGATATCAATAAACAACCTAAATCATAAGGAACCTATTTCATATTAATTGATGTCAAGAAACAAAGTTTGGTAAAGACATCATATGCAAAAATATAAGTACATCCAGAGACAATTACATATGCATGTAAATTCAAAAGCGAAGAAAACATCACAATTCAATCGTACTCCCACATGCATCACAACCAAGCGTATTATTCCATGGACCACAATAATGGAATATTGTAACATATATAACATGACAATTTTCATATACGCAAATTGCATGGAATAATTATAGTACCACAATGATGGTGTCATTTTTCATTTTTATGTGCTCGAATACTTTGTGCATCATTGTAGACTTCATTATTCATCCAATATTTCATTTATTGGATTCTACACATAAGGAAGACACTGAAAAAAAAAATCTTTGGACCATTAAGATAGGAATGTAGTAACTACAAGGCTTGTGGTGTAACGGTAAGGTCTGTGAGGGATGTGGATGGTTTCCCATTCCCCCAGGTTCAAATCCTTTCGTGCGCATGTTGTGGCAAGGTTTAATCTCAGACGGACGAATTTTCATTTCTAAATTGCCAATGATGTAGTTTAGGTAAAAACCTAAATGAACCTTATTCAAAGAAGAAGTCCCAACCCTATTAACATAGGAACTGGAAGTGGAACTCCACACATATTGATACGTCTATTTCATAAAAAAAAGTTTTTTATTCTTAATTAATAGTTTCCGATTCCTCGGATCTTACCTCTTTAAAAAAGTCAATAAAAATCAAGATATATGCACTAACTTATTTAATAATTTGATATTAATATTTATTCTGAAAAGCTTCGATCCCCCGATTGGATCGGGGGCAAACGCCTACGAAAATATCGCTTGAATTTAAGAAAAGTTCGCTTGGATTTATCCATGCTTTGGTTAGCTTATTCCTTTTACCTAAAATCTTTCACCTATATTTTTTATTAGAATAAATAAATAGGATTTGGTTTGTTTATAATTATCTTTAACTATGTCAAATATGTTATATATATATATAATGTCATTTTTCCCTTTCCTTGTAAGATAAGGGCGGCGGTGGTTGGTTTGATCTATTTCTTTATCTCCAGTGTGAATTGTATGTTTGTAACAATATAGGCAGAATTTTAGCAACTCCAACCGATTAGGCGTATTGTGCCAGTTCTTTTGAGTAATATATCTGGAAATGCCCGTTGATGCTTTATTAACACCATTTCGAACAAAACCGGTACATTCCAAAATAACCGGTATCCGCACATCTTTACCCTTGGCCATGAACCTCCTTTGGATTTTTCATTTACTCAACTCTTCCTCTTTCAATCTGAAACGAAGAAAGGAAGAAAAAAACAAAGTATAATTTGTAACTTGGTATCCTCTTAGGCAAGCTTTCACTACAATCATTATAAGAAATAAGATAAAAAGATTTCTAAACTATATTTCAAATTGCAGTACAATATTTCATATAAGTATCTTGTATACTCTTTCCCTGGAACCACATTTTGTACTCGACTTCCATGAAAATTTAATACATAGAAATTTCATATTAATTGAATTCCAATAGGGATATAATGAGATCCAGGTGGACCTATTAATTAACTCTTTCATTACAGTTAGAATGATGCATTAATTTACACATGTATATATGACGCTTTATATGAACCAAGTATTACATAGACCAAGTTTTTCTTATCATGGTTTTGATGTTTCATAATCTCGGTTGCTTGTGAATTAAAAAGTTTGTAGAAGTTTCATAGAACTAAGAGAAAGCTAGGGAAAAGGGTTCTCTCAAAGTTCAGGTATACACATTTAATATTTTTACCATAGTACATATTGGAAAATAGAATGGGCCACTTCATTAAAAATGAATTCCTTGATGGCTTTTGTTTTAAGAAAATAAATTTGTATTTTAAAGATAGAGATAAGTATATTCTATAATTTCAGACCTAATATACTTATAGGTGGAGATATACTAAATACGTAGTTTAACTGTGAAATGTATCAATTTGTATGGAGATAGTAATGACTATGGGGGAGTAAGAAATTAGCCACACAAA